>CAUDMG010001137.1:2417500-2877486 GCA_958450375.1 Homarus gammarus
CATAGGCGGAAGAGGAGATCAGCATGGGAATCCAACGACTATACCGGCGGACGAAGGCATGATGGACAGGCTACTAAGGCGAAACCCAACAAACTGGGCTATCAGCAGTCCATTGCAACTCTCCCTCTCCCTAGTCGTTGCAACACTTGCACCACTGGATCAGGAAAAGAGAGAGCCAAGATGTGTGGCTGCAGAGTGCGCTTCTGCCTCACCACATAAATCAACTCGTGCACAGCCATCATACAGCTCATCATACTCCTCATCATCAAAACCTCTATACCCCGAAAAGTCCTATGGCGATGGACGAATGTCAACGGGGATAGGCAGAAATGACTGCCGGGAGTCTCTAGTCACAACTTTGCTCATGGAGGCACAGATAAGATGGTCTTTTATGCACTGGGATCTAGGCAGCAGTGCAATCCGGTCCTGTCTGTGCAGCTGAGCAGCCCTTTCGGGGAGCCACTCTGCTCACCCCATATGGGGAGGGGGCTAGAAAAAGGTGCCTTAAACATAGCCTGCCAAAAAAAACAACCTGACTGGGCAACCACACCCAGCAAGGTCAACCTTATGCAGTTGAAAAACAATCATAATCACACATCAAAACAAAAGCAAACTATCCAACCTCTTATGGTTGCTGCATGGAATGCCAAGACCCTTCTGGATACTGGCACAAATGAGCGTCCTGAAAGAAGAATTGCTCTTGTGGCAAAAGAGCTGGCTAGGTATAACATCGACATAGCAGCCATGAGTGAGTCCCGATTCCCAAACGAGGGTCGACTCACAGGATGGGGATCTGGCTATAATTTCTTCTGGAAGGGTAAGCCTGCTGTGGAGAGAAACAGCATTTATGGAGTTGGCTTTGCTATTCGCCAACGTATCCTACACAAGCTAATTGAAATGCCTGTTGGGATCAACGAGCGCCTCATGACGCTCTGAGTCCCACTGAATCACTCACGTCATACTTTTTTCATCAGTTCATACGCTCCAACACTGGATGCAGAGGATGACACCGACCTTGACAGAGTGCTAACCTCTATCCCCAGAGAAGATAAGGTTGTGCTCCTTGGTGACTTCAATGTCAGGGTTGGCAGAGATGCCGACATTTGGCAGGAGAAATGGACTAGGCAAGTGTAAATCTAACGGCCTACTCCTCCTCAGCAAGTGTGCTGCACACAATCTCACTATCACCAGTACCTTGTTTTAGGCAAGCCGACAAGTTCAAGGGTTCGTGGCAACACCCACGATCCAAACACAAGCATCTCATTGCCTACATCAATGTCAGAGAAAGAGATCGCCGTGATGTCCTCATTAGCCGAGCCATGCATAGCTCAGACCACTGTGGCACTGATCATCGGCTCGTCAGTGGCAATCTATCACTTCACGTCGTCCCAAAACGGGGAATGCAGCAAGCCTCCAGAAGAGGTTTTAACACCAATCATCTGGCGAATTCAGCGGTAGCACATTCTTTCAGAGAGCAGCTCGAAAATGGGCTTATAAACAACCCGACAAGAAACAACCCAAATCCCAGTGCCAAATGGGATATTCTCGACAGTCATGACAAAAACCTGCAGAGAGACTGCTACTTTAACCGACTGGCAGAACAACCCTCATTCTCGGACCAAAGCTGATACCTTCTACAGGTAGAAAGCTGAAGCCCAGCGCGAACTTCACAATCTAAAGAACGACTGGTTTAAAAATAAAGCACGTGAAACACAAAAACTTGCAGATCAGCACATGACACTCGAATTTTTCAATTCCACTAAAACATTTTATCACTCGTGGCGCAGCCCCCCTCCGCTCATCCGACAAAAACTCCATTGTTAAAGACGATGAAGCCCTCCTTCAGCACTGGAAAGAGCACAACCATTCATTGCTCAACCAAAATACCGGTGTGGATGTCCTGACTACCCAGCAGGTCCCTCAGCATCCAGAGCTGACACACCTCAGCTATCCTCCATCCCTGGATGAGGTAGTTACTGCCATCAAACAGATGAAAAATAACAAAGCCTCAGGGCCTGATGGAATCCCAGCTGAGGTCTATAAAGCAGGAGGACATTCTGCTTACCAGCCGTCTCCAATCTCCCTGGGTATTATATGGGGAAAAGGAGGAAATCCCCCAAGCTCTTAAGGACGTCAATATGTATAAGACCAAAGGAGTCCGGTCAGACTGTGGCAACTACCGAGGGATCTCACTGCTGTCCATAGCTAGCAAGATTATCGCTCGAGTTCCTCCTAAATAAACTTCTTCCTGAGTCGGAAAACTTCTTTCCAGAATCTTAATGTGGCTTTAGACCATCACATGGCTCCACTGGCATGAGTTTTGCTGCCCGCCAGATACAGGAAAAGTGCAGAGAACAACGTCGTGACTTGTACGAGGCCTTCAACGACCTAACCAAGGCCTTCGACTCGATCAAGAAAATTCATCGCCATTGTAAGGTAACTCCACGATGGCATGAACGGCAGTGTCCTGCACAATGGCACCCAGTCTGAGTTCTTCCTCATCCAAACGGGGGTAAAACAAGGGTGTGTACTGGCGCCAACTTTCTTTTCTATTTTCTTGGCTGCCTTTCTTACTCACGCCAGTGCCATTTTAGATGGAGGGGTGGACATCAAGTACAGGATGAAGGGTATTTTCAACATACCGCCGTAAGACGACTCCAGGCTGGATAAAAGGTGTCAGCAGCTTCCATTACTGAACTTCAGTATGCAGACGACCTCACCCTTGTCGCTCACACTGAACACGACCTGCAGGAGATCCTGAACACCTAAGTTGATGCGTATGCACACTTCCCTCTTGAGGTGAATGTACGCAAGACTTAGATTCTCCTTTACTCTGCCTCTGGTTCAGCCACACTTCCACCATACATCCATCTTAACAGTACTACCCTCTCTAATGTTACCCACTTTCAGTATCTCGGCTCCCACCTGTCCATCGATGAAGAGATTCAACATTGGATAAGATGTGCATCTCAAGGCTTTGGCAGACCCTGTACCCATGTCTTTAGTTGTAGGGAGCTAAAATTATCTAATAGTTACACGTACATCGAGCAGTGGTCCTCCCCACCCTGCTATATTGCAGCGAGTCATGGTTCACATACAGGAGGCACCTCAAGGCACTTTAAAACTTTCACCAACTAAGTCTACGTTTCATCCTCCGAGTTCACTAGGAAGATAAGAGAACAAATGCAAGTATTCTCGCTGACACCAACTGTAGGAGCATAATGGCTACCATTGTCCATGAACAACTATGCTGGACTGGCCATGTTACCCGCATGAACGACCGTAGAGTGCCAATGCAGCTACTTTACAGTCACCTCATGAATAGTAAAGGTAACGCTGGTGGGCGACTGGAAAGGGACAAGGATAGTCTTAAGACAAACCTGAAAAAGTGCCAAATCAACCCCCTCACCTGGAAGACGATCACTCCACACTGTAACGCTTGGAGGATCACCACACGAGAATGTGTCAAAACTTCCGAATTAGCCCGACTGCATACCGAGGCAGACATGCACCAACGCCGGAAGGACCCTGCAGCCGCCCCTCCCGCACTAGAAGTAGCCCCCCACATGTGCAACATCTGTGAACGACACTCCCAGTCCCGTATCGGCCTCTCTAGTCACCTTAGAACTCACCAACGTAGGTGACATCCCTAATAACTCACATCATATAGCTGGATGATCGTCATACTCGATTCAGTGGCAGTAAAGTAGTAGTAGTAGTAGTAGTAGTATTAGTAGTAGTGTGTGAAATTGTGAAATAGCAGTAATCTCAATATTTATGATATTTTCGAAGTCAAACTGGAGTGTACAGTACATAGGAGTAATTTGGTAGATAAACAACATACAAACTATAAATGGATATTATCAGACCTAACCTAACCTAACCTAAGTTAAATTAAAGTTTGGTTATGTTAAGATAAAGAGAGTTGTCTCAAAGTATGAAACAGAAAATAATTTCCTCAGAGTTATAACAAAGAAGGAAAACGCTTACATGTATTTCCCAGGAGTCGGCAGTATTTTGAAAGTTTAATCGTTGAGTAACCTAAACAAAAACCTTTATATTAATACCTGTATACTATAGAGCGGACGGGGGATAATAAATACATAGCCTATAATACAATAATAATATCAAGGACTCAACCGCCGGCACGACTGTCAGAACCTGTCACTGTTTTAACCCGGCTGTAGGAATTATTAATTGATCCAAAATCAGTAATGTTTATACCTCACTAATTCAGCCTCACCTCTATCAGTCTCTCTCTCTTTATTTATCTCTGACTCATTTTTGTCTTTGTCTCTGCATCTCTCCCTATCTCAGTCTTTCCTTCTCTTTCATTATTTATCTCTCACTCGTGGTGTTTCTCTCTCTCTCTCTTCCTCTTTCTCCCTCTCTCTTTCCAGAAGGGCAAGGCTCAGAGGACCTCCACAAGGACAACATTAATGAGCTTCACATCTGTTCCAACTTCCGTTTAAAGAAAGAGGTAAAACTCCCTTAATGGGGCAGTTAAGAAAAGGAAGATGGTTGAGTAATTACCCTGTAGCGTGAGGCACATCGAGTAGTTAGGCTCATTGCAGGGTAGCAGATGTGTTAGTGGCTGGTCACGGGAGCTGGTAGTTAGAACACGGGCGTTGCGCTTGTTATAACGCACCAGTGTATTAGGCCAGTTGTACAGTTGTACGGCAGGTAACGCTTAATTGGACCTCGTAAGCAATTATCTCTGTTCTCTATTTGTCAGCTTTAGACACAGCGGCGGAATATTAGAGCCAGAAATGGGTGGAAATTGATGAAATTGAGCCAGGTAGTTTTTGCGCATTGCGACCACAGTCGATGCAATGGGCCATCCGCTGTGGAAATAGTGGCGGTAATGGCTGTCACAGCCTTGTTGTGGGCTCGACTAAGGAGGAATTACCAGCGAAAAAGGTCATCCCGAAAAAGACGTAAACTATATGAAGGAATAATAAACGTTGGCATCCATTCTTGGAGTCCTCGGGGAGGTCGTTTCCACCGAGGAGAGGTTTGTGGTTAACGGGCCATGGTCCTGGAGGATGGTTGAAGGACCCACTATCTCCGTCACGTTGGCGGGATCAGCCATTCCCGCAGGTTTAGTCCCACCGTTATCCTATTCAGAATTTAATCTCTCCCTCCCCCAAGTATAAGATTAAATGAAGGTAATAAAGACCGGAAGGAGAGTAAACCTCTTAGTCAGCACGAGTCAAGAAAAACTCCTAAAAGTGTTAATAGACTCTTGTTAGTATAAATATCTTCTCACTGTACAAGAAATAATGAACTGATGACAGAGTGTCAGTAACGTTTGTATATTATTAGACTTTCCATTGATTAAAATTAAATTAAAATATTTGTTACTGTATAAACCAAACCCTTAAATACATTCTTTGTATGTTCACGTTATCTATTTACTAATTACATTCTTTAGTAACTTCTGTTTGCTTACATATCTTTCTCGTAAATATACATCCCACATATATATTTTCGTATTTTTGTTTACCAACTTTCAGAGCTCTAATGTTCATCGACCGGAAATAACTCGACATCAGTACGTACTCACCCCACTCGAGATCTCTTGCTGTTTAAAAGTTTTCACATTACTCCTCCCGTCACATTAAGAAGTAAAGTAAGCGGGAGGAAACGATATGTGGTATTTTGTATATTTCCCAGTAGAGATCTGACTCATCATACAGTATAGTGTAATGTAACTTGAAATATAGGTCACACATTGCAAATACACGGCTTGAACAACAGGTGGAGTCCACTAATGTAAATAAACAAGAGGAATAAGCAAAGTGTGATGGCTTATTTCCTGAGAAATAATTGATAATGAAGTATTTTAATTCACAGTGATTCACGGTATAAGACTGGTCGCACGAATGTGGTGCCAGCCAGGGAGCCTTGGTCCAAGCCTCCTATATCTGTCAAATTCTTATTTATCTCGAATCGACTTGTCTTTGGAATAAGATCATTTGAAAAAGTTTCCATGTAAATGCCTTCGAGACTTATTTGTGGTTTTCGTAATTTTTTTTATGTCATCCTCTAGTGGAGAAGCCACCAGTATTTAAGCACATATCTTGAAAGAAAATACCAGCTATAGTGGCAGAGTGTCGGTTGAACTTTAACACAAAAACTACAGATATAATCATAATAACAATAGTTCCCCCAAGTAATCGAGGAAGGCCAACAACCGAGCCACATAAGTTTGGAATTACTTTAAGGTATAACAACTTCAGCGGAAAACAACAAAAGTTACCAAGTTGGATGACCCGGTCTTATGTAACCCACCCCACCCCAGGAAGATCGGACAACTCACTAACAGCATTAACAAACCATTACCTCCTAGAATCCGATCCACCAGTCGATTTACATCCTGATCCTTAATCGGCAAATGTACTAAATGATCTTACTGAAGTCCGATTATCTGATGAGTGTATTTATCTTTAATATACACTCTAGTTAAACTACACCTTTACGCTACACTTACAATTCATCATCTGGTCTACCCGTTTAATACTTAAAATAACACTACTACCTCACACTTATACATAAAGGCACGCTTAACACTTCACATTTACACTGAAAGGCATACACTTTACACTTACTCTGGTACACTTTACACTTCACACTTGTACTTAAAGGCACACACTTTACACCTCACACTTACACTTAAAGACACACTTAACACTTCACATCAAAAACTTACACCGTACGTATACACTCTTACAAAAAAACCCACCATCTCAAACCATATTTTTCTAAAGTCGTCTTATTCAGGTTGTCGGAAATATGTGATATTTACTGTTCATTAGTGTTAAGTCAGGCGCCGGATCCCAAATTCAAGAACTAAACTTTAGTTACGTGAAAAATGAACTAAAACTCTTGTCTGCTTAAGGTTGTTTCTTTGTTTCGCCTCTTTTGTTGACTCTATGTCTTGTCTGCATTTGAGATATAGAAGAGAAAGAAAGAAAGAAAGAAAGAGAGAAAGGAAGAAAGAGAGATAAAATAAGAAAATTAAAGAAAATGAGAAGAAGGAATGGTAAGAAAGAACATTAAAAAACAATGGAAGAAGAGGAAGGTGACAATGACAAAACAAGGAACAATAGGGAAATGGGAAGAGGAAGCTGATTAAGGCTACAGTGATAATGAAGAAAGGAAAAATATAAAAGATAGAATAGTAGTTTTGGTGGAAGGAGAAGAGAAAGAGAAGAGAAGGGAGAGAAAGGAGAGAACTCGTCAGAGAAAAAAAGGGGGAAAGGAAGACGCCGAAAACAGGAAGGGGAGAGAATCGGGGCGGAAGAAGAGGAACAGGGAACGAAGATTACAGAGCCAGGGTAAGAAAAAAAGGCGGGAGAAGGAGGAAGAGGAGAGTAAATGTAAAGAGCAGATCTGGAGGAGGTGGGAATTACGAAACAGGTGACGCGTTCGGTAGGTTGAGAAGGAAAAGGAAGGAAGGAGGAGGAGGAGATTGAATAATAGAAGCAGGGAGGAGGGGTAGTGGAGATAGGAGGAGGGGAGGTGTAGGGATGGATGAATGAAAATAAAAGAGGAAGACGAGGAGAGGGAGGAGGAAGAGGAGGTGGATGATCAAGAGTGCCAGAGGAGTGTTCTGGGCATGCTTACTACCAATACTGGCATGTCACAACACCAAGCATAATGTGTTGTCTAGTGGTAGACCCTGCTGCTATATGGCATCACGAAAATAGTGACCAAGTCCCAGGTTGCTGATCTGACTTTCTGCCTCATTTACACACAATTGCAGGGTCTCAATTGTTTTTCTTACCATTTACAACACAACATACATATATTGTTTCTCACTCTTGATCTTTTCTTTATGGTTAGTTATTATTATTGTCGTCGTCGTCGTCGTTGTTTTTGTTGTTGTTGTTGTTGTTGTTGTTGTTGTTTCGACCCCCAGGCCCCAATGTGGGTCAGGTGACCTGTGCCCGGGTGGGCTAATCCCCGTAATGAAAAAAGAGAAAGAAAAAAATGCAGGAGAGGAGTTTGATGAATAGGTTGTAACTACCGAACGGTCAAGAGGTGCTGTATATATATATATATATATATATATATAACCGGTCGGAATTTACTGGACTTTATTTTCTCACTTGACTTGGGGTTTATTAAATATTAATAGATGGTAATGGCAATGGAAGCGCCCCTTGGAAAAATCCCCTAACCAGCACAAGAACACTTAAATCTACTCACCAAATAAATTGTCCGTGACCGTGAAGGATCGCGTCTGTGACTGGGATGAATGAGAACACTGTAAAATTTAGACACTTATATTCCCTCCACACTACAAACACAATCAAATAATGGTGCACAATATGCGCACCTCTTAACCTTGAACTTACAAACACTAATCTGTGGATAAAGTTATACAAGATAATAGAAATTATTAGAAATCAGGCAACAATAAATTGAAGTATTAAGAATGTTTGCTTGCAACACATGAACAGAGCCTTAAGGGCGTTCACAAAATAATATCTCCACTTCGGAGGTGGTATAAAAAATAAGAAATTAATAATTCCAACCATGAATAGGCCTAAAGGGCCTCAATATAATTAGTTACCCCAACGATGCCACTTCCTAGCCTAACTTTACCCACTACTCTGGGGAACAAAGGTATACCTGAGATCAGAATTGATGAAGAAAAATTAATGCATTAAAACAATCAAATCACAGTACCACTCTGGTTCCACTTAGTGACACAAACATTCAAACAACAATACTATCAAAATTATTTTGAAGAAATATTAAACCACACACTCAAGATAAATCATTAAGCTGAAAAAATGGTAATAACTACACACAATATATTGTCACTATTACTGGTTTGTTACTGGGTTCCACCAATACCCGTGAACTGCTCCACCCACTTAACAGACACCCGTAATAGGGAGATAAAATGTTCCTCTAGGGAATCCCCTAGACTCATGGTCTCAGTGTGGGACCATTGATTTACTCAGAGTAGCACTCAGTGTACTTCCCAGTGCTTCCATGGGCAGAAGGAAGAACGCCAGCAGGTGCCCTAGGCCAGTAGGTAACACTTCTAGCTGACCGCTGACAACGTGGTGTTTGTGGCCCCCTAGTGGGTAAAGAACTGATCACCCACTGCTGATGCTGCTCGTGTCGTTTGTTTGTCGGGACACTCGTTCACTCAAGAGATCCTTTGCTACCCGCTAAACAGTGACAGGCTACACTGATCGGTCCAATTCGACAATCGCCTCCCCTCATCATCAACGGCAGTCCCAAACGCAGTCAATCTCTCGCAGTCAACTCCTGTCAAGTGGGTTCTGACGGAACACCTTGTTATACTGCACAGTGCAACACAGGTGACTCGCCACGTGACTATTTCTGTGACGGAACGCGCAGGGACATCTTGTTAAAAAAAAAAATTGGTCCTTACTGCTCCCCGTGACTGAGGAGAGGCCAGCGTCGCATCCTCTCAAGGGCGTTAGCGTTAGGCCTACGTGACTATTTTCCGCCTAACTAATAACTCTTGGGACACCCGTAACATTATTCAGACGGGGGGAAAGAAACGATCTATAATATTTCAAATTCAATATCGTCCTTAACTTCATAATCGCATCATTATTATACGGCAAATTACATTTAACATCATATGGGCCTAGTTCCACAACATCTTGCTATGTGTAGGGAGCGCTCTCTTCCCTCGGACGACCTGAACGCTCAGTATCGCTATCTGGCTTGGCATTTGAATTACTCTGAAATTTCTGATATTATTATATCTATATATATTATATATATATAAGATATATATCTATATATATATATATATATATATTATATATGCTGATAACCACAAGGAAAGAAGAAAACACGAAGTTCCCAAGCGCCTTCGTGTAATTCACATCTTCAGGGGTTTGCAGAGGACGTGTATGTTGCAATCCCATGCCACAGTAGATGGTGTTGGCAGTGCCGATTAATATTTTACCGACGGTGTAAGTCTAGGAGGTGTTGATATGTCTGAATGACTTAGGAAGGTGATACAGTAGTCCTCAGGTGTTAAAGGAGTATTAGAGAATGAGGAGATGTACAGGTAAGGCAGAGTAAGAAGAGTCAGAGATGCTAATACACACTTGCATGGTGGAATCTCTGGTTGGTCTACCCCTTCCGAGTGAATAAAAAAAAATCAACTACGAATAAGAAAGTTTTATACCGTCTTTCGAATACTCTTCACTCTCTCTTCTCGAGGAGAATTTTCTTTCTTTGAGTAGCGTGTTTTCTAAAGGGAAGCACAGACTGGTATATTGCTGGCGTCCTGTCACCTACACACACACTCCTCAATCAGTGACTATCAGGGCCATCTCCCGTCCTCATCCTGCACTCATCTTCCTCGTACTATATATATATATATATATATATATATAGTATATATATATATATATATATATATATATAGAGAGAGAGAGAGAGAGAGAGAGAGAGAGAGAGAGAGAGATGTGTGTGTGTGTACCTCTCAAGACCAATGTGAGAACCAGGAGAATCTTAGTGATAAGATCGTAATCTTCGTTAAGAGGTCTCGATTCCCTAAGATCTGACAATAGATTTATTACGCTCACTGTTAAGGGCTTATGTTCCTCCATTAACACGTCACATACCTGGCATGTTTATGACTCTGGCGTGCGTCGCAGCCTTTTTTCTTCCTGTTTGTGAGGGAATACACAATGATGACAGGTGACTACATTATTACACTTAAATTATCGTACATTTATTATATAATGGAAATCTACATTTTAGCTGTATTGGAAGCATTATAGAAAAACTTAGGTGTTATTGTCGTATAATATATGAGTTCAAACGTATTTTATGAATTATTTAGATGCCAATATAATTTGTCACTAAATATGCAAGATTGGTTTAGTGGAAATATTTGTTACATTTAACTTACTGTATGTAAGAGAAGTTTTGATGAAGGACAGTGTTGTTGACGAGGGTACAGCTCTATCATGTTAAGGCCTGGGAGCGTTGATCCTCGTGGTTACTTTCCTGGTGAGATACTCGCAAGGATCTTCAGTGATAGAGCACTCGCCTCAAAGGGGAAAGGTCCGGGGTTTGATTCTCAGTCCGAACGCAAAACTGGACTACTCTCATGTACACTAAACCCATGCAGACTCAGAATGAAATGAGTAGAGTATCGGGTGTTCCTGTCGGTGGTGGGCCAACCCGTCGGTGGACCAACATCCTGCCAAGAACCAACCACCGTAGCTGCTAACTCAGGATGTCAGCACCTGCTCGGCCATCCTGTGTTACTGTAGGTAGAGCATCGATAGAGGGAGAATATACAAATACAGTATATAGAACACAGGAGTCCAGGTCTTTGAGAAAGTAATATTGTTTGGTTTTCTTTGTGAGTTGCAAGTCGCCAGAACAGCTGAACATGACAGAGAGGGCGTCATGGACAGTCAGCATCAGTCCCATGTTAGCGTGTTCAGCAGTTGATGAGTACCAGGGGCTTAAGCACACGGACCTGTAACGGGTATTTAGATTTTGTTGGTGAACTACAGGTGATTGCAGTTCAATAAATGCCTCATCTTTGTGTCTGAAAAGATTTGGAGTGAACATATATAAGTGTCATGAATATTTAGAGAAAAAATAGTTTTAACACTGTGTAAGGTCTGTTAGGCTTATGGAAGTTACTGGGGATCAAACAAACAGCAGCACTGGCCGGGTGATACAACAGCGGTAGAAAACATAATGTTACCACTGTCCAATATGTTAATTGCTGTTAGTCCAACTGTTTGATTGTGAAAAAAGAGCTTAATTTTTTATCTGGATTAATCTGTGAATACTGCAACCTTTTAAATGTTCATGTCTTAACTTATGGTGTTAGTTTAATCGGGCTGAATCATTTATCAGTGATTAAAGTCGTTTTATTTTCAAAGTTAGGCCAGCTGCGGGATGTCCTGTAATACTTCTTTTTTTTTTCACAACAGGGAAATTAGAGTAATGTTTTTATACTGATGTACTGAGCTTTGTAATATACTTCTCTTTTAATGGAACGACTATCTGATGTGGTTCTTCTATCACACAGGGTATATATGTATTAGGGTTATTAATGTTGACATGACTGTGTGTGTGTGTGTGTGTGTGTGTGTGTGTGTGTGTGTGTGTGTGCGTGCGTGCGTGCGTGTGTTGTTTTCTTGCACATCCTTCTTGTAATTAAACTAATAAGTGTTATTATAACCGTATCATTATATAGAAGATGTCTTTAGATTTGAAGAAAAAAAACTCAATATCTGAAAATTCATATAAATTAAAAATATGTAAGTTAACTGGACCTATAATCAATTGTATTCCGGTTTTTACCTACATCTTATTGTTACCCGTCACACACACACACACACACACACACACACAGTACATACATATCCCACTTGTATCATCATAAACTAAACGTCACGTCGTATGAATACATCCTTGATCCCCTTAAGTCCCTTCGATCATAAATGCTCTTAGGTAAATCAACGACCGTGTTAAGTTTCAATAAAACCCGTCCATATCTTCAAGAGTTACTGCCCACACTCCAAGAACGCCGTATGGTACGGGTGGACACTGAACACGGTATAGCACTCGTGTTTTACCACCATATCCCACCAACACGTCCAGGGATATGATTACCGACCATTGCGTGTGATTATCAAACAACTAATTTTCTCCTGAATATTAGCTTAGTGTAGTCTTATAGTTTTATATATCCTAAATTACGTAAACCTTATATGATATTCTCTTTTTATTACAGATTTTCTTGTATACCGTCTAGCAGTTCCAGCAAGATGACAGTAAGTATAGTGACTCGGGATCTCGGGTTCTGCTCTGTAGCCAAGGACTATAACTGCGGTCATTCTTCCCTCAGTGTGATGAAGACAACTCACGGACGTTCTCCTGTCGGGTTGGTAACGGCACCTCGTACACATTCTGATCCCATGACACCTCAAGAACATTCTTCCTCCCCTATGCCGTGAACCACACACACACACACACACACACACACACACACTTCGGAATTCTTAGAGTCCTTCTCCAGGTTGTTTTTGAAGTTTCTGAAAGGTCGTGTTTGTTTACATTCTTTCGAGGGGGAGCTTCGAGGACTAACTTGAGGTCGGTCTTGCTTCGACATTGACATTCTTAGCGATGTTGGGCGTGGCTGTACATGGGTCAGTGGTGGAGGGGGGAGGCACAGGGCAATGAGAATGAGGTGGTGTTGGGGAAACATAATAAAGAGAGAGAGAGAGAGAGAGAGAGAGAGAGAGAGAGAGAGAGGACGGAAATTGATAAATACACCAAGGTTTAAGGAACGAATGAATGCTTAATAAAGGTTTAAATGCCTTATCTTTGCGAGTCTTTTATTTTATTAGACTATATTCATTTGCACATTTATTGAGTCACATTAATAAGTGCAATATACAAACAGTTTGCCGAGAGACGTAAATCGTTACTCCGAGACTGTTGATTATTGACAAATATCAACAGTCAACGCATTCGCTAACTCTCCTGTCTAAATATAATTGGTAGACAGACGTTTTTTTACCCAACGTTATCTCATTCTATCTTGAGATATGATTTTTATTTATACTAAGTCGACCAAAAAATATGATTAAACCGATAAGAATGTTTTATATCATATCAGTGTCGTACGGTTCTTTAATCCCTTGAGTACGATGACTTCACCTCTTCAGTACGATTACTTTGTTGCCCTTTGAGCACTGAGATGAGCTAAGCTTCGAGTACAACAATACTGTATGCAAGAGAATTGAGTTCACGTACTCAAAGGGTTAAGTAATCTTACACTCAGGGGGTTTATGTCATCGTACTGAAAGTGTTAATGAAGTTAAAAAACTATTTGATGTTGTACTTTCGATAAGCAATAGTAAGCCTCCTGTATAACATCAGTTTTAAGTTGTTACGATAATATTGATACAACATTAAAAGAAAACAATAATACCAACGATTGTTTACATAATTCATAAGACACCATAGCTTATTGTTATACATCGTAAACACTGCAATCGTCCATATTAAACGAATTACATTACCTTATTTTCTTTGTCAGTGTTCATAATTTCGTATTTTATTACCCTTATGACGCCCTTTGATCTTACGATTCATTTCTCATCAGATATCTGTACCAAGAACTTTACTCTGTGCTCAATCATAAGTTCTGAATGAGGAATTTTTGTATTCGAGCAGAAACGCATTGGAAGACATCGCTTGAACACACTACACAGGGAGTTTGAGCCACACACACACACACCCCCAGTTCCCAGACGCAATTCGCGCAAGTTCGGGATACCACACCCAACAGGACAGGTCTGGATCCCACGTACAACCTACGACTTGAAGGCTCGGAAGCGACATGCAGCGTATAAAAGTTTGGGATATCACACGCGCAATAAACATAAGATTAGATCTGACATGCAAGGCACACAGGATTCAGATCCCATTATGCAACATATAAAAAAGTGAAAACCTACAAACAACTTGAGCAAGATTCGAACCTCACACACGAAATATTAAAACTTCGAATTATATATGAAAAACAAAGACTGTTTTAATCTTAGACGAAAAACATAAAGGATTAGATTCTTACACGCAACACATAAAATACAACACACTATACACACACAGAAAATCGAATGCCACACAAAACGTACACATACAGGTTCCCAGTCCCATACAACAGAAAAGATTTAATCATACACACACACACACACACACAAATAAAAATAATAAAATACCAACTTACAACACACACACAGAAGATCCGATTTCAACACATACGAAAATACTCAAATACCAAACACAACATATTGAAGATTCGAATCCAACCTGCAACACAGACACCCACGTACACACACACACACACACACACCACATACTGAAGGCTCAAGCCCCAAGCCTTGTTGCCCGATATAGTGGCACGAGGGGCTTAGTGTTAACACGGAATCTCTGGCATACAGACTTAAACTCAAATCCTCAGCAGAATACGTCGTGCATATATCTCTCCGTAATCTTCTCTATAGGTACTGCATGCCAACACCTCCCTCACAAATACTCGGTGTCTTGTAATGCCGTGAGATGAACCTGACTTAAATAAGAAACCTGACGAGCAGAATCAACGTAAGGTGACTTGTGGTTGATTAATGTTATGGTTGAGTGAATGAGTGGTCCTGTGAGTAACATCAAAGCTGAGTAACACTGTTGTTGAGTGAATAAGTGTTCCTATGAGTAACATCAAAGCTGAGTAACACTGGAGTTGAGTGAATAAGTGGTCCTGTGAGTAACATCAAAGTTGAGTAATACTGTTGTTGAGTGAATGAGTGGTCCTGTGAGTAACATCAAAGCTGAGTAACACTGTAGTTGAGTGAATGAGTGGTCCTGTGAGTAACATCAAAGCTGAGTAACACTGTAGTTGAGTGAATAAGTGGTCCTGTGAGTAACATCAAAGTTGAGTAACACTGTAGTTGAGTGAATAAGTGGTCCTGTGAGTAACATCAAAGTTGAGTAACACTGTGGTTGAGTAAACACCATAGCTGAGAAGCAATGAGGATGACTAATATTAAAGTTGAGTAACATTTATGTCAAGAAACATTAATGGTAACCAGCACTTACGTTGAGTATGATATTCATGGTACAGTATTGTATAAATGTTCTCTACATACATCTTCAATACATTAACTAACATTCGAATTAAAGGTTACAATTACTATATCCTTGTTATGTTATGTCAGCGTACAGGTTACTGCACCTTGTTAATATGTTATACGTGCCTGCCAGATGGTGATTGTGTTGGTGAAGTTATTTGAGGCGTTAGTTAACATTACCGTTATTGAATAGGTCTTAAAGTTGTTTATATAATAATCTGAATGGTTCATTTATCTTATTAACTTCTTGAGGTTATGAATGTTGTTTATAAATTGGTTGATATATGAATGATGTTATTCTCTTTTCACTATTAATTCGAGGATTATTTTTCTATTTGGAGAATATTCTTTACATGCTTTTTAAGTTGTTTCTACATGAATGTCTAGGTTGTGTTTTTCTTAGATATACAAAAGGTTTTATCTTAAAAATGAAAATTTGTAGAATATGTGTACACCTTCTTTTGACTGCGTTATTTAACCCACTCCTCGCGTTCCTTGATTAAAATACCGCCCTATTTTTTTTATGTGACGGAGTTGTTCCAGCCCCCCCCCCCCCCCCCCCCCCCCCAACAAAAAAAAAAGAATAAAATAAAGAAAAATCCCTATACGTTTTCCCCAATCACATATACAACCAAAATTCACTCTCTCCCTGCCGACACAGGAAAAATCCCCAGCCAGGGAAAAATGGTTTTCTGTGATAGTGAGGGGGACTGAAATAAATGTGACTGAACTCTTAGATCTGATTTTTTTTTTTGGGGGGGGGGGGGGGGGAGCTGAGCAATTTGCACACCATTCCTGTTGAAAAATTGTTTGATTTACTGTTTCCCTAAATTTTGGCACTAATGAAGAGGTTGGATGTAACTTGACTCTTGTAGAAATTAGACAACTTTCTCCTTTACGCTTCCCTAATGGCGGTAACTTACCCACGCGAGAAAGAAGCAATAAGGAAAGGCTGAGACACACTACACTCTACACTACACTACACTACATTATAATAATAATGGAAGCGTCTCGAAATCGAGGATGGCCGGCCCTATAGGACCACCTAGGCGTGAATTTGTTTAAGGTGTAGAAGCTGTCGCCAACACAACAAGCACACCCTAAGTTAAAGAGCTGCAGGACCCAGTATCAAGGAATAGTCTGAGAATACCGGACAACTCGCCAACTACACTGGCTAACCATTACCCAGGAACACGATACGCAAATCGATTAACATCCAGGTTCCCAATTACTACTGGGTAGACAGAGGCAAATGGCGTAAAGAAACTTGCCTATTACACCACTACACTCCCTGGCTAACAGTTTTCAGATTTACCCCTAACGCAAGCACAGGGCTAGTTAATTGAGCACCCTATACCAAGGTGGGTAAGGTGAGGGAGAAAACAATACAGACGCGGCAAAGGGGAAATAGAGATACGTTCACACAGGCTGCCTTACTTGGCTAACGAGCAGCCTTCCTATCATATTGTGGGCTGGGTAAGATGATGCTACACAACACTTCCAATCTGGGGCCTCCCTCACCTTAACCTAAACAACCATCAAGTCTGAAGCAGAAACAATATCTTTCTCACCGTTGTATTTTATCTTAAGTTACGGGTTTGGGGTTTTATTTCCATTTTCCTCTGCAATATGCACCCATTGTTGTCTTGTGGAGTGTTCATTGCCAATTATTATTTAATTTTTACCTTTTTGTGACAATAAAAAAAGATTGTATATTACTCTAGACTTGATTACCGTTTTCTATCATGATTCCGGGTATTTTATCGACCCTAAAGATAAAACGTTCTCTAGATAAAAAAATTTAGAATCTAATAAATACCTTCGTCGTGTAAAGATTAAGTACTTGACGAATTCCACTCAAGGAGAAGATCCAAAGTTAAACATAATGCTTCATCTACCACTGTGGTACTCCCTCACCACACACTGAACACTTCCTAAGCTCTCACACTCAACAAAATGTACGGAAGGCAAAGAGGGACTACGAAATCAGGATAGGAAGAGAATCCAAGGCGAATCCCAAGGGATTTTTCCAGGTATATAGGACAAAGGTCAAGGACAAAGTGGGGCCGTTAAAGTCAGAGAGAGGGGAAGTGATCGATGAAGAAATTGACTGGGAAACGCCAGAGGTGGAACTGACATTTAGGGGAAATGAAGAAGAGAAACTAAAGTATATCGCTATCAGAAAGGAGGATGTTTTTAAGAAGATAAATAAATTAAAGAAGACAAAATCCCAGGGCCGAATGAAATTTTCCCTCGAGTTTTGAAAGAGTGTAAAGAACAGATTAGCGGACCCCTGGTAAATTTATTTACAAAATCACTAGACGCGGGAGTTGTGCCAGACTTGTAGAAGCAGGCAAATGTTAAATTACCGGCCGATTAGTTTGATGTCAGTAGTGGGGAAATTTCTTGAATCGATTATAGTAAATAGAATCTAATTGCATTTAGAGAAAAACAAATTAATCTACGACTCAACATGGGTTTACAAAGGATAAATCTTGTCTAACAAATCTGCTGACTTTTTTTTAGGAAAGTCTTCGAGGTAGTAGATAATGACGAAAATTACGATGTTATTTACTTAGACTTTAGCAAAGCATTTGACAAGAGTACCGCAACTGAGGCTTCTGAGAAAAGTTAAGGCTCATGGTATCGAGGGGAAAGTTTTAAATTGGATAAAATCATGGCTCACCGATAGAATACAGAGGGTCAGCGTAGATGGTGTTAAATCTGAATGGGGCCGTGTAACCAGTGGGGTTCCCCAGGGGTCAGTACTGGGCCCACTCTTGTTCATAATCTACATAAACGATCTAGATACTGGGATCAGCAGTGACATAAGCAAGTTTACGGGTGACACCAAAATAGGGCGGTAGATTACTTCAGGGCAGGATGCAAATGCACTACAGGAGGATTTAAATAAACTGCAGGGGTGGTCAGAAAAATGGCAAATGAAATTCAACCCCAGCAATATTTTTGTCTTACCTCGTGTTGCAAGGAATTGCAATGTTGGGATTGAACATTCCTAAATTTTTACTAGAAGTTTTGGTTTTGGTTGACCGACTAGTTCATACTTAATTTTTTCACAAGTGTACTACGTTCAAAATACACGCTACGTGTTCTTTTTTCTTTTCTTTTTTCTTTTTTACGGGACTTAGCCCACCCGGGCACAGGTCGAACGACCCACAACGGGGCCAGGGGGCGAAAAAATGAGAACAGAAAGAAATTAAAAATAGAAAAGAAAAAGGTTATGTTAATCTACACCACGAATATGCCGGGAAACAAGCTTTTTAAAGTGAGACAGATTATATGAGTGTGGAAACACAGCAGAAGGCAGAGCATTCCACAGTTTGGCTGTGTAAGGAAAGAAGGATGTACTATAACGGGTTATTCTAGTGTGACCGACATCCACACAGAAACGGTGGGCACCGCGGGTAAGACTTGTGTTACGAGCCCACGGCCTTGCCGGCGGTACACAAGATGCCAAATCCACCGAACATTGCCCGTTAAAGTACCTGTGAAAGAGAGAGAGAGAGAGTGAAGCAACAGTGCGGCGAAGAGAAAGGGAAGAAAGATTTTCAACTAAAGGAGAAGAGTTAATAAGACGAAATGCCTTTGATTCCACCCTATCTAACAGTTGGACAGAAGAAGAGCCACCCCAGATATGAGAGCAGTACTCCAAGTTAGGACGAATGAATCCCTTATATACTTGGAGCAACGGATCAGGAGTGAAGTTGCTACAGCATCTGTACAGCATTCCCAACTTTCGGGAGGCAGCTTTAGCAATGTTGAGGATGTGTGGCTTCCATGACATATTGGAGGAAATGGTGAGGCCCCTCATATCTATTTCAGAAATTTGGCAGAATGATAGCGTCCTGAAATGTAATTGGTGGAAGATCATCTAATTTAAAAAGTTTAATTGGTATGTACTGAGTTTTATTGCTATTGAATTTAACCAAGTTTCTAACCTCCCCATTCAGAGATGCTGCACAGATCCGCATCGATAGATGAAATGATATCAGCTCTAGAAACAGATCTAGTTTGAGAGTTAGGAGGAAGGGGAAAATGTGAAGAAGAGTGAAGAGTAGATTTGTCAGCGTAAGAATGGATAGAATTAGTTGTAGTGTGAAGTAAACCATTGTTAAAAATAAGGAAGAGAGTAGGTGAAAGAATAGAACCCTGTGGGACACCATTATTGGTAGAGAAAAAGCGAGAGATCGATCCCTCGATAACAACTGCCATAGATCGGTTCTCAAGGAAGCTAGAGATTAGAAAACAAAGTGGGGGAGAGAGATCATAAGAGGGAAGTTTAGAATGCAAAGACTTGTGCCATACCCTGTCAAATGCCTTGGAGATGTCGAGGGCCACGATGAAAGTTTCCCCATAATCCCTAAGAGAGGATGACCAAAGATGGGTGCAATAGGAGAGCAGATCACCAGTAGATCTCGCCTGGCGAAAGCCATACTGGTGATCCGACAAAAGAGAATGGCGTTCAAGGTGACGGAGAAAATGGGAGTTCAAGATGGTTTCGAAAATCTTAGAGAGGGATGAAGTTAGGGCAATGGGGCGATAGTCAGAGGGATTAGAATGGTCACCCTTCTTCGGGATGGGCTGAACCGAGGCATGCTTCCAAGAAGAAGGAAAAGTTTGGGTTTTGAGGCAGAGCCGAAATAGGCGAGCAAGCACAGGGGCCAGAGCTTCAGCACACTCCCTCAGAACACGAGGGGGTATTCCGTCCGGTCCATGCGCCTCACTCACATCCAACCGGCAATCCTGCGAGTGGAGATTATAGGAAAGTGCATAGGTTCAGTAGGAGGAGCAGGAGTAGGAGGGATAGAGTAGGAATCGTCTAAGGTGGAGTTAGAGGAGAATAAGGTGCCAAAGAGATTGGCTTTGTCAGGGAGAGAGTTGGCTATAGAGTTATCAGGTCGGAAGAGAGGAGGAAAAGAAGGAGTGCAGAAGTTGTTACAGGTGTTTTTGGTTAAGGACAGAAGGATTTACTTGAGGAAGAATTAGTCAGGTCAGCGGTCTTTCTTCTTATAAAATTCCGTTTGGCCCTACGAAGAACAACCTTACAATGATTCCTGGAAGTAATGAAAGAGGAGTGGGTAACAGGAGGAGATGGTTTCATAACTTGATATGGCCTGCCTCTCTCCCTACACGCAAGAGAACAGGAGCGATCAAAACAGTATAATCCCAGGAATGCTGTCAGCACATACCGAAGCATCCCGAATGGAAAAGCAACATTCATCCCAAGGAAAGTCGGTGAAGAATACTCGCAAGGATTGCCAGCTTGCCCTCCGATAGTGCCATAGTTGGCGTTTAGAGGGAGGTGGGGGAGATGGTTGTGCCCAGTTTGATTTAATAGAAATAACATTGTGATCAGAAGACCCTAAGGGGGCAGAAATTGAGTATGAATAGTGTGAGGGGTTAGAGGTAAAACAAAGATCAAGAATGTTAGTAAGTTGATCGTGTCGATCAGGAACGCGTGTAGGGTGTTTGATTATTTGTTCCAAATCATTAAGTAAAGAAAAAGAGAGTGCCTCAGCTCCACCTGGGTCATCCCTTGCAGAGCCAAGCCACTCTCTGTGAAGTACATTGAAATCCCCTAGGTAGAGGATCTCGGTGTTGCGGTGTGTGGATAGCAACGACTCATGGCAAGACGTGAGATAGTCAAAGAGTTCTAAATAGTTGGTAGAACAGTATAGGAAACAAAGGAAAATAGTCATAGTTTGTAGAAATATTTTGAGCTAGATGACATCATAAAGGGAAGATTCAAGATCCGTGAGTTGAACTATAGGTGTACGTGTGTTGCAGTAGGCACGTACACCTCCCTTCGAACGGAAAGAGGTATATAGGTTGTAGTTGGAGACTTGAAAAGGTTTGGGTGAAGCTACTTTGGTCAGTTGAGGTTCGGAAAGTAATAAGAGATCGGGGGAAGAGGTTAATAGATGGTGCTCCACAGAAGGAAAATTGGATCTCAGGCCGCGAATGTTGGAAAAATGAAGTGTGAAAAAAACCCATCCTCCAGCATCCGCGGTGGCGTGAGTTGATGCTCCAGTAACTTGATGATGATCAGGTCGGCCCTTGCACAACCTTCCCGACCAGTGGGACCCATCCGAGAAGGCCCCGCTTTAATATTAATATCAACTGATATCATAGGAGAATAAAATAGAATGAATAAAACAGATCAAGAGTGAGCACGGTTAAATTTGTGGTGTTGTCAATAGTAAGAGACACTATTGAGACCCTGCAATTGTGTGTAAATGAGGCAGAAAGATAGATCAGCAACCTGGGACTTGGTCACAATTTTCGTGACGCCATATGGCAGCAGGGTCTACCATAGACAAGACATTATGCTCCCTTGTTAACGTTAATGGATATTTTTCACGACTACATTCTTGGGAAACCCGTGAAAAGTAATATTCTCCTCATGTTTGTAGCTTGTGTGTAACCATAATTATTCCTTATTTTATATAAGTATTTTTTAAGTGTGCGTGAGTGGAGGACACTCGATCGCTTGATAAGTTTTGTTGTGAGGCATCCGAACGTTTTAATCACGATGTTTTTGACAAATTGTGTACAGTCAATGTGATGGATATCATAGTGAGTCTAAGAAGTTAGAATAATTCAATGCACATTAGTGATGATGAGGATACAAGACATAACGCTGAAGGCCGAGTGACACACCAAAGTAAATAACCTCAACCAGTAGACGCACCGGGTTCGTGAACTCTAGTAAGGCTCCTCTTTTCTGCCAGTCTTCTGAAAGGGAACGATGTCACGAGTGTGACTCGACGTGGACAGTCCTTGCGGGTGAGCATAAAATTCACTTCATTGGAGCCCTATGAGCTTGAAAATCCTTTTATGGATTTTTTTTTAGTTTATTAAGCATATTATAGGTGTTATAATAAATTAACTGCTGACAATTAATGTAGTTATAACTCTAGAAAATGTCCGACAGGTTCAAAGTTCTTTCCATTGGTATTGCTTACGCGCACATGATATACTTGTGAGTATCTTACAATACAACGTTTCATCGGTAGGAAAGAGAAATAAAGAATCTCAAGTTTTATTGAAGTCTAATACTGTACATCAAAGTATTGAATGTGTCTACGCTTCTGACCTAGCGACCTGCATAACAGTACTGGCCATACATAACATTTTAGCATCGTTTTCCTCGCCAAAACATGAACCTTTTTAATACACGTATAAGTTGTCTGATAGAGTACACCTTCATACCAACCCTTACTGTTGAGAAGACTTCTTTCAGCATTGTATATTTCAGCATCAGATACCCTTGAGCTACACTGGTAACTGGTAGGTTTATAATTATCAAGTTTGTGCATCTGGTTTTAGATCCCGGTAAACTTTGGTCGGATCCCAACTTAATTTATATTTTAGATTTCGTACTTTCTGTTCACCACTAAACTTGTTCACATGTCACTGCATTCTTCACACTAATTAAGTGTTTCTACAGCACCGTTGCACCCATTTATACAGTATTCGTGAAGGTTTTCACAGCGTCCGCCCGAGATTTGATTATTTTTCTTTAATTTGTAGAGCGCATTTATACAACATCAAAAGACATTCCAAAATATATGAGAAAATCTCTAAAGTTCAAAGCTTTTAACGGGAGACCACAGAAAAAATCATCACTAAAGCTGCCCTCAGCCTCTGGATGACCTTCGAATATAAACAATGTTACGAAAGAAGAAATTTTAAAAACTATGAACCAACAGATTTTAATCAACGATAGACAAAATCATTACGATTACTTTCCTCTTCGTAACACGCTCAAAACTGCTAATATATTGCTCTTCATAGTCCTAGAATCCTGACAACCACTTTCAGGTGCAGTCACATATGACAAATATCGACAATTCAGCAACTTCGTCTGTCAGGACAGCCAACACCCAGTTGCCGCGGCGACAGTTGATGCAGAAACTAGTCACTGGTTCTAGAAATTTGCAGATACAGGCGATTCTCATTCGGACCCTCGCCCGTATTGATCTTTGAAATTCTAAACTATTATTTCAGAATATATCTTTCACAAATTATCCTCATTTATGCATGAAATTTGTCTTAGTTTGAAACATCTTTTTTGTATTAAATGTATGAAATACAAAGTGAAATTATGAGAGTTATAAACGTCATGGTTGTGGACGTTCAGGTGACGGGCAAGTTGAAGGGAATGATTGAAACCCGTCTTTTGGCGCATTCAATATTTATTGATGTGATGAAAACCTGCTCAGAAGATGTTCATAATATTACATGGTGATTCATCTGATACATAATTAGTTAGTCTCACAATTTTGTCTTATTACTCCAGGTTAGGCAGAAACGAGTAGACGTAATTAGTTAACAATATTTCAGTACCGAGGTGTATGTCATCACTTATGCTGTACTTACAAGTGCGGGTCAATGCAGATCAGTTTGGTGTTCCAAGAGACAAGTGTCTGCGCAAATTGTCTCAGCACAAATTCTTGGACAGGATTGAGTCGGTGTTTACCAGTGCGACCTTAGAGCATCACTCGAGAGAGCGATCCCCTGGAGTCCAGGTGGCCACGCCACCCTTTAAACCATACATTTAGCGGAATCAGGACCTCTTCTTCGTAAACACCGCCCACCCCCCAATCTTTGTTCGGGTAAGGCAGCAGACGCCAGCACTCACACGCCAGCACTCACTCGTCAGTACTGACGCCAGCGGTGATAACACTCCCGGCGGTGCCAGAGTCTGGCGAGGTCACAGGTCGCGTGGGGGGGGGGGGGGGGCATCACTCTGGAGGGCGATATCTTGTCCGTGAACCCCCCCCCCCCCCCTCCCCCCAGCCGCCAATTTCTGATGAGGCAACAGCAGGCTGAGAAATCCAATGTTTGTTCGTGCAAGGCAGCGATCGTCATCAACTGACACCAGCATAATAAGCCAGCGGCGATAACAAGAGTATTGTTAAAATAAAAATCACGACGAGACTTCTTTTGACATAACGAGATCAATGATGCGGGAATTTTAGTCTTTGCTCAACATTCTTCAAGTAAATATGAATTCTTGGCTGAGTGGCATCACTAGGCGTATTAATTCCTGATATAGTTGGTGATGAAGATTATAAAATGATCGGGGTCTTCCAGACCGACTTCTTGTACTAGTTTATGGTAAACCCTCACGCGTTTTATAACCTTCTTTAATTGCTGCTCATATTATTAAGGCAGTGGTAATCGTTGCAGTCACGCACTACGTGGATGTCAATGCTTATTTTGGTTGCTGAAATGGTCAGTAAGCCTGTACTTTGGATACTTTCCGTGTGTGTGACCACTGGGTCAACGAAATCGCCAAGTTGCTGCTTGCCAATGAAACGGTGTCAACAATATTAATTGATGGAACATGGTACTGTAGTGTAACCGCGCCTTTAGTTCGTCCAACAAAGCAGCAAGCGCCCAAAAGTGAGTCTTCGAAAGATAACAAAACGAAATGTTTTATGAGGCATTTGAGTAACACAACTCATGTAATTAACTATTACAAAAAATCTCACTCAGACTGTGGATCCAACACAAACATTTGAGGATTTAAAATTCTTCTTCAAGTCTCTAGTTTTGTTTGAACACTCACTATGTATTCGCGCCTTAGTAGAACACGAAGCACATATTATATAATTAACAGTAATCTTTAAATTGTTCTTTAACACAAGTGTTATTCACTTTTACACTCTTTGAAGTATATCGTAAAAATGTTTTATAAGGTAAGCCATCAGAAGTCGTACTATATCTTCACGTAGATCTCAAAATTAATGACTGAACGAGAGGGCTGAACCTATCGGCTTTACTGCCAGCCAGCACCAATACACAACCAATCTATATAACCAGGTTGTTCCCTTATGTCTCATTAGCTAGACTTGTACTAACTAGCCCAAGAGGTATTTCTTTGTACGCTTCATGTCCGGTAATGGTCGTCTCTACTGACGGGTAATTTTACGATACAAGGGTGGTTGTGTAGGATCACTGACAGCAACCACAAACGAAACATAATTTTAGTCAGACTTGTGAACAAACAGTGTTCAGATGTAATTACCATACCACAGGTCATTAACGAGCTGCTCGGGAAGTATTGTGAGAAGCAGAGAATGTCCATCACCACCATACTTGGGGCCATCAGCTGTAGAATGGACTTCATTAAATTCTTTGCACCTAATGGTATAACTACTTTTCACAAACTGGAAATTGAAGACACACACACACACACACACACACACACACACACACTAGCAGATTAATCTCTTCGTATGGAATAAAAAAGGCATCGAACAAGTCCAAGACATGCCCCCCTCTTCAACCCCCCCCCCCCCCACACAACCTTCCCTTACCACCATTTTCTCACGATCATACATCCTTCCTTCATAAGTTCCTTGCCTCCCTCTCCACGTCTGCTCCTCAACACGGGGTGTCGTAGAGAGGTGTGGGAGGGTGTATCAGGAGTCGTACCCAGTACCAAGGACTATGTACTGTACAGTAAGGACACAACGCTGTAACGTCGTAAGCTTTTGCTCCACCCCATTCAATGACGTCACTCTACTCGTGGTGACCAGAGGGTAACCAAGGACTACTGCCTTGCCTTCGTTGACGATTGATTATTATTTTTTGAATACTCGTAAGGCTAAGGCTTTACTGTGGCCAGGTATAACAAAATGGATGATGTAGCAAAAAAAAAAAAAGAAGCAAAATATTACAAGGAAACACTCGGAGGGTGCCGGGCATTTCCCCGATGACATGGACGAAGCAACACATATCTTAGTTTATTAGCAATGCAAAGATTTTCCTTTTGCCAGACAAGGTAAGGTGAGTGTCTGAGGATACTCCGGACAACTGTATATTGCATTACAATGTATACTTAAGAAAATAGAGCAAGTTTCTCTCGGCATTGAGCATCACGACCGTCGCCGGTGAATTGAGTGATGGAACTCTTTTTTATTTTGGGGAAATATTATTGGTTTTTGTCAGACGTAGCAACAACAATGTCCCACGGTCTTCTGGATGACCTGATATTGGCTGATATTGCAGAATTATGAAACTACAGGAAGTCTTCCCTCGCGTTTTGAAACAAGCGCGGTGTTGACGCCTGAAACCCACATACGGATATACTCAAATTTAATTTTTCAAGATTATTAAATATGTTCAGAGTTCTCTTGGGCCACATACAGCAAGATGAATGTCTCGCCTCTTGTAGACACCTGGATATCGACAAACATTCCGCAATTAAGGAGATACAAAAGAAATATGTGTGGTGGGATGTATGGTAATACAGACATGTGAATAAATGGTATAATGAATGGTAACAGAGTCCTGCCGTCAGGCGTGTTCACATATCTTGGTACCCACATATCTATACAATATGAACTCTCTTCAAACAAGTTCTCTGCTAGCCTAATGTGTCTATTTTATCAGCAGTTGCAGGCATTTACCCTTTTATCACGAGTTTTCTTATCTCTGGAAAATCTGTAGTACTTGATGTGCTCTCTGCTTGGGATTTGAGGTTTGCTAGTGCACCCGTATATTGCATATATAACCATAATTATTGATACGCTGGTCCCGGGACCAGACGAGGACGCACCCGGAGGTTACAACAGTAACGTCACCGAGCTGTGCATTGTGGGTAAAACAACTGCCAGGTGGTCTGTCATTACTGACTGTAATCCTTGCCCAGTACTGGGTACTGGTCGTACACAACACCCGAATCATTCTCCTTCACACCCACTAGATTTTAGGTCTTCATCCCTGTGTGCCAATTCCCTCTTGCTTCAAGAAAAATCTGGAGGTGAAACTAACGCATCGAGTATACTATACAGTACAGTAACTAAGGTGGGCAAATCTATCTCCTGGTAGGTACTCTACCATCCCCGTGCGGGTCTTCCTGCTATAAATTAGTGTCTCCACGAGAAAATATATATATTTATATATATATATATATATATATATATATATATATATATATATATATATATATATATATACCTGTATATATATTTTTTTTTTGTGTGTGTGAGTGTAATACTAATACTGATAATTAATGGTTTATTGAAAAAGTTCTGCGGCCCGAAGGCTGAAAATATACATTGGACAAAAATGACTTATTACATACAAAGACATGGGGTGGGTGGGTCGCTTAACAAAACCTTTCATTACTGAAAGAAGAAGGGTATTGAATTGAACATACAAATTATTATAATTTGCAGCTGATGGCCCGGGCCTGGGCTGGTCATGGAGACACCAGGTGGTGTGGTGTTCACGTGGTGTAGTAACTCGTCCTCAGGTGTTGATATGAAGGACCTCACGTGGTCATGAGGACACCATGTGGTGTGGTGCTCACGTGGTGCAGTAACTCGTCCTCAGGTGTTGATATGAAGGACCTCACATGGTCATGGGGACACCATGTGGTGTGGTGTTCACGTGGTGCAGTAACTCGTCCTCGGGTGTTGATATGAATGACCTCACGTGGTCATGGGGACACCAAGTGGTGCGGGGTGGTGTCACAGTACCTCCCTCTGCTGGGTGGTGTTGTGTTATCTCGTAGTCAGGTGTGAAGCCGACTCACTGTTGTTCCCATGGTGGACTGATTAGCACCTCCTGGTCAGATGGTGGTGGTCATTTCCCAGGGGTGCTTATCTCAGTTGTGGGTCACGGTTCTCACTGGTACTGTCTAGTGCTTAATTCACTGGCTTAAACACTGTTCATCACTGTTCAACACTGATCCCACTTCTCTCCGAAACGAAATTGTCACTTTTGAATATGTTGATATCCCGGTGGTGAGGATGGGTCGGGGAGAGGGACTTGGGGAATGGGGCCGAACATGGCCAAGGGTGGCCGCTGTGCAGCAGGAGCAGCGCCTGATTGGTCTTGACCCCCCTGTGGTCAAGGATGTAGTGAGACTTGATCCCTGTGTTATATTAACAGTTTCCTTATAAAACTGAAACAGAATATATATATATATATATATATATATATATATATATATATATATATATATATATATATATATATATATATATATATATATATATATATATATATATATATATATATATGTATGTATGTATGTACTGTATGTCCCGGTGGTGAGGATGGGTCGGGGAGAGGGACTTAAGGAATGGGGCCGTGTGTGTGTTTGTGAATGGTGAAATTTCCATTTAGCAATATAGTAAATGCCTGATATTGTCAAAAAACATTCTGTTTAATTTTCTGTTTGCATTGTAACGCACACTTAGGATAATGAGAAGCACAGCTGTTGCAAAGTCAGCCTATTAATTGCCTTTACTTTTCTCCTGGAGTGACCATAGACACACTGTTAATAATAAACAGATACATACAACAGCACATAATAGTCAGACCTGGATAGAAGATCCCAACACACTTAATAATACACTCATGTGAGAACTAAAACAAGAACGTAAGGTAAATGACCACAGTACTGACGGTAGAGTAAAGTTATGCTGTTATGCTCTTTACTGTGCATACTGATCAACAACTTTTATTCAGTGTTCGCAAATTGTTATTATTACGCGTGAACATTGACCTTAATACAGTTATAAATGTGTGTGCAGACTGTCGTCACAATTGAGGGTTTTGTAATCGTATTTGTTTAGAACATAAGAACATAAGAATAGAGGAAACTGCAGCGGGCCTATTGGCCCATACTGGGCAGTCCCGTTTACACCCAACCCCTATTGCTCATATGAGCATCCAACCTATATTTGAAGCAATTCAGCGTATTCGAGTTAATGATGATATTTGGTAATTTGTTCCATTCATCCACTACTCTGTTTCCAAACCAGTGTTTACCTATTTCACGCATAAATCTAAATTTGTCTAATTTAAAACTATTGTTACGAGTTCGCTCCTGGTTGGATAGTTTGAGTACCTTTGTAATGTCCCCTTTGTTTAGCCCTGCCTTCCACTTATACACCTCTATCAGGTCGCCCCTCGCTCTACGTCTCTCAAGGGAGTGCAAATTAAGATGCTTTAACCTGTCTCTATACTCAAGGTTCCTAATGCCCGGGATTAGTCTTGTCATTCTCCTCTGAATTCTTTCCAAGGATTCTATATCCATTCTGTAATACGGTGACCAGAACTGAACTGCGTAATCCAGGTGTGGTCTCACAAGAGCAAGATACAGTTTTAGGATGACCTCGCTAGTCTTGTAACTAACACTCCTTTGTATGAACCCAAGTACTTTATTAGCCTTGTTACGAGCAAAAACACATTGTTTACTTGGCTTAAGGTTCCTACTTATCATTACTCCTAAATCTCTCTCGCAGTCGGATTTCTCTATGGCATCGTTGTTCATCTGGTACCTGGTTTCCCTGTTTACATCTCCCATACTGAGTACTTTACATTTGTCGACGTTGAATTTCATCTGCCATTTTTCAGACCATTCGAAAAATTTGTTTAGATCTTCCTGTAGTTTTGCCGAGTCCTCGTCAGATTTGATAACACGTCCTATTTTAGTGTCATCAGCAAATTTGCTTATGTTGCTGTCTATGCCGATATCTATGTCGTTTATGTATATAATAAATAATAATGGTCCAAGTACTGAGCCTTGGGGAACTCCACTTGTCACGTTGCTCCAATGGGACTTAGTGCCTTTAATGCTCACTCACTGTTTCCTGTCCTGTAACCACGCCCTAATCCATTTAAGGATGTCACCTTTGATGCCATGAGCTTCTACCTTTCTAATTAGTCTTTCGTGGGGGACTCTGTCGAAGGCTTTGCTAAAGTTGAGATATACCACATCATAATTGTGCCCCTCGTCCACCGATTCGAAAACTGATGAAAAGAATGTTAATAGATTAGTTAGGCAAGAACGTCCTCTTGTGAAGCCATGCTGGGAATCATTGATCAATCTGTGCTTCTCCAGGTGATTTCGAATAGAGTTTGAAATGATTGCTTCCAGTAATTTGGCTACTATTGATGTTAGACTGATTGGGCGGTAGTTAGAGGATAGTGATCTATCCCCCTTCTTGAAGATCGGTATTACATTCGCTATCCTCCAGGATTCTGGTACTACACCTGTTTTTAAGGACATGTTAAACAACTTTGCTAAGGGCATACTAAGCTCTTCCTTATATTCCTTTAATACTCTGGCAAATATCTCATCGGGACCAGGTGACTTATTAGGCTTTAGTTTGTCTATTTGCTTACTAACATCGTTACTAGTCACTACTATCTCACTTAATTTGTTTTCTTCACTATCTCTGAATAGAGTCGGTGCCTCGGGTATCATATTTAAATTTTCGCTGGTGAAAACTGTTGAAAAAAATGTATTCAAATTATTGCTCATTTCTCCGTCGTTATCAGTGAGCTCTCTGGAGTCTGACCGTATTGGTCCAATCTTTTCTCGTGTTTTAGTTTGATACATTTGGTAGAATCCTTTGGGGTTTGTCTTCGCCTCCCTTGCTATCCTTACCTCATTATTCCTCTTTGCTTTCCTTATCTCGGTTTTAACCCTACTCGCCAATACCCTATAATAGTCCCGGAGGTGAATTTCGCCACGATTTATCCTTCTACCTATAGCCTTCCTTTGGCCAATGATGTTCTTTAAATAATTATTTATCCATTTAGGGTCATTGTTGTCTGATCTGAGTTTTTTGTATGGTATGTTCTGCCTTTGTGCATTAAGTAACTCACTATTTAAATTGTTACTTCTTTTTTGCGGAATCGGTTATTTTGCAAAATGACCGGCATGTATATTGGTAATTTTGAAAAATACCTTACAAACAGACAAACTAAACTAACCCAACTTTATAGTTGAATAATGTTTGGGTTAAGTTAGGTTGGGTTAAGTTAGGCTAGGTTAGGTTAGGTTAGGTTAGGTTAGGATGGCTCGTGTATCTTGATACACAGTTAAGTGGTCCTGTTCTTTTTTTTTTAACTTTAGACTATGTGTTGTCCTAACTATAAGTTTGGGTTAGTTTGTCTGTTTGTAAGTTACTTTTCAAAATAACCAATATACATGCCGGTCATTTGGCAAAATAACCGATTCCGCAAAAAAGAAGTAACCCACGCATATATATATATATATATATATATATATATATATATATATATATATATATATATATATATATATATATATATATAGTGTTTGTGTGTGTGTGTGTGTACATCATTAACTATCATGTTGCCTATTCCCTGGTTCAATAATTCCTCAAACACAAACTGGGAATTACCAGATAAGTGAGATAAGTGCTGTTCAAGAGCAACAATTAAAGTAATTACACAGTAGGGGGGAGGCTTTATACTTCAGGGGTTCAGTATGACTCACTAGGTAAACAACACAAGAATATACAGTACAGTACACCATACATTGAAGTAAAAAACAAAAACATATTTTATTATTTTCGTTACTTGGTCTATTTCGTACATAGTTGAGATTATTGTCGTTTGAATTAAATTATTGCTTTATCTATGAATCTGTCTCATGAGAATCATTCCATCAATCCGTCTTACTGAAGTATTCATTTCATAACTGAGAAATCGTTGTTTAATACATAATTTTAATCCGAGATGAGAGAGTCAGCTCAGACGACACCTTGTCACCTGATAAAACTCTATGTGAAGGTGTGGTACAGTATATAGTGCACGAGAAGGTTACATCTAGGGAAATACCTTGATACCGCTTGAGAGAGTTACATCACTCGTCAGGTAATAACACTAGGCGAGGAAATATTACAAGTGAATTAACTACACGAGGAGAGAAAAATGCCTACAAGTGTTTAATTATCGCAAGAGCTTTTTATTACAGGTGTATTATTGACAATATCCGTGAGATTTTTCTGAAAATGAATTAATTACTAGATGAGGTAATTGTTGGTGGAGTTACATTAAGTACCTGTTTTGTAATAAAAAACAAGGACAATGGAGGCAACTGCTCACGTGTGCTGCTAACACAGTCAAGGGAAATGCGTGTCCGTGTTGTGTGTGTATGAGGGAGAGACTGGTGAACACAAGGCTCGTGAACTCACAAATGTACACTGCCTATTGCTTCAATATCAACGCTATATTTCATTATTTCATATTTGTAACAACTAACAAATAGAGATAAGAAATTTAGGTTCCTGCTTTTGCCTGCGTGATGTATTAATACATTTATGTTTATTTGTGTTGCAATAAAAGAATGAAAGTTTTACTTTTAGAAACAAAATATCATCAGTGAGTGTTGCCTGTATTGGTAAATGTCGCTATATATTTTGGTCAACACTGTGGCGCGAGTTAGCCTGTCGACGTTGGTATTGGCAAATTCTCGTGTGCGTAAACACAGCTGACATAAAAATAAAAAAAGTTTCTCAATAATACCGGGGGCAGAAGTTCAGCAATTTCCTATTTGATTTTCTCAGCCCACGAACTGCCGCCTGATGGCTGTGAGTTCTTTAAGAAAAGGTTAATATAATTTAGCAAGAATTAACCAGCACGTGAAATGTCAAGTAAACGCTGTATTATAATTAATTTTGCACATAACCTAAAGCTGGACATTTTAAATTATGAATATCATGGGAGACTTTGATGTCCTCAAGTTCCAGGAGTCATAATAGGAGTTTCCTATTCACTATGACTTACAGTGCAGAAGGTGTAATGACTTGTCTATGGAAGAGAAAACCAGATAAGAAAATAGAGTACAAAACTTTATTTCCTTTCAGTCTTTTTAAGTTAAAGAATCACAATATAAATAGAGGGTAAACTCAGTCCCAGCCATTATGATAAAACTTATCTTAACACAATTATTTCCCAATAGCCTGAGCCTCAAGACCACTACACTGCCGAACATTACTGTGAGGACGAGCGTGTGGCGACCCAGCTCCCCATAGTGTACCAAGTATCTCACCTTCCACCCCCTCCACTCACCCGATTCCCTGAGCTAAGTGAGTCGGAAACAAGCCTGAATGGCCGTCAAATCGGGTTTGGTCCTGGGAGAAACATTGGTAAGGCCGTAAATGGTCCTGGTCGGTCGGTCGAGCGGTCGCCAGACCAGCGAGGAGACCAAAGCTTTTGTGTGAAACTCTTACAAACCAACGTGTAGGAGACCCTCCAGATGTGGCCGACACGTTTATACTGGGGAGCGGCTTTGTTCCATTCCTTTAACATGGACCCCTGTGTGTAACTCTCTTCCTCTCTCTCTTCTTCTCTTCCACTCTCTTTCTCTCTCTCATTACATTATGACAAACCTGCTGCCTTGTTTAAAAGTGAAACGATCTCATGGCTGTACATATAACATGCAAAAAATAACAAGAGCTGGCGTTGTTGTAATACCATCAAAGCGGAAAATCTAAAGACCCATTTATAATATTTACTTGCAGTTTGCAGAGGAAAATGGGTCGAGAACGTACCAAAGAATACTCGGATATCACTTCACTGAGAGCGCAAAATTAGATGATGTCCAAACCTCTCGGGCCAGATACTTCTCGGAGATATAGCCGTCGTGGCCGTGGCAGGAGGCGAGGGAGGCCGAGTTAGGAGTGGGATGTGTCCTATTCTGCCAGATAAGTAACATTCAGACAGGTTTACGGCAGTGTAAATTGGAGATTCTTACTTAAAGGAAAGGGAATTAGCTTCAGGAAGTTGCCCAGGGGATAATATCTTCAAGAACGAATTTCACACGAGGCTCATCAAACTCGGTAAGACACACAGGACAGACCCGGTGAGGAAGAGCTAAACTGTGCGGAGAGATATGGTGTGGAAATTACCTTGAGTCGTTTTCCTTAGTCTCGGGGAAACTCTTCAATACATAACGGTATCTCCAGCGACTCTCTCCCTAGGAAATAAGTCAAGCTCGGTCAAATGGGATTTGGGCTTCACCTGGTAAGATCCCAGCCCACATTCCTGGGCCCAATACCTCGTCAATAGGATCATAGACTCGGGTCTTATACAAAGCATTGACCATGGCGGTTGCTACATTTTTTCCCTCTATTCCCAGGTATGTTTTTGGGCTTCCCCTTTTCTTGAGCGACGGGGTGTTGATGTTTGTTTAGGATAAGCCTCCATGGACAACTTTTCTTCTAGAGATTTCAGTATCACCTCTGCTTCCGCATTAAATCGATACCTCAATAGCACGCAGGAAAATCCCTTAGGCTACACATCCTCCTGTGTGTTGCCAGAGACTAATTCCCTTTGAGGGTTCGAGCCTATTCAGGGATTCGCTCGTCTTTTTTCCTACAGTTCACATCTCGGGCCTGTAGTCCTCCTCCTGCTCCTCCTCTCACTCTCTCCTCTAACTCCCGTAAGTCCAATTGGCCACCTTAGGTACCCATGCGTGAACCAGTGAAGAGATAAAATGAGATAAGGAAGTTCCATTTCAAATCGTTCATGGGATAAAATTCCTCCTTTCAAACCCATGAAGCCGGCAGTGGCTAGTTTGTGTTCATTATGGCTCCCCCTTGTCGAGGTGAGGTCTCTCTCTCTCTCTCTCTCTCTCTCTCTCTCTCTCTCTCTCTCTCTCTCTCTCCTTTGGCTGTTTAAAATAAAAGTAATTTCCTCAGAGCAATACGGCGTGAAAATTTGGCTTTAGAAAAAATATCAAATTTCCATTTACAAAATTGTCCAAAAATATATAATTTTGTGAACCTTTTTCCTCCGTTAATATTAATTCTCATCACTCGTGTCGGTAAAGCTGTTTTGTCCTTTACACGTTTTACTGATTGTCTGTCACTGGTGATTGCACCGACCTACATGTACATCTTATAAATATGTTCCAGCAAAATTTCGTTTATCATCATCATCGTAAATCAAGTAATAAGAAGAAAGAAATAAATTACTGAATAGAATACTGCAAACACTGTAGGAGTTTAACTTACTGAAATGACAAAGTCTGGACAAGGTATTGATGGGAAACTTTAACCTATAGTTTGAGAATCTTAGGAAGAAGAAAGTAGGAATGCTTCTCTTTTACCCGATAAGTCAGTAAATATGTGTGTGAGCGTGTGTGTGTGTGTGTGTGTGTGTGTCTGTCTGTCTGTCTGTCTGTCTGTCTGTCAAATTTATGGACTCCGCGATAAAATGTTGATAAAAATGTTTCCTTCTCGTAAGAACTCGTAGATGGGGACTGGACGGGGTCACCTGAGAAGACACAGAACAGGAAGGAGGTAATTTTCTACCTCTTGTTTCCTTTCTTCTACTACTGGCTACCGAACTTTTTCTTTGATCACCTGAAGATTAGACACCCCAGCTTATTTCACCTGAAGAATAACTACCCTAAAGATAACCTAGCCTAATAAGCTTTAACTATAACCTAATCTAACCTAACTAAACCTAACCTAACCTAACCTCCAAGTAACATTAGGATGATTAATCTTCAGGTTGAAATACATTGGGGTGTTTAATCTTCAGGTGATCCAAACGATCTGACCAAAGACTCGCTCCCTTTAGATCTGTCGGTTCTCTGCTAGCAATTCGTATTCCATTATATGTGTTTAGTAATAATAGTAGTGATCGTTATTTAATTTATTTACCCAAACATCACTATTTGCATCAGATGACCCCCCCCCCCCCCCCCACACACACCCTCCACTTACACTCTCTATCGTCCTTCTTTCAACCTACCACACGAAAGTAATGACCATTCACCCCTTCACGTCATCCCATTTCATCCATTTCTCCAAAAAACACACTTTTTCCTCCCCGAGATTAGCTGCACCTAAACAACGTATATAATATTTATTTTAAAGTGTAAGAGGAAGAAAGGTAGAAACGTATCTCACCTGGAGGGAAAGGTAGAAGACACTCAGGGGGTCAGCTTACGTCACCTGGACTCATAGGCAAGACAGCGATGGTGCCATGAATTCTTGTCTAGTTTAGGTGAGGCCAGCAACTGAGGAAGGGAGGGCATATGCAGCTGAGGGAGAGAGGGAAGGTAGTCATATGCAGCTCAGGGGAGAAACATTGGTGTCAAGGTGAGACTTAGTGTGTGTGTGTGTGTGTATATATATGCTTGCGTATATGTGTGTGCTTCCGAACAGTAAATTAATATTAAACAATGGAGAAATAGTATCAATAAATACAAGGATAGAATAAAGTGAAGTAAAAAGAGATAATATAAAAGGTAAAAAAAAAGATGTGTTGTATAATATTATCAGTCCAGTGTAGGATCAGGTCCGCCCCACTGCTGCCTCAATCTCGTGTCCGGAGACCCTCCCACCCACTGAGCGCCTCCAAACTTCCCAATTTTATCCATCCATCAGGTCGTTGGTCTTTTGTCATCGTCTCCTCCTGCCTCATGGGAGACACCTGAGTGTTCTGTTGGTCCGGTGTTCTCTTGGTCCGGTGTTCTCTTGGTACAGTGTTCCCATGGTCCAGTGTTCTGTTGGTTCATTGTTCGCTTGGTCCAGTGTTCTCATGGTCCAGTGTTCTCTTGGTCCAGTGTTCTGTTGGTTCATTGTTCTCTTGGTCCAGTGTTCTTTTGGTCCAGTGTTCTCTTGGTCCAGTGTTCTCTTGGTTCAGTGTTCTCTTGAGCCACTGTTTTGTTGTTCCAATGTTCTCTTGGTCCAGTGTTTTGTTGATCCAGTGTTCTCTTGGTCCAGTGTTCTCTTGGTCCAGTGTTCTCTTGATTCACTGTTTTGTTGTTCCAGTGTTCTCTTGGTCCAGTGTTTTGTTGGTCAAGAGTTCTCTTGATCCAGTGTTCTCTTGATCCAGTGTTTTGTTGTTCCAGTGCTCTCTTGGTCTAGCTTTCTTCTTGGTCCAGTGTTCTGCTTGGTCCAGTGTTCTTCTTGGTCCAGTGTTCTTTTTGGTCCAGTGTTCTCTTGGTCCAGTGTTCTTCTTGGTCCAGTGTTCTCTTGGTCCAGTGTTCTTCTTGGTCCAATGTTCTCTTGGTCCAGTGTTCTCTTGGTCCAGTGTTCTTCTTGGTCCAGTGTTCTTCTTGGTCCAGTGTTCTCTTGGTCCAGTGTTCTTCTTGGTCCAGTGTTCTCTTGGTCCAATGTTCTCTTGGTCCAGTGTTCTCTTGGTCCAGTGTTCTCTTGGTCCAGTGTTCTTCTTGATCCAGTGTTCTTCTTGGTCCAATGTTCTCTTGGTCCAGTGTTCTCGTGGTCCAGTGTTCTCTCGGTCAGTCAAAACGGTCTTCCCCCCCTTATCCCTTCATATCAATACTCATTGTTTTTAGGTCTGTATTATATTTTGAGATATTACCTTTATTGCCTATCTATCTATCTATCTATCTATCTATCTATCTACCTATCTATCTATCTATCTATCTATCTATCTATCTATCTATCTATCTATCTATCTATCTATCTATCTATCTATCTATCTATTGTACTGTCAAGAGCAACAGAAGCATCCATCTACCTGAGTACAAGATTGGCTGTCAGACTTGTGAAATGGTTGTGTCGGATTTCTTCAATTACTAGTAAGAGGATCAGGGAGTCGTAAAACCTTATGAGAAAACCTGTATAGATAAAATCCTTTGATTACCGGCGGTGGGTGCAGTCTAAGGTCCCTCTACCATTATATATATATGCATCACCGGAAGCTATATAAACAAGTTCATTATACCACACACACACACACACACACAGACACACAAATATATAATCATTGTGGTTTGAAAAGATTAGCTATTAGGTTATAGAGGAAGCAATGTCGTATTGTTTGGAATATATAAATAATTGTCCCGGCGGCCGCTACCCTTATGAAGGGATTATGGAACACGACTCAATCTTTCCCCTCACGAAATTCTGGTCAGCGTTAGCCATTGAACCCTACAACAGACCCCACGTTATTTGGTAGTTTTATGCACATAGGTATAGTAATACATTAATTCATCGTAAAAATTCTCAATTGTCTCGCTCTTTAAGCTACACATAACAACAAAAATTACGTCTTAAAAAAACTGCTAATCGTAAACCATGAATATTGATGTGAGTGTTTATATTAAGTGCCTCATCTAAATGCAAGGACGTGGGCGCTGGACCGGGATTGAAATAAGCGAGGCTGTAGACTCCCTAACCTCGTTTACTAAAAGCTCCAGGTGCCGAGGATGTGAACCAAAACAGCGTAGTATCATAAGGTAACTCAGTATCGCCAAAAACATTCCATTAAGAGCCTTTACCTGTACAGAATACCTGAAGGAAGTGATCCGAGTTGACTTGTGATATAAATGCATACGTGAGGGAATTATTATTCATGCGGATGATTTGAGGGAATGAATGGCTTTCGCTATACTCCAGGATGTCTCTCTCTCTTCCTTTCTTTCTCTCTTTCTCTCTCTTTCTCTCTCTTTCCGTACTAGTATGGTCGCTTATTTTATCACGACGACGAACCGTACTAGTAATATATCAAACATACTTGGGTTAGGTTAGGTTAGTGGCAGTAGAGGAATGATCTGTTTATAAATTAGTTTTTTTTTCTGCTATAAAAATTAAAAATATATAGAAATTGAGAAACTGAATATTAAGGCACCAATTGTTGGGACTGTCTACCCAGTCCTTAGTCTGTCCACCTACACACCAGTCACTTAGTCTGTCTACCTACACACTAGTCACTTTATCTACCTACACACCAGTCACTTAGTCTGTCTACCTACACACCAGTCACTTAGTCTGTCTACCTACACACCAGTCACTTAGTCTGTCTACCTACACACCAGTCACTTAGTCTGTCTACCTACACACCAGTCACTTAGTCTGTCTACCTACACACCAGTCTCTTAGTCTGTCTACCTACACACCAGTCTCTTAGTCTGTCTACCTACACACCAGTCACTTAGTCTGTCTACCTACACACCAGTCACTTAGTCTGTCTACCTACACACCTGTCACTTAGTCTGTCTGCCTACACACCAGTCACTTAGTCTGTCTACCTACACACCAGTCACTTAGTCTGTCCACCTACACACCAGTCACTTTATCTACCTACACACCAGTCACTTAGTCTGTCTACCTACACACCAGTCACTTAGTCTGTCCACCTACACACTACGTCAGTTTCCTCACCATCACCAGTTTTACTCATTCAGTGAAGGCATCAACGTCACCATGCATAACAAAACACATATATCCTTATTTGTGTTATTTACTTCAATATTTCAACAATTACGGTCAATCAACCAGAGTACAGTCTTCATATCTGAGGGTTGGCGACCACAGTCCTCCACTCTTAACGTTTCTCGGGCTGTTTTGTATCTCTGGGGACACAGGTTTTAATTTCACTCATCCATCCCAGTCTCTACCTCTGCCTGGCCCCCTACCCTCAACTTAGCCCATTAATATTTATGTTATCCCTGTTTATATGACAAGTGGTAGGTAATCCGTATTTTTAATCAGTTTAATTTATTTTATATTATACAATTTATTTATTCATATTTTGATTCATCAATTGAAATGGCCATCACCGTTTAGCGATAATAATTTATGTATTTATTTATTTTTTCTTTATACTGGACGTCAACTATAATATATAGTATATAGTTACTGTATGATGCATATAAATGAATAGATTCATACCAAACTTAACCTAACCTAACCAAACTTTATGATGGTAAATGACGCTGTAAATAGAACAGAACACATTTTATCATATATCAATTAATTTCAATTAATTTGTAGCAATAAATAGAAAGTTATCCCTATTTGGCAAAAACGCCACATGTGTGTGTGTGTGTGTGTGTGTGTGTGTGTGTGTGTGTGTGTGTGTGTGTGGCACTAACAGAGACAGCAGTAGGTCACAGGCATACAAATTAGTCATTAGCTAAAAAGCATGTGGCAAGTTCATAAACTTGGAGTGTGAGATCAAAGGATTTTGCATCATGACCATCAACAGGAGGCTCCCAGGTCCTCCGGCAGTGTCCATTGACGTAACCGGTTTAGCAAAATGATGTCAGTATCCATGTGCCTCTGTTGCTTTATCCATTGGAATCCTATTCACCTTCCATCTCACTTTGCATCCACTTAACCTGGTCTGACGTTCTTTCTAGCTGCCTGGTCGACCGTTTTTCATTTTTCTGTTTCCTGACGTTCATCCTCTTTATCATCACCACCATCACCATTATTTTCCTCATTATCATCACCATTATCATCATCATTATCCTCATTATCATCATCATTATCATCATCGCCATCATCACCATTATCGTCATCATCATTCATCATCATCATCATCACTATCGTCATCATTATCATTATCAATATCACCATTACTATCCTCATTATCACCTTCATTATCATCATTACCATTATCATCACCATTATTCTCCAGAGTAGCACAGCAACACTCCTCTCTCATGTCGCTTCATTAACATAAAAACATCAAAGCGCTGCACTAAGAGTGATTACTCTTGTTAGGCAACATTGGAGCGTCTCATAACAAGATTTACGGTTAGGGTGAGACTCACAGAGAGAGAGGCGCACTCGAGGGTGAGTGAGCGCCCTTCTGCGCCTCCCCCAGGTATTCAGGGCTCGCGTGAGGCAACTCGTGCTCTGGACGACATACTCACCTGCTTTTGTTCTCCTCCCGCTGCCTCAAAAGAAAGTCACTTGCTTTTCTTGGTCTTTTACCGAAAGAAAGTATGTGAATTACTGTGTTTATTACTTTAAGAATAATATAAGTATTGATACACGTGTGTGTGTATAACCCGGTGGACATAGACGACTCGTTTACGTCCTCACGGGTATACACGGTCATGTACAAACAAGTTATCGCGTGGACACACACACACACACACACACACACACACACACAAACGTATACATATACCCCAGTATATACACACACACATACAAAAACATACACGAATACTCAAAGCATGCTCACAAATGGAAATAAATTCATCGTATACAAATAACAATACATTTGACTGGTAAAGGTCAAACACTCAGGTACAAAGTCAACATCGACTACACCGTGTTCAGTTTCATGTGTGTGGAGAAGAACTTTAGACCACTGTAGGGAGGCAGTTTGGGGTGACCACCACACACAAATACACGCGGTCACATTATCTTCCCTTCATAAGGTGGGGAGGGCCGTTTCACGCACCATACAATGGCCAGTAATGTACAAAATCTCGTTCCAGGATATTATTTCCTCAACAATGTGTCTTAGTGATGGGGGTGTAATTTTCATTCTGGTGCTGTACAAATGCCGCCGGTAATGATATGACGAATTTGGGGAATTTATTAATTTCTGATCAAAATAAAAAAGGACATCTAATTGACAATGATGTGGATCTTTCACTGTGGGAGAGAATGAGTTTCAGAGGATGTTCTAAAAAAGGCTGCCCCCCCCCCCCCCCCTTCCACAATACAGTATCTCCTGGCCTCCACAACAGGAGAAATAGGGAAAGTTTCAGCCCTGGGAATTGAGGGAGGACACCCCCATTTCACCGTGGTGGGCTGTCCCTCCAGCTATTATTCTAACAGGGCCACACGCGCCACCTGCCCGCTGTCCCTCCTCCACCATGAATTTATACCTCGCGACAATTTCACAGGATTGGTGTTGTGCTAAATCCATATGGACATTCAACTCCAAATATAAAATTTACCTTCTATAATTAACCCAAAAGGATTCAGCATCAGTACGAGTGAAATATTTTTTTTTTATTATTCTTGCTCTTGAGGAAGCCGGCAGACAAAAATAAAGTTGGTGATAAATTCATCGGTCGTGTAAATAATATGCGACAAAAGTACTCCACATGAATGCTAATTATAAATGATATAACGAGTCACAGCAACTGAAGTGCAGCAAATTATTTTCAGATATATGAAGTATTATGTTCATCTTTATCACGCACTGCTTCTGTGAAAAATGAACAAACAGAAAGCCCAACAGTGGCGAGCGAATGCAATATTTCACCTTCCCATAAAAGATAGAACTTGGCTGTTCAGTTCCCCTCATGCTCACCCACCCACGTTTAAAGAAGATCGACCCAAGATAATACGATTTTTGACCCGCCCAAAACGGTGCAGGAGCTTAGAAGAAAAAAGGGGAGTAAACCATACGTGGATACTGAAATATAATAGTTCCCAAAATACTTACTACAGGATTGATCTAGAAATAGAAGATTAATTCTCACATTTATTTTAAGACAGAAAACCCAAAACAGAAACCAGTGTGTAGAGGAGCAACAGTCTGTCTTGGTACCCGTATGGAGTACTGTACTGGCGTTGTAGTTGGCGTACCATTGACACTCCTGTTCTTAGGTAGATGACTTCACTAAGAACTTCAATAGATGTATGAATGTTTTTCCATTCTCATGTTGTCTCACTAAATATATATGGGATATATATCGCTACATTATACTAATTTATCCACCTCGTTGTCTACTTTATTAAGCTTACCTAAGGACTGTATATAGTACCACAATATCAAGGGGAACTGGGGAACTGGGGAACACCTTGACCACAGTGAGAGTGCTGCTTTAGTCCACTATTATAGAATATGGTTGTAGACCATTGTTGTCGTACGCTGTTTTAAAGTTAGTATTTATGCACTCGGCTGCAAAACAGGTGTTATTAAAGAGAGTGCGGGACCTAATGGGGTGTGGCTATGAACATGCAGTTGGCGTGTTAATATGAAGGACTCCACTATGTAATGTTCCATGATAATGTTGGCTTGGGAATTACTGTTATTACCTCCTGTTTTATTGTTCCCACCGTACTGGTCTAAGTATTGACTGTACAGTACTCTTATTAAGAAAAAGGTAATTAGTGTGTGCTTGTCGATGTGAGGGCAATTTTGTCCTGTTTCTAGTTCTCTCTCTCTCTCTCTCTCTCTCTCTCTCTCTCTCTCTCTCTCTCTCTCTCTCTCTCTCTCTCTCTCTCTCTCTCTTCGATCGCAGACGGGGAACAGAAGCAATTCCCGCTGCATGACTTATATTCTGGTAGGAGTATGACAACCAAAGTTGAGTCTCATGGCTCTGTTTGGGTTTTTTCCATGTCTAGTTTCTCGTGTTGGGAGGCAGTTACAAGGACGGGTGAGGCGTAGTCAATTTTTATTCCTGAGGCTGGTGATGCACATGAGTTGTTGGAACAGAGACTTTTTTGAGGCCGTAGATGGGGAACTGGAGAGGTCTTGTTTGTTGTCGGTATATTGGGAAATTATGTGGGCGACGTCACTGGAGGTGGTGGTACCCTCGGGTAGATCCAGGGGCCTGTAGGTGTGTGTGCGTTCAGTCCATTTTCCCTTGCAGGCTCAGCGGGGTCTGACGTTGAGAGTATGAGAAGAAATTAGTTATGGGGAGTGGAAGGGCGAGGCCAAGTGCTTGACAAGTATGGGCAAATCTAGAGAGTGTGGGTTGCTTATGTTGCAGGGCAGTAATCTGGTCTCTTGTCTCCCCAGTCACTTCCTTTTTGACATCTTTCCCCACCTCCTCCCCTCCCTCAGGCCCCTCTCCTTCCCTCCTCCGTCTCTCTCATCCTCTCTCCCTGCGTCCCTCTCATTCTGTTCCCACGTCTAGTTTGTTCTCTCCCATGTAGTAATTACATGGTTCATGATAGAAAAATGAGCGCTTGAGGACATTCTTGCAGTTTATCCTAAATTTGTTAGCTCACACTGATTAGTCGTCAAATAGAATATGATTTATACTGTATATGAACCACTGTCCTACGTGTCAGTGAACAGTGATACCACTCTTAGTGTCAAAACCTGACTGAATTACTCAGAATAAGCAAATTGCACTCCAAGCTTTGCCAATTAAGCTGTTAAACTAAAAAAAAAAAAAAGGGTTCTCTCCCCTCGTCTCTCTAACTTTCTACCCCGTCTTTCACTCTGTCCCCCCGTCTCTTAACACTCTACCACCAACTCTAACTCTCTCCCTTCGCGTACTTCTCAGTCTCACTCCCCCCGTTAACCACCCTCCCTCTCACTCCCCCCGTTAACCACCCTCCCTCTCACTCCCCCCGTTAACCACCGTCCCCATCTGCAGCCTTCAGTCAGTAGGTAGCATGATAGGAACACAGGCTGGGTGCATGCAATCTACCGTGCACCATGAAGCAAAACAACGTGGCGCTTTTATTAAAATGAATCAAACAACGTGATCCTTTTTCAATAGTTTTTGACGCCGGGATATTCTGGGTTTAACGTTTAGGAAAACATAATATAAATTTAGTTATGAAAAACTATAACATATTTCAGTCAGTTTCTTGAGTATGAGTTTGTATTATTTATTTTAATAGAATGAAAGGAAATATAAATGTAGAAATACTAAAAATATGTTGACTTTTAACTTTTTTATGATGGACTTGAAGATAAAATGACAAACAAAGATTATTACTTGGTTTTGGAGGTAGCTGTTGTCCACTCATTCCTTGTTTCAAATGTGTGAGGTTAGGTTAGGTTAGTTACATATAAGTACATCTAGAGTGGGTGTGTGTGTGTGTGTGTGTGTGTGTGTGTGTGTGTACAAATCAAAAGCAAGCTGTATGGTTAAAAAAAAAAAACTTGCTCATATACAAACAAACACAAAGAACCAAAACAAACACTCTAAAAAACAAACAAAATCTAATGTGTAAGATTTACATACTATTGACACTTAACTCTATCACAACAGTTAACTAATACACATAAATTACATAAAATCCATTAAAAAATAAAACAATTTAATATGTATTCAACAGCTCCCCCCAAAAAAATCATATACTGTTTTTTCAAGTCGGTATAATTTTAATATTCCTCAGCTAAAATACACCCACAGAATTCTTTAATATGGTTCAAATCTACCTGAAAAATAGTAATATTTCTCTACTAAATTATTCCATTGCATTTAAGTCTATCTGGGGAAACGAGGGAAATATATTTATTGAAAATAAAATACTCGCCCTTTACCAGAACGAGAGAGGAAAATATCAGTATTATGTAGCAAAGAAAATTGTGCTTTATGTGAAGTTATCTGAGGGAACATCTGAGGGCACTGATGATAACCTGAGGATACGAGGAGATAAAGATGACGGGAAGAGATAAAGGGAATAAAGAGAGTTAAGAAGGAAGAATGTTGTGCCTGTTTGTGGTGTGTGGCATTTAATGTTAAGAGAATGTGAGGTGAACGTTTTTGTTGTGTGTGTTGTGTGTGTGTGTGTGTGTGTGTGTGTGTACGAGAATATAAATCTAACAAAATTCTTTCAACGTGATAAACAATGCACCTCAACATAAATTCGTCTTTAAAAACTTTGCTTCTAAGGGCCAAAATAGATACAATAGGCAACCTTCACAACACGTTTTCTATACCACTATTCACTCTCTCCATCAAAACCGCCGACCGCTCTCTTTTGGACTTTCTTTTCGCTTGAGTTACTTTCCAGGTAGAATTTTCTTTTCATTTAGTTTCGTTCTTTCAGTAAGTAATCCTAGAAGGGTTTTTAAACCTCCCTTTGTTTCGCCCGACTCTTGTCTGCTGACCACTTACTGAATCCTTGTCAAGTTGCCGCCAAGTGATGTCTCGCACAATGGTAAACTACGAGTAATTCTCCTCCTTGCCTCTACGTTAAGCCATGACGCCATTTTTCAGTGATTTGATCAGTCATTTTTTCCCCGTTCATTGTAACTTACGAGAAAAGAGATACTGAATGACGTGAAAATTAGCTGCCCCCCCCCCCCCCCAAGCTTATTTCACGTGATGATTAAACACTCTAACGCTACCTGGGGATTAGATTAGGTTAAGTTAGGCTAGATTTGGTTATGTTCCCTAACAATATGAATTATAAGTTACTTAATGCATAAAGGCAGAATATTCCATACAGAAAACTCAGATCAAATATCAGTGACCCCAAATGGAAAAAAATTATTATTTAAAGAATATTAAAGGATAAAGGAAGGCTATAGGTTAGAGAATACATCGTGGTGAAGTTTACCTCCGAGATTATTATAAGGTATTGGCCAGTAGGGTTAAGACCGAGATAAGAGAAACAAAGAGGAATAATGAACTGAAGGTAGCAAGGAAGGCGAAGTCAAACCCCAAGGGAATCTATCAAATGTATCAAACTAAAACATGATTGGATCAATACAGTCAGATACCGGCGAGCTAACGGATAGCGACGGAGAAATGAGCAATAATCTGAACAGATATTTTTCAACAGTTTTCACCACCGAAAATTTAAACATGATACCCGAGGCACCGACTATATACAGAGATAGTGAAGAAAATAAATTAAGCGAGATAGCAATAATTTCAAACTCTATTCGAAATCACCTGGAGAAGCACAAGTTGATTAATGACTCCCAGCATGGCTTAACAAGTGGGCGTTCATGTCTAACAAATCTATTAGCTTTCTTTTCAACTGTTTTCGAATCAGTTGATGACGGGGACGATTATGATGTGGTATACCTTGACTTTAGCAAAGCCTTCGACAGAGTCCCCCTCGAAAGACTAATACGAAAAGTGGAGGCTCATGGAATTGGAGAAGACATTCTAAAATGGATTACGGTGTGGCTACAGGACAGGAAACAGGGAGTATAAGCATTAATGACACTAAATCCGATTGGGGTAAAGTCACAAGTGGAGTACCCCAAGGCTCAGTACTTGAACCATCACTATTTATTATATACATAAACGACATGGATATAGGCGTGGACAGCAACATAAGTAAATTTGCTGATGACACTAAAATAGGGCGTGTAATTAGATCTGACGAGGACTCCGCAAAACTACTGGAAGATCTAAACAAATTTTTCGCATGGTCTGAAAAATGGCCGATGAAATTCAATATGGACAAATGTAAAGTACTTAGTCGAGGAGATGTAAACAGAGAAACCAGATATCAGATGAACAACGTTATTATAGAGAAATCTGACTGCGAGAAAGATTTAGGAGTAATGGTAAGTAGGAATCTTAAACCAAGACAACAATGTGTATTTGCTCGAAACAAGGCTAACAAAGTACTTGGGTCCATGCGAAAGAGTGTTAGTTACGAGTCCTCACTTGGATTTCGCGGTTCAATCTGGTCGCCGTACTACAGAGTGGATATAGAATCCCTAGAAAGAATTTACATGAGAATGATGAGACTAATCCCGGGCATTAGGAACCTTGAGTATAGAGACAGGTTAAAGCATCGTAATTGCACTCTCTCGAGAGACGTAGAGTCAGGGGCGATATGATCGAGATGTATAAAGGGAAGTCAGGGCCATATAACAAAGGTACTCAAACTATCCAACAAGGAATGAACTCGTAGCAATGGTTTAAAATTAAAAAAAATAGATTTCGGCGCGAAATGGATAAATATTGGTTTGGAAATAGAGTAGTGGGGAAGTGGAACAAGTTATTAAATATCATCATTAACTCGAACACGCTGGATATCTTCAAACATCGGTTGGGTGGATCTATGAGGGATAGGGGTTCGGTGTAAACGGGACTGCTCAGTATGGGTGTTGTATCCAGACCCGACTATCCGACAGGTATTAGAAATTAATTCATAATCGCACTGTTGTTTCTAAATTAACGAAACAAATTGAAATGAAATGAAAACAATTTCAGTAGACTTTGAAAATAAACCAGTATTTTTATATGAATATCGTTCAGCCACTTACTTTTGGCGTAATTCCTGGCTCGATCATAACGACGGATATAATTCTGAGTCTTTTTATTATATTAGTCTTTATTTATACATCATAAATCCATCATAGTAATTAAATAGTTAGTATGAATATATATCTTCATTTCAAACGGCAGAGTTGATCACAGTGCTAGTTACGGTGTACCGTTTGTATAGAGCAAGGTAACTTACTACTGTACTAAGAGGTGTGTTCAATTATCCCTCTACTCCTGCCCAATAAATATACACATCTTTATCCCGGTAGTCCATCCCAGTTAACACATCCTTATCCCGGTAGTAGTCCCTCCCAGTCAACACAGACCAACTCATGATCAACATCTCCCGCGTCCTATTCAATTAAGGATGTCGGTTGTGATGGATGAACGATACTAATCTCATTATGTTGGGCCGCTATCTGGCCGGAGGATCGACGCTGGGAGGCTGTGGTAGCAGGTTACCGCTCATTACCCGGATAAGGCCACAGTGGAATTTTGGAGCTATAATGAGACTCGCCTGCTGTAGTGGACCCCGGGGCTACACACACTCTGGAGAGGATGACCAATCTCCGCCGGAACGACTCGTAAAAATCCTCAAACTTGATTTCCTACTCAAAAAACAATTTTATTTTATTAGAGCGAGAAAAAACGTGATATGAATACTTTTGATTTTATCCACCGGGTACTAATTTTATTGGATTATTCATATCTCGTTCCGTCATCTAATTAAAACCGTAAATAATTTGATTTTTTTTATGGCTCTTAAAAAGAAATGTATTATATATGAATTTTAAACTCAAATGCATTTTTTCTAGTTCAGACTCTAGGTAAATGCTTTAATTATATATATTAAGGTTTTATAGTTATTTTTCATAGCTGAACTCGCGAAGTAATTTGAGTTTTGTTCGTCATGTGTAGGTCAGCCAACAGACTGACGCTTGCCAGTGAAACATTCAGGCAGTGGTGACAACAGAGGCATTCGTTCACATAACACTTTAAAGAAGATGCACACATAGTTACGCTTTTATTAACACTTGCCTTAAGTGGTCAAAATATATATTACGTTATCATTGTCATTTAGTGTGTTCGTGTATCTGTCTGTATGAGGGAAATATTTCTAAAAGTAAGTTGATCGATTTCTGTGAAACTTGTTAGAACACTTTGGAGTTAGCCATAGAAGGTGTTTATATACTAATTAAGTACTGACACACTATGCTTATTGTTTATCCTGGGAAGTTAGACAAATGTATTAACAATAATAACTTATTACGTTATACCTTCTAAGGTCGGTTATTATACCAAGTAATATTATAATCACCTTTGTCATCTATAGAGGAATCAAAGTTGTATGATCAATTCGTGCATATACAGCATCAGTCAGTTAGTTAGTCAGCATATAAAACTCAAGGAAATACATCGATTATTGAATTATTTCTTTTTCAGACTCCTTCCATCACCCCCTGAGGGGCGGTGTATAGGACAGAACCTCCTAATAATTGCATCAGGATATTATTTAACACTTGCTTAAGGTCAGTGAAGTGAGATTCTATTCTATACTATATTAATGTGGGTTTTTTTTTGCCAGGTTAGTCAAGATTGTAATGTATGTTCCAGTAAGGAAGTATACATGTGTGTGTCTGTATGTATGTTTTCTAATATAAGATAAAATGGAAAACGAAGTTGGAATTCCGTAAAGCCTTTAAGATATGGAAAGATGTATATAACGAGACAAACCTGGTACAAAAAAATAGCCCTGTAAGACACGTACGTTATCTCTATGGTAGAAACTGTCGCCCCATAACGACATAACCCAACAAAAGTCCATAAAAAAAGTCTACTAAATCAATAAACTTTTCTTCCCTTTTAGATAGTTTGGTCTACAGCTCACACGTTAAACTTTTTCCTCCCCAACAGCCACCAGAGTTCGAAAACTTAATAATTGTCAGTGAACCTAAGTCACAGGACGCGTCTGTTGCTATCCACATCACCTCGAGTCAGTCAGAGTCAGCTAACTAAATCAGTCGCCTGTAACACTCCGTTTAAAACCATCACTCGGTACGGCTGAATTCCTCTTTGATGGCTAAATTCTTCAGTCTGAATGAAAACAGACGCCCCGTTACCAGCCCGCGACGCATGAAATGACTGGGCTCGACTGTGAGTAAAAACCTTGTCAGGTCTCGCTCCAGTTTAGCCGATTGAAGCACTGAGACCAGGTGACTGTGTCCGGGATTTTTGTTTCCCCATAAATTGACACATGCCAGATGTAACGAACAGCTCTCACTCAAACACTAACCTGAAGAATAGTTGAGTATGAGACGCATCTTTTATGACGATTATTTTACAGGTAAATGTTACAGGTATTTATCACCACCTGTAGTATGGTCAAGACAGCTATGGAATGTATTGATAATATGAGTTTAATTATAAAGACTAATTCTTTTATAAAATATAACATTCATTTTTATGTTTTATAAATATTGCATAGTGGTGAGTAACATCTTGCAGGACAGTAATACTTAATTTTTAGAAGGAAGTAAAAGCGTAGTTTCATAACGAAGAGGAGAACCAGGGAAAACACAAACATCTTGACTAAGTTGGGTTTCTTTTAATCACTACCGTTTCGGAAAAATCATTTTCCGTCATCAGAGCCTAGAAAACAAAAAGTTTTGAAAAAGTCTTGAAATACAGGTGATATACAATAAAAACATAACATTATACGAAAATTTACCTTCGATAAAATTTAAAAAAAGAGCACAATTGAGTTCACAATATATATTATATTATACATTGCAGGTGACTACTAACTTTGCAAATTACTGATGAATCAGATGGGAATTTTCCAATTATATCCTGAGGCAATATTTCTTTCTAATGTTGCCCATAACTTTCATTTAGCATTAGATAACAACTGAGAGATACAGTCAGTAAATTATATATATATATATATATATATATATATATATATATATATATATATATATATATATATATATATATATATATATATATATATATATATATTAGCTTATCTTTCTAATTGTTTTTTTTTTAATTACTTTCCGACAATTGGCTCACTTTACGCATCCCTTCGTGGGAATCTCTATTATTCGCCGAGTATAAATAACATGACACGTTCAGTATTTAGTTTGAGGCGAGAAGGTTACAGTTCAGCTGCTGGTGTGTTCTAAACCCTGGTCATGCAAACCTTAACTATTCCCTTATATAAATGGAGACAATAAGGTAAACGAGACACCAAAGTCAGTCGGACAATTCTCTGGCCGAGTGCAAAAAAGACCAGTGTCCATAATAGCCAATTTTGACTTTGGCCCATGTAACATTACCTCAAGTAGTGAAGGTGTCTTGGGAGAATGTTATACCAAAGCTTTACTTTTGTGAGAACAAGAAGGGTCAGTATCAACAACAAAGGAAGGTTAAGGTTAAGGCAGATTTCACAGGTTCACAGAGTACAATCTGAACAAAATATACAAGCTAAAAATGGGAGGTTCTCGTGGATCGCCTGCCATATAGACTCGGTGATGGTGATAATTATGATGAACCACAAGAGATACAGATTCAAGACGATTTCTTATAGCGAGTGGAAGCTAGTTAGTGCTGAAATATCACAGGTTATTGAGTATTTTGTCATGTTCTAACTGATTTGGGTTAAAAATAATCATTTTTTAATGAAAATATCAAATTTGTGTCCATTTCCTACATTATGAATACTTACAACATTCAGAACCTAATCATTGTTACAGAGTATTAGTTGCAAAAATGGCCAATGTGCATTGTTGTACTCAAAACTGCATCTCACTTTATTGCAAAAAAGGGTCAAAATCATAAAAATGATACACGTACAGCACTTCCCGTTTGCACTAGAGACCTCCTATTAACACACAAAGTTCTCCACTACTGGGGCTTCCATCTGCATTTGTTTTGTAAACATATATCTGAAGGATGATTTTATAATAGAAATTTAAATCTTCCTTTGCCTCTCCTCAAAAATAGGATTTTATTACTTTGGTTCTTTTTGCACTCAGCCGGAGAAATATAGCTAAGAATAATGTTAAAAACATCAAAAGTCGATCAATATTACCTTAACTATTTTGCCATCAGTGATAGAAAGATGAGTGTGTCACCAGACCTACTGCAGACAGTCTTTACAATGCTGAGTGAAGGTTAAGAGAACGGATATACAATATTTTAATAAAAGCAGACGAATTAGTGTAAACTTGAGCGTAAACTTATGCACTTAGAACATAAGAACATAAGAAAATAGGGAGTCTGCAATAGGCCGGTTGGCCTGCATGACAGCTCCTGTCGAGAGTTTCTACCACTCTCTATCATCCATGAATCTATCTAGCCTCCTTTTAAAACTTTCCAGCGTTCCAGCACTTCTTAAGAACATCCTCTTTTCTGAGTCAGTGGTGAGCCTCTCTCTTGACACTAGGGGTCATTATACACGTGTAAATGTTGTCAGATACATCATGTTATGTAAAGATATATGAATATTATATAGCATTGACGTATGATTTAGCTAAAGATAAGTTTTGATATCATCCAAATTCGTGATAATTTTGTTTCACATTTCTATGTTATGTAAGATTTACTCAAGCCAAAAAATTTATTTCCACACAAACAAACTCTATATATGTTTACTGTTATATAAGTTTTAATATTATACAAATTTCAGGAAATGTATCTTCATAAATCCATCTGTTTTTCTAACTACTATTTTTCACAACTAATTTACGTACTTCACCTGATAAACTGGTGAGGCTGTCCCCTGGCTGGTGTAGGGTGTTGCCTCTGACACTTGTCCTCACCTTAACACACGGGCTCCCTGTTAACTGATAAAACAGAGCCAAGTGCCCCCATGGACGGCAGGAAGCTGTGGATACATCAAGTTTGTCAATCACCTCGAATCTTCATTATAAACGTTAACCTCCCGTAATCCACCTGGCGCCTCCCCGTGTTATGATCTTATCACATTAAAACATATTATAAAAATGGTAACTAATTGGGTTAGGGAATATATCACGTGCGTCTGTCGGGGCTTAAGCTTGTTTTATTAGGGAATATAAAGTAACTAATTGTTTGTTATGTAACTGAGCAGAAATAATTTGTGGTGACGAAAATGAAAATAAAAAATTACGTTTCGTTATTTCTTTTGAGGTTTAGATAAATAACTGGATAGACAGATAGGAAGATAAGTTTGTATTATATCATCATTGTACTCAGACCACTTAGACCATTGAGTATACTTAAATACACCTTGAATACGATAACTTAACCATTTGAGTACTATCACTTAATTTCTTGTAGATGATGACTTAATAGGATTAGCATCTTACTTGAGAGGTTAATTAAAATTTTTACTCAAGGCTAATTCATCGTACTCAGTGATGACATCGTACTCAAGAGGTTAACACTATAGCCAACACATAACCCACCACCACCACCACCACTATGTTGCCTAGTACACATAAATAACATAGTTGGCTTGGTCAATACAAAAGGTTAAATTGTATTGTTTTAAACTGATGTTCGACGAATGAATAGGGAATCAATTTCAATCTCCATTAGAATCACTATAAAGTATTGGATAGAGAGAGAGAGAGAGAGAGAGAGAGAGAGAGAGAGAGAGAGAGAGAGAAACACTCACACACACACACACACACACACACACACACACACACACACACACACACACAGAAAGCACTAGACTGACATTACTAAATTAATATTGGCCTCACCACACCTGTATGGGCACCTGACGTAGTATGGAAGATCTCTGACGATTAATCTCGGTGTGTCGTGTTGATACAGAGGCAGACTGAGAGAGCCACTACAAACTACAGCACTGATCCATTACTGTTCCCAAACTTAACTATACTTGGTCATTAACTGTTGTGCCACGATCTTCTGTGTTAGTGTAGGATGATGTTAATGTAGGATGATCGTAAAGGATGGTGTTAGTGTAGGATGATGTTAATGTAGGATGATAGTGAAGGATGGTGTTAGTTTAGGATGATGTTAATGTAGGATGATAGTAAAGGATGGTGTTAGTGTAGGATGATGTTAATGTAGGATGATAGTAAAGGATGGTGTTAGTGTAGGATGATAGTAAAGGATGGTGTTAGTGTAGGATGGTGTTAGTGTAGGGTAATAGTGAAGGATGGTGTTGATGTAGGATGAGAGTCAAGGATGATGTTAGCGCAGGATGATACACTTGAGTCATGCAGCTTCACACAACATGTTAATTGCCTGGAGACATGATCGCCTGGGCGTCGAGTAATGATTAATATTATAATATCCGGTGTCGAGGAATAATAATAACAACAATAATAAACACATAACACCTGTAATTGTGGAGGAGGAGACAGCCATTAATACCAGTGTTTCATTACTTGACGTCATGTAACATTGTTTACTGCATTCTATTCTAAACTCTGAAATCCATTCCTCTCTCTCTCTCTCTCTCTCTCTCTCTCTCTCTCTCTCTCCTTTAACTATAGAAGCACTAACTATGATACCTGGCGTCGACTGGGTTTGTGTTTGACCAAGTAACGTTAATATAAACGCACCAACAGTTAGTAGGGCCGATTCCGCAGATTACACCTTCACTAATGTAACTGTATCAAATTGTTGCTTTTTATGTTAAAAGGGGGTAAGATAAAACACACACACACACACACACACACACACAACATAAATACGAAATACGGGCAGCTCACAGCCTATGTTCATCCTGGCCAAAATTAAGTGCACGTGCAAAAAAATAAAATAAAAAATAACTACACCAAATTTCAGCTATTTGTTGAAAACTGTTGGTCGTGCACACAGGCCAACTTTTTGGTTGGGTTCCCCTGCTGAGCGGACCCCCCCCCCCCCCCCCCACCTCAGCGATCATCCATCTCGACAACCGTGAGCATTATCGAGGCTATTTACAAAACCATACCATATTTCAGGTCTCTATCTTAAAAAAAAAATGGCGATGCATACCAAAGGCGCAGAAAAAATAGACGTGTTTTTAATGAGTGTTCCACCTTTGAGGGAGGGAGTTCGTCGACCACTGGGGCAAGGCTTCCAAATACTCCACAGTTAGTAACATGTACAATTAGCTTCCTGCACAGAATACAGAAAGAGGAGACAGAAGAATTATTTCGAATAAATTCATCACTATAGAGAAATTCCAATTGCTAGTGCCAATTAAACAGTGAAGGGCGTGACTGACACAACAAAAGCCTTCATCACCCAACACTGACTCTTCCGTGTGTGTGTATGTGTGTGTGCGTGTGTTGGAACAAAAATTTATGCGGTTGATTGTTCCTGTGTATATGCGTGTATCTGTATCTGTGCTGTGTGCGTATACATGTGTGTTGGCTGTATTTTTGTCTGGGTGGTTGTGTCATGTGGGTTGTGTAAGTATATATGTTTGTGTATATGTAAAATTGGGTGTTTCACGTGGCGATTCAAAAGTATGTCTGTGTAAGTGGGTATATGCAGGGTAAAACTATGGGCAAGTTTCTTTACGCCATTTGCCTCTGTCTACCTAGCAGTGATTGGGGACCTGGATGTTAATCGAATTGTGGATCGTGTTCCGGAGTAATGGTTTGCCAGTGCAGTTGGGCGAGTTGTCCGGTTTTCTCGGACTATTTCTTGGCACCGGGTCATGCAGCTCGTTAACTTAGGGTGTGGTTGTTGAGTTGGCGACAGCTTCTACACCGTAAACAAATTCAAGCCAATGTGGCCCTAGGGCCGGCCATCCTCGTTACACGAAGGACAACCATTATTATTATTAAACATGTGTGTGTGTGTGTGTGTGTGTGTGTGTGTGAACCAGAAGGGTGTTTACTGCATGTGCGGGTATTATCCCAGCCACTCTTTGTACTGCACTACACAAACATCCTGCCACACCTCGTCCCACTCTTTGTACTACACGAACATCCTGCCACGCCTCGTCCCACTCTTTGTACTACACGAACATCCTGCCACGCCTCGTCCCACTCTTTGTACTACACTAACATCCTGCCACGCCTCGTCCCACTCTTTGTACTGAACTACACAAACATCCTGCCACGCCTCGTCCCACTCTTTGTACTACACAAACATCCTGCCACGCCTCGTCCCACTCTTTGTACTACACTAACATCCTGCCACGCCTCGTCCCACTCTTTGTACTGTACTACACAAACATCCTGCCACGCCTCGTCCCACTCTTTGTACTGTACTACACTAACATCCTGCCACGCCTCGTCCCACTCTTTGTACTGTACTACACGAACATCCTGCCACGCCTCGTCCCACTCTTTGTACTACACGAACATCCTGCCACGCCTCGTCCCACTCTTTGTACTACACGAACATCCTGCCACGCCTCGTCCCACTCTTTGTACTACACTAACATCCTGCCACGCCTCGTCCCACTCTTTGTACTGTACTACACTAACATCCTGCCACGCCTCGTCCCACTCTTTGTACTGTACTACACGAACATCCTGCCACGCCTCGTCCCACTCTTTGTACTACACGAACATCCTGCCACGCCTCGTCCCACTCTTTGTACTACACGAACATCCTGCCACGCCTCGTCCCACTCTTTGTACTACACAAACATCCTGCCACGCCTCCTCCCACTCTTTGTACTACACAAACATCCTGCCACGCCTCGTCCCACTCTTTGTACTGTACTATACTAACATCCTGCCACGCCTCGTCCCACTCTTTGTACTACACAAACATCCTGCCACGCCTCGTCCCACTCTTTGTACTACACGAACATCCTGCCACGCCTCGTCCCACTCTTTGTACTACACTAACATCCTGCCACGCCTCGTCCCACTCTTTGTACTGTACTACACGAACATCCTGCCACGCCTCGTCCCACTCTTTGTACTGTACTACACTAACATCCTGCCACGCCTCGTCCCACTCTTTGTACTGTACTACACGAACATCCTGCCACGCCTCGTCCCACTCTTTGTACTACACGAACATCCTGCCACGCCTCGTCCCACTCTTTGTACTACACGAACATCCTGCCACGCCTCGTCCCACTCTTTGTACTACACTAACATCCTGCCACGCCTCGTCCCACTCTTTGTACTGTACTACACTAACATCCTGCCACGCCTCGTCCCACTCTTTGTACTGTACTACACTAACATCCTGCCACGCCTCGTCCCACTCTTTGTACTACACGAACATCCTGCCACGCCTCGTCCCACTCTTTGTACTACACTAACATCCTGCCACGCCTCGTCCCACTCTTTGTACTACACTAACATCCTGCCACGCCTCGTCCCACTCTTTGTACTGTACTACACAAACATCCTGCCACGCCTCGTCCCACTCTTTGTACTGTACTACACGAACATCCTGCCACGCCTCGTCCCACTCTTTGTACTGTACTACACTAACATCCTGCCACGCCTCGTCCCACTCTTTGTACTGTACTACACTAACATCCTGCCACGCCTCGTCCCACTCTTTGTACTGTACTACACGAACATCCTGCCACGCCTCGTCCCACTCTTTGTACTACACTAACATCCTGCCACGCCTCGTCCCACTCTTTGTACTACACTAACATCCTGCCACGCCTCGTCCCACTCTTTGTACTGTACTACACAAACATCCTGCCACGCCTCGTCCCACTCTTTGTACTACACGAACATCCTGCCACGCCTCGTCCCACTCTTTGTACTACACTAACATCCTGCCACGCCTCGTCCCACTCTTTGTACTACACTAATATCCTGCCACACCTCGTCCCACTCTTTGTACTACACGAACATCCTGCCACGCCTCGTCCCACTCTTTGTACTACACTAACATCCTGCCACGCCTCGTCCCACTCTTTGTACTGTACTACACAAACATCCTGCCACGCCTCGTCCCACTCTTTGTACTACACAAACATCCTGCCACGCCTCGTCCCACTCTTTGTACTACACGAACATCCTGCCACGCCTCGTCCCACTCTACAGTACGTATGTCTTTTACCTTTTCATCCACACACACACATACATAAACACATACACACATCACAATCATCATCATCATCATCATCATCATGTTTTTCTATCTGCTTTCATGAATATATAAATTAAGTCAAAGACAGTGGAAGAGAGAGAAGTAAATGGATGTATAATTATTCAATAATTTTATAAATATAAAATATAATTAAAAATATGATATACAGATAAGAATAATTTATAAACAACAGACGTGGCGCCACACCCTACTAGGCCTTCAACCCATAGTAAACAAACCCGGACCCAGACTCAGTGGTGCGAGTCACCATCAATGTTCACGCAACATTTGTGGACTAAAGAGCAACTTATTACTTTTATTACAGATTCTCTTTTACCTAATGTACACTCAAGATAACTGTGGATGATAAGCGATAGAGTAATGTTGAGGCTGTCAGGTCTGGAGGAGTGGCTCATTCCGAACGTGATGTATATTGACAAAAGAAAAATGATTAGTATCGTATCCCATTATTACAATAAACGCAGTACGGCCCACGGGAATATATATATATATATATATATATATTATATATATATATATTATATATATATATATACAGTATATATATATATATATATATATATATATATATATATATATATATATATATATATATATATATACGCAGACAGGTACTACCATTCACAGAACACTCAGACTCGACCCCACATATAAAATTTCAGGAAATATTTTACGTACGCGTCACAGATGGACACAAAATATTACAGAATACTGTGTCTTTTGTTCCGGCAGTGTGTGTTTGTTAGGATATGTAAACTATTAACTTGCAAACAATGCGAAACACGTGCAAAATAAATACGAGGCGGGTGAGTAGCAACAAAACCCAACATTGCTTGCGAATATAAAAAGGACCGGTATTCTGCAGCGCTTTGGTCTTTCCATTACAAATATGTATGAATGAGAATGAAAACATAACAAAAATATAACGAGTGTGTTGATGAAATATTGTGGTCCAGTTTGTGTTGTGCTTTAAGTGTTTTGTCGACGAAAATTAACCTTTTGGCTCCTTTTATACAGCTTATTGTTTTTTGTCTTGGAATAACGAGTTTATTTGAAGTTATGACGTGGCTGTGTGTGTGTGTGTGTGTGTGTGTGTGTGTGTGTGTGTGTCTATTTCATTGGATTGTATTTATTTAATGTATTTTTCTAAAGCAAATAGGCGAGAACGGGATTAAATAATAATGTAATATACGGATGTAATAATACATTTATTAAAAAAGAAAATCTTCCTTGTTGGTTAAGAACATAACTTCACTACTCACTGATGGTCCGAGCGTGCGAGTGTGTTCTCTTCAGCTGGGGAAAAAATCAACCTATGTAGGAATTAAGTCGACACGAACGGAAAGAAGCAGTGATTAAGTGATAATCTGACGTGATGAGGACGGCCACCATCAGCTTGGCTTGTCACCCACACTGCTGTTAAAACCGTTAAGCGACAAACTACCGACGCCATCATCGAGACAATAACCAACGATTGAATGAGAAGCTATTGACGTCACAAAAAGGCTTAACCAATGATAAAACGAGAAGTTGATGATGTCATTTACGGCTGCCAACCAATGATATAACAAGAAGCAGATGATGTCATTATGGCTGCCAGTGTCAAGGAACAAATGGCGTCGTAAGCAACAGTATCCTTGGTCGAGGTAGTGATAACGGCATAATAGACAGCATTCATAGACAATGTAATGACGTTATTCCGAGTAACAGTAACCAATGGTTGAGGAAACTGCTAAGCTCGTAGTGACGTCACTAAACGCTAGTTCCAAAGTTTTTATAATACCTTAAGATTTGTACGTATGTTTGTCCTCCCTAAATGAAAAGATAAATTTTCTAGTGTGATAGAATCTCATTATAATTTTGGTGTAATTATGGCCGGCATCTTTGTGAGCCCGTCTGATACATCCTCACGTCATTAAGAATTCTGGTCCAGATCGCCCCATTAGCGTGTTGCCTCCCCCCCCCCCCCCCCTCACTCCGCCCAACACGCTAATGGGCCCAACCCTAACTTTGTACTGACGCATCCCCACGTGCGTTCATGTGCACACGTGTACTGAGGCGCGAACGTAAACTTGTTGTGTTTGTATAAGTGACTACTGGTGCTTAATTACTCCCCAAGGATGGTAAAGATCAGCAAGGTGTGAGAATCATCCGCACCAGCACGAGCGACGTGAAGGGAAACACCTGGCGAGCTTCCCTCTATCACCTGATATCTGTCCATTGTATTTCTTACGGATTCTTGGATTTTCTAATTACCTATAGCACGCACTCACAGCACGCTTGAGGGATATATGTATCAGAATTATGAAATATTTAGTTTAAGTTGTAAGATTTATAGACCGTATTCTATATTAATTACCATAAATGTACATTCCTGTGATTTAGCTTCTGGCCAGTGCAGATGACAGGTGACACCATGCCTCAGAGCAGACCAAGTTGCTGGATCAGAGTGTAGCTTTCATTTTCTCGTTAAACTCACCACAAACAGGAATTTTTTAATGTGTTTATATATCAGTAAAAAAAATATACAGAACAGGAAAAAGAAAGGCATTACACGTTCCCAAAGATGCAAGAAATAACACGACACAATGTACCGGTGAATTTGCTTGGATACATAAGAACATAAGAACATAAGAATGGAGGAAACTGCAGCAGGCCTATTGGCCCATACTGGCCAGTCCCATTTACACCCAACCCGTATTGCTCATATATCCATCTAACCTATGTTTGAAGCTATCCAGCGTATTCCAGTTAATAATGATATTTGGTAACTTGTTCCATTCGTCCACTACTCTATTTCCTAACCAATGTTTACCTATTTCGCGTCTAAATCTAAATTTGTCTAATTTTAAAACATTGTTATGAGTTCGCTCCTGGTTGGATAATTTCCCATTTGTTTAGCCCTGTCTTCCATTTATGCACCTCTATCATATCGCCCCTCACTCTAAAGGAGTGCAAATTAAGATGCTTTTTAACCTGTCTCTGGAGTCAAGGTTCCTAATGCCCGGGATTAGTCTTCTCATTCTCCTCTGAATTCATTCCAAGGATTCTATATCCATTCTGTAATACGGTGACCAAAATTGAACTGCGTAATCCAGGTGTGGTCTCACAAGAGCAAGATATAGTTTTAGGATGACCTCTCTAGTCTTGTAACTAACACTCCTTTGTATGAATCCAAGTACTTTGTTAGCCTTGTTTCGAGCAAATACACATTGTTCACTTGGCTTAAGATTCCAACTTATCATTACTCCAAAATCATTCTCGCAGTCGGATTTCTCTATAACATCGTTGTTCATCTGGCGTCTGATTTCTCTGTTTACATCTCCTAAAGTAAGTACTTTACATTTGTCCACATTGAATTTTCTATGCCATTTTTCAGATCATTCGAATAATTGTGTTAGATCTTCCTGTAGTTTTGCGGAGTCCTCGTCACATTTAATTACACGCCCTATTTTAGTGTCATCAGCAAATTTACTTATGTTGCTGTCTACGCCGATATCTACAGTATATCGGTTATGTATATAATAAATAAAAATGGTCCAAGTACTGAGCCTTAGGGAACTCCACTAGTGACGTTTCTCCAATCGTATTTAGTGCCGTTAAGGCTCACTCGCTGTTTCCTGTCCTGTAACCACGCCCTAATCCATTTTAAAATATCGCCTTTAATGCCATGAGCCTCCACTTTTGTTTATTAGTCTTTCTTGGGGGGCTCTGTCGAAGGCTTCGCTAAAGTCGAGATATACCACATTATAATTTTACCCCTCATCTACTGATTCGAAAACAGCTGAAAAGAATGTTAATAGATTAGTTAGACATGAACGCCCACTTGTGAAGCCATGTTGGGATTCAGTGATCAACTTGTGCTTCTCCAGGTGATTTCGAATAGAGTTTGAAATGATTGCTTTCAATAATTTGCCTAAAATTGATGTTGAACTGATTGGCCAGTAGTTAGAGGATAGTGATATATCTCCCTTCTTGAAAATCAGTATTTCATTCGCTATCGCGTTTTTAAGGCCATATTAAACAACTTTGGTAAGCTCTTCCTTACATTCCTTTAATACTCTGGCAAATATGTTATCGGGACCTGGTGACTTTTAGGCTTTAGTTTGTCTATTTGTTTATTATAATCTTTACTACTCACCACTATCTCGCATAATCTATTTTCTTCACTATTTCTGTATATAGTCAGTGCCTCAGGTATCATGCTTAAATTTTCCGTGGTGAAAACTGTTGAAAAATATTAATTCAGATTATTCTCATTTCTTCATCGTTATCCGTTAGCTCGCCGGTATCTGACTGTATTGGTCCAATCTTTTCTCGTGTTTTAGTTTGATACATTTGAAAGAATCCTTTAGGGTTTGACTTCTCATTCCTTGCTACCTTCAGTTCATTATTCCTCTTAGTTTTTCTTATCTCGGTCTTAACCCTACTGGCCAATACCTTATAATAATCTAGGAGGTAAACTTCACCACGATGTATTCTCCTACCTATAGCCTTCCTTTGTCTAATAATATTCTTTAAATAAATATTTTTCCATTTAGGGTCATTGTTGTTTGATCTGAGTTTTCTTTATGGTGTGTTCTGCCTTTGTGCATTAAATAACCCATTATTTAAATTGTTGTGGAACTCGTCAACCTCAGATCTCGTGATCAAGTCATCCTCAACCGTCAAGTCTCCAGGTAAGGTGAGGTCGCCCTCTGCTGGTACATTGTGTGAGGTCACCTCATGTGAGGTCATGTAATTCACCCCCAGGTGTGATACCCCTTCTCTCAGCTGGCTCTTCAAACGATCAAAGTTTGCCTTTTTGGAAATCTGGGACTTTAGTGGAATATTCCTTGCGGCTGCCCTGAAATACTAATTGGAATCTTATTTCTTTGTTATTGCTGTTAGCATGTTTGTTCCCTGCCTCGACATTACTAATGAGGTTTTTTTCTGTTTGGCAGAACTAAATCGAGTATATTAATACCTCGGATGGGTTCGGCTGTATGTTGAGTTAGGAAACAGTCCTGGATTATTTCAAGAAAATCCTCTGATTCTGAGTTACCTGTAGGCTCGATCCAATGTATTTGGCTAAAGTTAAAGTCGCCTGCCATAGAAACCACTCTTTGCAAGGAAGCCCTGAGCATTTCATCCCAAATAAGTCACTCATTAACTCTATCAAGATTAGGAGGTCTATATATTACTCCTGTGATTAATTTTTCCCTACCATCGATTAATTCTATCCAAATTGTTTCTGTATTTCGCTCATATCCTTATTTATTTCACACTTCAGATTATCCTTGACATCTAATATACTATAGGAATAGCCGTGTGTGTGTCTGTTCTGGGCAGCCGAAACGGCACAATCATTTTTCATCAAACTTGGTGGAAAAATTGCAAAAAATTCGTAGAGTGGAACAAACCTGGTCCCATGTCGATGGTTTCTTTAGGAAGGCATTAATTAACCATTTTATTTACGATAGAAAACGATGCAAGTCTACGGACTTGGCGCACCCTCATTCGTGCAAGCCAAGCACGAGCATTCAAACTTTCACAGTACACGAAGGGCCCGCAATCACTTGTAGATTGCTACTCCGCCTCCTTTCCTAATCTGCCTATCGGTATGAAATAATTTGTAACCTACAATTTGTTATTCGACAGGTAACTCACGTGAGTCTAAGTTTATCCATGTTTCGGTGAATGCTATTATATCGATTTTTTCAGGACATACCAACACCCTGATTTCATCCATTTTGTTTCTTGTACTCCTACTGTTTGCATAGTAGACATTTAAGTTAGTCATGTTCTGAGTTTTCTCTTTGACACGTTTTGGTTTTAACTCCCTGCCTAATTAAGTTTTGTCATCATTCCTAGCACTATTTCCCTGTAATCTTTCACTTTGTTTACCCTCTCCCATTGCAGTCTCCTCCACCCCCGTGCTCATATGTTCCCCTAGTAGTTTAAAAACTTCGACGTCTTTTGAACTGCCCTCTCGAGAGAGCCAGCCAGGGTTGTTACCCCAGCCCTAGACATATTTACCCCGTCCCTAGCATAATGGTTTCTTCTGCCTTAAAAGTTGTCCCAGTTGTCAACGAATGGGACTGATAATTATTTGCAATAACTGTTAAGACGGCCGTTGACACCAATTGCCCTTGACAAACATTCATTGCCAACTCTCCTTCTAAGCAGGACACCACATATGATAGAGATCCCTCCCTCCACCCTAATACGTTCTATAGCTGTCTTGAACTTATCAAGGAACTCCTCACTCCTACACCGGCCAATATCATTGCCGGTGTAGTGATACAACCCACGGCGACAACACGACTACCAGATACACTGCAACTCCATTCACCGTCACTGTCATAACCACAACCACCACTAACAACAGGAACGACACAACCACAACAACTGTCAGTACTATAACCTAGACTAATATCATTATAACCAGACCCACCAAGAACAACCACATCAATACGACCAAAACCACGATCATCACAACAACACAACCACTATCATCACACACACCACCACCAACAACGACAAAAGTACCACAACCATCAGATAATATAACACAATTGCTACCACTACAACTAATACCACCACAACTACTACCACTACAACTATTACCACCACAATTACTACCACTACATTTATTACCAACAACTACTACCACCTGCCACATCTACTACTACCACAATTACTACCACCACAACAACTACCATTATCACAACAATCAACTCACTTACTACACGAATAATAATGGTAATCCCTGAAACAAAAAAACATTAACTTTTTCACCTCCACTTTAATATCTAACATTAAAACTTACCAGAACAACAACAGCGACCAGACCTCGACAAAAAGAAAACAAGTTCTTAAGCTACAATTGTTACTTGTATCTTTAATACTGACAAGGACTAAGAATGGCAGCAACCTGGTGTAATGGTGATATTTTCTCCACTTAATGTTAGTTTCTTTCACCCGAGGCTTCCTCCTCCGTGTTGTTGTCTAGCTCACACACTCCCCAGGCTCGTGTGTGTGTGTGTGTGTTTGTGTGTGCGTGCGTGTGTGCGTGTATGTGTGTGCAGCCACACATGCGTCTAGTGTGGCAGCATTATGTTATTGTTAAGGTACAAGCACTGCTTGCTCCCTCTCTCTTTCAGCTGCCGCTGCTGGCTAGCCCTCGTGGCGTACAGGGAAGTAACTTGCATAAATCCTCCCCTACCAGTACACAGTCTCCTCATCATCAAGACTCCTGCTGTGGACGCATAAGCTCACGGGCATGTGGACACGTCCTGGCGCCTACCAACCACCGCCCCGCTGCCTTGCAGATTTACCTTGGCAGGTTTAAGGCTACGGGAATAAACCCCAAACGAAAAATCTGTGGAACCCCGCATCAGGCAGAAAGGCTTACAGAGCTCCAACAAGCCCCCCAACGGCGGTATAGGCAGAAGAGGTGACCACCGTGGAAACCCAACGACTACACTGGCGGACGAAGGCAATGCCTGATGGACAGGATACTCAGGGGAAACCCAACAAACTGGGCTATCGGCAGTCCATTGCAACTCTCCCTCTCCCCAGTCGTTGCAACACTTGCACCACTGGATCAGGAAAAGGGTGAGCCAAAATGTGTGGTTGCAGCCTGCGCTCCTGCCTCACCACCAAAATCAACTCACGTGCAGCCATAACCCAGCTCATCATTATCAAAACCCCTTATACCCCCCAAAAGTCCTATGGCGACAGACGAGTGGCGACGGGGACAGGCAGAGATGACTGCCGGGAGTCTCTAGTCACAACTCTGCACATGGGCAGCACAGATAAGATGGTCGATATGCACTGGGATCTAGGCAGCAGTGCAATCCGGTCCTGTCCGGTCCGGTCCCTTCCGAGGAGCCACTTTGCTCCTGCCTAAAAACCCAACCTGACTGTGCAACCTCACCCAGTAAGATCATCCTTATGCAGTTGAAAACACAATAAAAAACAGATCCAAACAAAAACAAACCATACAACCTCTCTGGTCGCTGCATGGAATGTCAGGACCCTTCTGGATACTGGCACAAATAAGTGTCCTGAAAGAAGAGCTGCCCTTGTGGCAAAAGAACTGGCTAGGTACAACATCGACATAGCAGCCATCACTGAGTTCCGGCTCCCAGATGAGGTCCTACTCACAGAACGGGGGTCTGGCTTCACCTTCTTCCGGAAGGGTAAGCCTACTGCAGAGAGAAACCGCATTTATGGAATTGGCTTTGCCATCCGTTGAACGCATCCTACACAGGCTAACTGAAATGCCTATTGGGATCAACGAGCACCTCATGACGCTTCAAGTCCCACTGAATCACTCATGTCATGCCTTCTTCATCAGTGCATACGCCCCAACACTGGATGCAGAGGATGGCATCAAGGAGGCCTTTAACGCCGACCTCGACAGAGTGCTAACCTCTATCCCCAGAGAAGACAAGGTTGTGCTCCTTGACGACTTCAATGCCAGAGTTGGCAGAGATGCTAACATTTGGCAGGGCACCAAAGGGAGAAATGGACTAGGCAAGTGTAATCCCAACGGCCTTCTCTTCCTCAGCAAGTGTGCTGCTCACAATCTCATTATCACCAATACCTTGTTTAAGCAGGCCGACAAGTTCAAGGGCTCTTGGCAACACCTATGATCCAAACACTGGCATCTCATTGACTACATCATTGTCAGAGAAAGAGATCACCGAGATGTCCTCATCACTTCAAGTCGCCCCAAAACGGCGAAGGCAGTAAGCCACCAGAAGAGGTTTTAATACTAAGCGTCTTGACTCTAGAGGATCCAGCGGCGGCATATGCTTTCATAGAGTAGCTTGAACATGGACTTATAAGCAACCCGACAGCAAACAAAGTGAATCCTAGTGCCGAATGGGATACCCTTAATACTGTTTTGACAAAAACCTGCAGAGAGACCCTCGGCCAGATCAAAAGAATACACCAGGACTGGTTTGATGAAAATGACCCGACAATCAAAGTACTCATCGATGATAAAAGTTCTGCTTAAACTGACTGGCAGAACAACCCTCAATCTTGGACCAAAGCTGATGCCTTCCACAAGAGGAAAGCAGCAGCCCAGCAGGAACTGAGCAATCTAAGGAACGACTGGCTTAAAAATAAATCCTGTGAAGCACAAAAATTTGCAGGGTCGGCACAAGATGAGCGAATTTTTAATTTCCACTAAAACATTTTATGGGCCAGTCACTCGTGGCGCAACTTCCCTCCGCTCATCTGACGGTAACCACATAATTATAGACGACGAAGGCCTCCTTCAGCGCTGGAAAGAGCACTATCATTCATTGCTCAACCGAAACACTTGATGTGGATGTCCTGACTACCCAGTAGGTCCAGCATCCAGAGCTAACCCACTTCAGCCGTCCTCCATCCCTGGATGAGGTAGCTACTGCCATCAAACAGATGAAAAATAACAAAGCCTCAGGGCCTGATGGAATCCCAGCCGAGGCATATAAAGCAGGAGGACCTCTGCTTACCAGCTATGTCCACTCTCTGCTGGAAAATATATGGGAAAAGGAGGAAATCCCCCAAGCTCTTAAAGATGCCTCCATTTATGAGAACAAGGGAGACCGGTCAGACAGTGGCAACTACCGTGGGATCTCGCTGCTTTCCGTAGCTGGCAAGATTATCGCCCGAGTCCTCCAAAACAGACTTCTTCCTGAGGCGGAAAGCTTCCTCCCAGAATCTCAATGTGGTTTTAGACTATCATAAGGCACCACTGACATGATCTTTGCTGACCGCCAGATACAGGAAAAATCCAGAGAACAGCGCCGTGACCTGTACATGGCCTTCATCGACCTAACCAACACCTTCGACTCGGTCAACAGGGAAGCCCTCTGGTGAACCTTCAGCCACTTTGGCTGCCCACCAAAATTCATCACCATTGTGAGGCAACTCCCCGGTGGCATGAACGGTAGTGTTCTGCACTACGGCACCCAGTCAGAGGTCTTCCCCATCCAAACAGGAGTTAAACAAGGGTGTGTATTGCCACCAACTCTCTTTTCCATCTTTTTGGCTGCCTTCCTTACTCGTGCCAGTGCCAATTTAACCAACGGGGTTAACATCGAGTACCGGGTGAAGGGGGAGTCTTTTCAACATAAGACGACTCCAGGCAAGAATAAAGGTGTCAGCAGCTTCCATTACTGAACTTCAGTATGCAGACGACCTCACCCTTATTGCTCACACTGAACACGAACAACAGGAGATCCTGAACACCTACGCAGAAGCATATGGGCACTTCTGCCTTGAAGTGAATGTATGTAAGACTCGGATTCTCTTTCAACCTGCCCCTGGTTCAGACATACCTCCACCATCCTTCCAACTTAACGGTACTACCCTCTCTAATGTTGTCCACTTATGGTATCTCGGCTCCCACCGGTCTTCAGCTGTAGGGAGCTGAAATTATCCACAAAGCTGCATTTATATCGTGCAGTGGTCCTGCCCACCCTACTATATGGCAGTGAGACATGGGTCACATACAGAAGGTACCTCAAGGCACTTGAAAACTTTCACCAACGTAGTCTACGTTCCATCCTCCGAGTTCGCTGGGAAGATAAGAGAACAAATGTCAGTATTCTTGCTGACACCAACTGTACAGTAGGAGCATCGAGGCTACCATTATCCAGGAACAATTTCGTTGGACTGTACAACAGCACCCAGTCAGAGTTCTTCCCCATCCAAACAGGGTTAAACAAGGGTGTGGACTGGCACCAATCTCGGAGGTAAACTTCACCATGATTTATTCTCCTATTCATAGCCTTCCTTTGTCTAATAATATTTCTTAAATATATATTCATTCATTTAGGGTCATTGTTGTTTGATCTGAGCTTTCTTTATGGTATGTTCTGCCTTTGTGCATTAAGTATCTTATTATTTAAATTGCTGTGGAACTCGTCAACCTCGTGATCAGGTCATCATCAACCGTCAGGTCTCCAGGTAAGATGAGGTCGACCTCTGTGGGTACATTGTGTGAGGTCATGTAATTCACCCCCTAGCATGATACCCCCTTCTCTCAGCTGCCTCTTCAAACTATCACGTGGTCATGGAGACACCAGGTGGTGTGGTGTTCACGTGATGCAGTAACTCGTCCTCGGGTGTTGATATGAATGACCTCACGTGTTCATGGGGTCATCAGGTGGTGTGGTGTTCATGTGGTGCAGTAACTCGTCCTCGGGTGTTGCTATGAAGGACCTCACGTGGTCATGGAGACACTGGGTGGTGTGGTGTTCACGTGATGCAGTAACTCGTCCTCGGGTGTTGATATGAATGACCTCACGTGTTCATGGGGTCATCAGGTGGTGTGGTGTTCATGTGGTGCAGTAACTCGTCCTCGGGTGTTGCTATGAAGGACCTCACGTGGTCATGGAGACACTGGGTGGTGTGGTGTTCACGTGGTGCAGTAACTCGTCCTCGGGTGTTGATATGAATGACCTCACGTGGTCATGGGGGACACCGTGTGGTGTGGGGGGGTGCCACAGTACCTCACTCTGCTGGGTGGTGTTGTGTAATCTGGTAGTCAGGTGTGAAGCCGACCCACTGTTGTTCCCATGGTGGATTGATTAGCACCTCCTGGTCAGAAGATGGCGGTCAGTTCCCAGGGGTTCTTACCTCAGTGGTGGGTCAATGCTCTCACTGGTACTGCCGAGTGCTGAATTCATTGGCTTAAACACTCTTCATCACTGTTCAACTCTGGTCTCACTTCTTTCCGAAACGAAATTGTCACTTTTCATTATGTTGATATCCCGGTGGTGAGGGTAGGTCGGGAAGAGGGACTTGAGGAATGGGGCGAACATTGGCCAAGGGGGGCTGCTGCTCAGCAGGAGCAGTGCCTGAATAGGTTTCGACCCTACGGTGGTGTGTGTTGAATTTTTAATTTTACCACTTACAGTGGCTAGTTTATTGTGCACCCTATACTTATCCTGTGGGCGGTAAGCGCAAAAGGATTTCAGAGTAACGTTCACAAAGGGTCTGTATAACTAACCCTCATGGTCAGGATATTATGGCATTGAATGTTACAGAGTATTTCAAATAAATTCTTTGTTTAGATCTGTACATAGAAGGTAACTTATTCGCAATTTTTTGAGTACAGGAGTGTGAGGCAGTATGTCTGGCCGCACACTTTGTTATTTACATTTACGTGAGAAGTATTCAAGCACGTTATGTGTTTGGTTCCATACATGAGAACTGATATAGCTACTAGGTGCAAAAAAGTGGATACAGTCTTAATATGTCAGCTATTCTGCCATTAAAGATAAAGTGTTCTGCTATTTCACACACAGTGTGCTTGGACCTGTCCCTAATAAGATCTTTCTTCGAGTGTGTGGCCACATGTCTGGCCACACACTTTGCATTTAGTTTTGTTCACATCGTTTGAGGAACATACTGCCAGAGGTACTTATAACCTAACCTCAGTCTAGCGGCTACAACATCTTGTAATCTAGTGATCTTGTTACTTGCTCCATATACATGTTTTACTTGATACATTTCATCATGGTAAACAATGGATCGACTAGTGCCTGTTTGCACTAGTCTACTTGCGTCAAATTCATCAATAAGTTCCTTCCTAATTACAGTTTTAGGGGTTCTTTTTGACAGACCCAGATCGTATTTAGCAGTATTTTTGTTAGACGTGAGTTTGGCGAGGGCATCAACTCTGTCATGTTCTTTGAGGCCTATGTGAGAGGGGATCCACAACAGTTTGATCTTGACACCCCGGTCAACAAGATACGCATATTTGTGTCTGGCTTCAGAGACAAACGCGTGACAACTTGAGTTGATTTTGTCAAGTGCAAGTAGTGAGGATAGAGTCAGGTGATGATGAGGCTGTCGGTGACAGTGGTTTCAATAAATTTGATAGCTGTGTGTATGACAGCTAATTCAGTTTGTAGAGTGGATGCTCAGTTGTTAATTCTAACTCCTTTTTCAATTGTATTACCGTTAGGTTGAGTCACAACGACAGCACTTCCAGCCCTCCCACAGGCGGTGTTAAGAGATCTATCAGTGTAGATGGTCTGTGTGTGTTATCATCAGTCTTTGAGGTGTATATGTGTTCAAGAGCTCTCACTTTGGCAGTGTATTGGAGATAAATACTTTATATAATTAATCTTTTCGGCGGATATGTCGGTATTGTTATATCGAAGGGAACTGTCCGCCAGGGTGGAAGGAAGTGCTGCTGTGTCTCAACTTTGTACAGGTGGTCTATTTAGATTCACCAGTGTGTGTGTGTGTGTGTGTGTGTGTGTGTAATAATAATAATAATAATTAACGGTTTACTGAAAAAGTTCTGCAGCCCGAAGGCTGAAAATATACATTGGACAAAAATTACTTATTTCATACAAAGACATGGGGTGGGTGGGTCGCTTAACAAAAGCTTTCATTACTGAGAGAAGAAGGAACATGAATTGAACATACAAATTATTATAGTTTACAGTTGGTGGCCCGGGCCTGGGCTGGTCATGGAGACACCAGTTGGTGAGGTGTTCACGTGGTGTAGTAACTCGTCCTCGGGTGTTGATATGAAAGACCCCACGTAGTCATGGAGACATCGGGTGGTGTGGTGTTCACGTGGTGTGGTAACTCGTCCGTAGGTGTTGACATGAAGGACTTCACGTGGTCATGGAGGCACCGGGTGGCGTGGGGTGGTGTCACAGTGCCTCACTCTGTTGTGTGGTGTGCTTATCTCGTAGTCAGGTGTGTGTGTGTGAAGCTAATAGTTTTCTATTGCACTTTGCCAAACAGCGATGAGGACAACTCGTGATGATAATATTCCGTGTGAGAACGAGCACGGGCTTATGTAGACGATAAGAATCTATGTAGAAAGAAGTGTTATCAGCAAAAGAAAATTTGCTGCTGGAAGGAATAGTAAGTCATTAACGTGAATAAGAACAGTGGAACAGTACTGAGCCGTGAGGTACTCCAGGAGTGAAAGTAATGTACTCAGAGCGTGAACCGTCCACCACTGTACGAGCGTGGGAGGTTGGAGAGAAAGGAGGAAATCTAGGAAATTAAAGAATCAGGAAGACCAAAAGTTTGGCAAGGAGAGAGCCTGATACCAGACCTTGTACAGAGTTTTGAAAATGCCAAAAGCAACAAGATAAGATTTACAGAAATTGTCGAGAGCAATGTCAAGGTTTTGAGTCAGAAGAGAAGTAAGTCGTAATATTTTCTGTACACACAGACGGATAAACCATATCAACTTTCTTATCCTTGTTTATTTTGGGTTAAAGTATACAAGAGACACATCACGAATTCCCTCTGTTGCTAAACCTTGTTCTTCATTCTTCACAACTTCTCATGGGGAACCTTTCATAATCATCTTTTCTTCTACATCTACATTGATGCTCCTCATACATAGGCGTTTCTAACACCATCTATGAGACATTTCTCACAAAAAAACAAAATCAAAATAAAAGCAACATCAAGGCGCTGACTACTTTGGTATGAATTACTCTGAGGTCGATACGGTGGCATCAGTTACCACTCACGATAGACCATCAACAAACTCCGCTGTGGACAATGTCGGCTCATCATAGTAACATACACTCATCACTCCTCCCCAGGCCAGCATATACCACACTTTACCACATCCCTTTATAATAACACAATTCCTCAACATTCAATCTTTTTCCCTTAAATAATCAAATACGATTCACCTGTAGAATAGCATCCTAGCTTATCTCACCTAAAGAGTAACAACCCCAACGCTAACCTAACCTAACCTCAGGTAGCGTTAGGTTGTTAAATCGTCTGCTAAAATAAGCGGGGGGAGGGGTAATCTCCAGGTGATCCCCCAATACCATAGTGCTTGTTATACCAGTGTGTCGCTTCCATCATCTAATATATATAAAGGTAAACATGGAACTCTTATCAGGATCGGCATCGTGTATAGATTTCTGTTTTAATTACAGGTAGCCTCAGGTGTTCATTAATTTATAATATGATACTCGTCTTCGTTGTGTAAAGGCTACAGGATTACTCGTCGACTCTCTCTCTCTCTCTGTTTCTTATTTTTCTCGGTTTTATTGCTCACACTCTCCCTCACTTTCTTTCCTTCCATCTTTCCACCCTTTCCTTCTTCCGTCCTCTCTCCCTTTTTCATCTTTTCTCCTTCCCTCCCCCTTTACTTTCTGCCCTCCTTTCTTCCTCTCTTCGTCCCTTCCTCCTTCCCACTCTCCCTCCCTCCTCATCCATCTTTTCACCCAACCCCTCTACTTTCTGCCCTCCTTTCCTCCTTCCTCCCTCCTTTTTTTCCTCTCCCATTCTTCCACCCTCCACCCCTCCCTCCCTTCCTCTCCATCTTTCCACATTCCGCCTATGCGTTCTGCCCTTTTTTTCTTCTTCCCTCCCTCCCTACATTCCTCTATCCCACCCTCCCCCTGTACATCTTGCCCTCCTTTCTTCTTTCCTCTCTCCATTCTTCTATCCCACCCTTACCCTCTACCTTCTTCTTTCCCTTCTTCCCACTCTCCACCTTTACGTTCGGCACCTCTCTCTCTCTCTCTCTCTCTCTCTCTCTCTCTCTCTCTCTCTCTCTCTCTCTCTCTCTCTCTCTCTCTCCTACATTACCCTCTTTGGTGATGCCACACTTAGCAGCCTCCCGTACAGTAAGGTGATGGCCGTGTGCCCCGCTATGTACATGATCACCAACACCCGTCCATCTGTGTGTGTGTGTATATCATTTACTATCATCTTCTACATTAATTTACACACAAATGGTTAATTATTTCCTCATGCTGGTCGCCTCTTGGCATACAAGAAGAGACCGATTGAGGGTGTGTGTGTGTGTTGAGGGTGTGTTGGGTGTGTGTGTTTGTTGAGGGTGTGTTGGGTGTGTGTTGGGTGTGTGTGTTTGTTGAGGGTGTGTTGGATGTGTGTGTGTGTGTTAAGCGTAATTATAAGGATTGGTACCTGTTAATGTGCTAAGAGTGAGTAAACTTAACTTAGGAATATATACAAAGAGAGAAACAGTTGATGACTCAGGTAATGATGGTATTATAAAAGACTGTAAATATATTGAAGAATAAGAAAGAACCATCTTTGTCTTATTAATACAATGTAATACAATGTGCAGTATAAAAGAGATGACATAGAAAGCTGTAGACTAATATATTTAGGTTTGTTCCGTTCTAGCACTGTAAACCGACAGATGTTGAGAGATTTGAAAGATATGAGTTAAAACGGAAGTTGATTACCTCGCTAACAGCAGTACGGATCCAGCACACTGTACACAACCCACTCTGCAGTCGACCACCTTCACTTCCCCAAATGTAAAGTTAAATGCCTCTCAACATTTGGAAGGAGTCCGAACCAATGACCCTTAGGACAGGAGGCGAGCGTTTTATCCACTTTTCCACAACCTTTTATGAGTTCACATTAACGCTAAATACGACGTGGAATTTAAGTATCTCACAACAGTAAATAGTTCCACGGGGGGTATAAAAAAAGAGTCAGGCTATCAAGTTCACCGAGGCTGTACTGTACCTCAAGCTGGGGTGTGAGGGAGTTGGTGTTGGGAGGTGAATGTTGCGTGGTGGAGGAAAGGTGAGGGAGGGAATTGTTGTAGGGTGGAGGGAGGGTGAGGGAAGGAATTGTTGTAGGGTGGAGGGAGGGTGAAGGAGGGAATTGTTGTAGGGTAGAGGGAGGGTGAGGGAAGGAATTGTTGTAGGGTGGAGGGAGGGTGAGGGAAGGAATTGTTGTAGGGTGGAGGGAGGGTGAGGGAAGGAATTGTTGTAGGGTGGAGGGAGGGTGGGGGAAGGAATTGTTGTAGGATGGAGGGAGGGTGAGGGAAGGAATTGTTGTAGGGTGGAGGGAAAGTGAGGGAGGGAATATTGTTAGGTGGAGGGGGGGGGGGTGGTGGAGGGAGAGAGAGTGAATGTTATTGGGTGGTGGGAGGATGAGCTGGAGGGTAGGGAGGGAGGAGTAACAAGAGAAGATCACGTTGCGCCTCCCTTAACTTTCGCTTCCTTCAATTTGGCAACATATGCAGATCTTTTTAGCATAAACTTATGGTGCCCCGAGTGTCAGACCATCAGGGGCTCCCGCCTCCTACTTCACTACGGGAACAAGTTTTCCCTCTCACATGCCAGGATCCTTATCAGTTGTGACGATACATGTATTTATAATGATATTTGAGGCATCTCGTACAGTATACTACCTACGGTATATACTGTATTTATATTTAAGGTCCCTGTGTGATTTACATCTTTTATCGCTTCCAATGTTTAGCACAGTGTTAGTTAGGTCGCTTAGCGTTGAGAGTAAACATGAGTGTCACAGTCTCCTGTCAGGCGCCATGTTCTTGGTCATTCACTGACGTCACCTGTCTTACCAGGTTTTTTGCATATCATATTAAAGTATCTTTCTTCTTATACTTAGCCTCAGTTTGGTCCTTAAAAGTCGCCTTTTCACTTGTCACTGGTGACAGATGTACCGTCTCATACACCCGTCTCCAGCACATGCACACGACTGCCCTCACTTTCCCCACTTCAGTGTTGGGTACCCATTCCCAACTGGGTCGACTAGAGGTGCCCTACCCGCGAACCAGAAAACCTAAGGATAAGGTGTAAGCTGTGTATCTGCTAGGTTCAAAGAACGAAAAACGACCATAACGCATTGTGGTCATTTCAAAATAACCAGAAAGCGAAATTTTGCCTCTTGGTTTTTAACCAAACCAATTGTAACCTAAGCTAACCTATAGTGGAATTTCGCTTTCTGGTTATTTTCCAAACAACAGCAACGCGTTATAAGAACATAAGAATGAAGGAAACTGCAGCGGGCCTATTGACCCATACTGGGCAGTCCTGTTTACACCCAACCCCTATTGCTCATATATCCATCCAACCTACAGTATGTTTGAAGCTATTCAGCGTATTCGAGTTAATGATAAAGTTTGGTATCTTGATCCAGTCGTCCACTACTCTATTTCCAAACCAGTGTTTACCTATTTCGCACCTAAATCTAAATTTGTCTAATTTAAAACCATTGTTACGAGTTCGCTCCTGGTTGGAAAGTTTGAGTACCTTTGTAATGTCCCCTTTGTTTAGCCCTGACTTCCATTTATACACCTCGATTATATCTCCCCTCACTCTACGTCTCTCGAGGGAGTGCAAAGTAAAATGTTTTAACTTGTTTCTGTACACAAGGTTCCTAATGCCCGGGATAAATCTTGTCATTCTCCTCTGAATTCTTTCTTGGGATTCTATATCCATTTTGCAGTAAGGTGACCAGAACTGAACCGCGTAATCCAAGTGAGGTCTCACAAGAGCAAAATATAGTTTTAGGCTTTTATGGTCGTTTTCCGTTCTTTGAGCCTAACATGTCCACTCGGCCTTTGCGCCCTTCTCCTCCTTGTAGATATTTGCAAAACATTCGGAGAAAGAGAGAGAAAGAGAGAGAGAGAGAGAGAGAGAGAGAGCGAGAGAGAGAGAGCGAGAGAGCGATCTTACCCCACCATCATAGAGCTAACACCCTCTACTTGCTTTAATTTCTGAGTCACTCTTAATGACAGGCAATAAACCGTGAGCGTCGTATACCGCCTCTGGAGTCTAGCGGGTCGGGTGCGAATACCTGTGATAATTTGGTGTGATTTCAGATTTTTGGTCAACCAAGACTTGCTTTTTTCCCCACCCATACACATGTCACGTCTGTGTATGAGCCTTCAATGTTATGTGTGTGTGTGTGTGTGTGTGTGTGTGTGTGTGTGTGCGTGTTTTCATTTTATGTGGTGTGTGTTCACGATTCAGTCTTCGTTTGTGTCTTTGTGTTTATCCTTGTGTTTGTGCGTATTTGTACACATAAATCTGTGCATATACTCCATGTGTACGCATAAAAGAAAAATACAGTTTACGTGTTTCATCCAATAAATAAACAAAACAATATAAATTCCCCACCAGAGCCTCGTCCAACAACACAGCGACAGGGAGAAAAGAAACCACAACACATTTTCCCCACACTAAGAAATTTCCACAATACATCTTTTCCCTCTCAGCTGTCCGACATCCTTGAAATTTAACGAGCCAAATGACGACCTTCCGTTCTACTACTGTGAGTTCTATTTGTTACGAGCTCTTCTAAGCAAACGAGACGCATTGACGACCACTGGAGCCGAAACATCGTCAAACAATGGTGGTTGTTGGAAGGAGGAGGCTATGTGGCCTCCGGGAGCCTCCTATGGCCAGATTAATGGGTGGCCGGTTTGTGGTTGAGATGACGGGTGTGAGGGAGGTGGAGGTGGTAGAGTGGTGGAGGTGGAGGTGATATTGTGGTGGTGGTGGAGGTGGTAGTGTGTTGGTGGTGGAGGTGATATTGTGGTGGTGGTGGAGGTGGTAGTGTGTTGGTGGTGCAGGTGATATTGTGGTGGTGGTGGAGGTGGTAGTGTGTTGGTGGTGCAGGTGATATTGTGGTGGTGGTGGAGGTGGTAGTGTGTTGGTGGTGGAGGTGATATTGTGGTGGTGGTGGAGGTGATATTGTGGTGGTGGTGGAGGTGGTAGAGTGTTGGTGGTGGAGGTGGTAAAGTGTTAGTGGTGGAGGTGGTAGTGTGTTGGTGGTGGAGGTGATATTGTGGTGGTGGTGGAGGTGGTAGAGTGTTGGTGGTGGAGGTGATATTATGGTGGTGATGGAGGTGGTAGTGTGTTGGTGGTGGAGGTGATATTGTGGTGGTGGTGGAGGTGGTAGAGTGTTGGTGGTGGAGGTGATATTGTGGTGGTGATGGAGGTGGTAGTGTGTTGGTGGTGGAGGTGATATTGTGGTGGTGGTGATATTGTGGTGGAGGTGATATTGTGGTGGAGGTGGAGGTGGTAGTGTGTTGGTGGTGGAGGTGGTGGTAGTGTGGTGGTAGTGTGTTGGTGGTGGAGGTGATATTGTGGTGGTGATGGAGGTGGTAGTGTGGTGGTGGTGATATTGTGGTGGTGATGGAGGTGGTAGTGTGTTGGTGGTGGAGGTGATATTGTGGTGGTGATGGAGGTGGTAGTGTGTTGGTGGTGGAGGTGATATTGTGGTGGTGGTGGAGGTGGTAATGTGTTGGTGGTGGAGGTGATATTGTGGTGGTGATGGAGGTGATATTGTGGTGGTGATGGTGGTAGTGTGTTGGTGTTGGTGGTGGTGGTGATATTGTGGTGGTGGTGGTGGAGGTGGTAGTGTGGTGGTGTTGGTGGTGCAGGTGATATTGTGGTGGTGATGGAGGTGATATTGTGGTGGTGATGGTGGTAGTGTGTTGGTGTTGGTGGTGCAGGTGATATTGTGGTGGTGATAGAGGTGATATTGTGGTGGTGATGGTGGTAGTGTGTTGGTGTTGGTGGTGGTGTGGTGGTGGTGGTGGAGGTGGTAGTGTGGTGGTGGTGATATTGTGGTGGTGGTGGTGGAGGTGGTAGTGTGTTGGTGTTGGTGGTGCAGGTGATATTGTGGTGGTGATAGAGGTGATATTGTGGTGGTGATGGTGGTAGTGTGTTGGTGTTGGTGGTGGTGGTGATATTGTGGTGGTGGTGGTGGTGGTAGTGTGTTGGTGTTGGTGGTGGTGGTGGTGGTGGTGTGTTGGTGGTGGTGGTGGTGGTGTGTTGGTGGTGGTGGTGATATTGTGGTGGTGGTGGTGGTGGTAGTGTGTTGGTGGTGGAGGTGATATTGTGGTTGGTGGTGGTGGTGGTGGTGGTGGTAGTGTGTTGGTGGTGGTGGTGGTGGTGGTGTGTTGGTGGTGGTGGTGGTGGTGGTAGTGTGTTGGTGGTGGAGGTGATATTGTGGTTGGTGGTGGTGGTGGTGGTGGTGGTGGTGGTGGTAGTGTGTTGGTGGTGGAGGTGATATTGTGGTGGTGGTGGTGGTGGTAGTGTGTTGGTGGTGGAGATGATATTGTGGTGGTGGTGGTGGTGGTGGTAGTGTGTTGGTGGTGGAGGTGATATTGTGGTGGTGGTGGTGGTGGTGGTGGTGGTGTGTTGGTGGTGGAGTTGGTAGTGTGTTGGTGGTGGAGGTGATATTGTGGTGGTGGTGGTGGTAGTGTGTTGGTGGTGGAGGTGATATTGTGGTGGTGGTGGAGATGATATTGTGGTGGTGGTGGTGGTAGTGTGTTGGTGGTGGAGGTGATATTGTGGTGGTGGAGGAGGTGGTAGTGTGTTGGTGGTGGAGGTGATATTGTGGTGGTGGAGGTGGTAGTGTGTTGGTGGAGGAGGTGGTAGTGTGTTGGTGGTGGAGGTGGTAGTGTGTTGGTGGTGGAGGAGGTGGTAGTGTGGTGGTGATGGTGGTGATATTGTGGTGGTGGAGGTGGTAGTGTGTTGGTGGTGGAGGTGATATTGTGGTGGTGATGGTGGTGATATTGTGGTGGTGGAGGAGGTGGTAGTGTGTTGGTGGTGGAGGTGATATTGTGGTGGTGGAGGTGGTAGTGTGTTGGTGGTGGAGGTGATATTGTGGTGGTGATGGTGGTGATATTGTGGTGGTGGAGGAGGTGGTAGTGTGTTGGTGGTGGAGGTGATATTGTGGTGGTGGAGGTGGTAGTGTGTTGGTGGAGGAGGTGGTAGTGTGTTGGTGGTGGAGGTGATATTGTGGTGGTGGAGGTGGTAGTGTGTTGGTGGTGGAGGAGGTGGTAGTGTGTTGGTGGTGGAGGTGATATTGTGGTGGTGGTGGTGGTAGTGTGTTGGTGGTGGAGGTGATATTGTGGTGGTGATGGTGGTGATATTGTGGTGGTGATGGAGGTGATATTGTGGTGGTGGAGGTGGTAGTGTGTTGGTGGTGGAGGTGATATTGTGGTGGTGATGGTGGTGATATTGTGGTGGTGGTGGTGGTAGTGTGTTGGTGGTGGAGGTGGTAGTGTGTTGGTGGTGGAGGTGATATTGTGGGTGGTGATATTGTGGTGGTGATGGAGGTGATATTGTGGTGGTGGTGGAGGTGATATTGTGGTGGTGATGGTGGTAGTGTGTTGGTGGTGGAGGTGATATTGTGGTGGTGGTGGAGGTAGTGTGTTGGTGGTGGAGGTGATATTGTGGTGGTGATGGTGGTAGCGTGTTGGTGGTGTAGGTGATATTGTGGTGGTGGTGGTGGTAGTGTGTTGGTGGTGGAGGTGGTAGTGTGTTGGTGGTGGAGGTGGCAGTGTGTTGGTGGTGGAGGTGATATTGTGGTGGTGATGGTGGTAGCGTGTTGGTGGTGGAGGTGATATTGTGGTGGTGGTGGTGGTAGTGTGTTGGTGGTGGAGGTGATATTGTGGTGGTGATGGTGGTGATATTGTGGTGGTGGTGGTGGTGGTAGTGTGTTGGTGGTGGAGGTGGTAGTGTGATGGTGGTGGTGGTAGTGTGTTGGTGGTGGAGGTGATATTGTGGTGGTGGTGGTGGTGGTAGTGTGTTGGTGGTGGAGGTGATATTGTGGTGGTGGTGGAGGTGATATTGTGGTGGTGATGGTGGTAGTGTGTTGGTGTTGGTGGTGGTGGTGATATTGTGGTGGTGGTGGTAGTGTATTGGTGGTGGAGGTGGTAGTGTGTTGGTGGTGGTGGTGATATTGTGGTGGTGGTGGTAGTGTGTTGGTGGAGGAGGTGGTGGAAGTGGTGGTAGTGATGAACGTAGCGATAGTGGTGGAAGTGGTGGTAGTGGTGAACGTAGAGATAGTGGTGGAAGTGGTGGTAGTGATGAACGTAGAGATAGTGGTGGTAGTGGTGGTAGTGGTGAACGTAGAGATAGTGGTGGAAGTGGTGGTAGTGGTGAACGTAGAGATAGTGGTGGAAGTGGTGGTAGTGATGAACGTAGAGATAGTGGTGGAAGTGGTGGTAGTGGTGAACGTAGGGATAGTGGTGGAAGTGCTAATGGTGGTAATGGGATCATATCGTAGTTACAACGTTAGGTACCATCTGAAGTAAAGTCGAACATATATAATAGATGTTTCTTCTGTTTTAAATTAATCAACTGACCCTTTAATCTCTGGCCTTAAGTAGTGGCGTCATGATATTATTGATCTTATAAACACGTTAGTTGTTAGTGAAGACCTTGGGGCAATATGTTATAGAGTTTAAGAGGTAAAGTTGTTCGACGTCCTTACAAGAAGTTTACAGCAAGAAATCCAAAAGAATTCTGGTGACCATCAGTGAGTTGTAAGAGAATAATAATGTTATTATTAATGTGTTTTGTGGGCCAGCTGGTGCGTTACTGTGACATACAATGCGACTGATCAAACTATTCAACATGTCACCGACCATCAAAAACACAACCGATTGTCCATGAACTGATTATTATTCATTCAGACTGACGGATAAAGAACAACAGCTCAGGCGTGTGCTCGGTCTGCTGAGCATTAACCAGCCTTGAATGTCGTCTCCGCCTACGCCACATGTGCAGCGCTTTAATTAAAACCCATAATTGGTGTCTCGGTATGAATTACGACGTTTCGATCCTGCAATAATAATTTTCAGGAGTCATAGTCGGACAGAAATGTTATAATTACCGCTGGTTTATTTTCATAGATCTCCTCATTCACCAAGTTTACATGGTAGCTACTGAGCCGCTGTACACAACGCGACCGCCAGACTGTGAGAGTAAGAGTGGCGCTCCTGCTAATTGGGTAGATTAAGTCGTCCTTTATAATATATTAAGAAATCCTCTATAATTAAGTCTATCTGACAAATGAATTCAGTAATATATATATATATAATTATGTGTGTGTGTGTGTGTGTGTGTGTGTGTGTGTGTGTGTGTACTGTACCACACAATCTTCGAAAATCACTACCACTTATAACATCATCCATGAACAATCAATAGAATATATAGAACATTGTCCATACAATAACTTCGTTCAAAAACGAAACAATAACACCGACCCTTAACCTTTACCAGAGTTTTAACATCGTTATAGAATTAGCAGCAGAGTCTTAACATCGTTGTAGAACAAGCAGCAGAGTCTTAACATCGTTGTAGAACAAGCAGCAGAGTCTTAACATCGTTGTAGAACAAGCAACAGAGTCTTAACATCGTTGTAGAACAAGCAGCAGAGTCTTAACATCGTTGTAGAACAAGCAACAGAGTCTTAACATCGTTGTAGAACAAGCAGCAGAGTCTTAACATCGTTGCAGAACAAGCAGCAGAGTCTTAACATCGTTGTAGAACAAGCAGCAGAGTCTTAACATCGTTGTAGAACAAGCAGCAGAGTCTTAACATCGTTGTAGAACAAGCAACAGAGTCTTAACATCGTTGTAGAACAAGCAGCAGAGTCTTAACATCGTTGCAGAACAAGCAGCAGAGTCTTAACATCGTTGTAGAACAAGCAGCAGAGTCTTAACATCGTTGTAGAACAAGCAACAGAGTCTTAACATCGTTGTAGAACAAGCAGCAGAGTCTTAGCATCGTTGTAGAACAAGCAACAGTCTTAACATCGTTGTAGAACAAGCAGCAGAGTCTTAACATCGTTGTAGAACAAGCAGCAGAGTTTTAACATCGTTGTAGAACAAGCAGCAGTCTTAACATCGTTGTAGAACAAGCAGCAGTCTTAAAATCGTTGTAGAACAAGCAGCAGTCTTAACATCGTTGTAGAACAAGCAGCAGTCTTAACATCGTTGTAGAACAAGCAGCAGAGTCTTAACATCGTTGTAGAACAAGCAGCAGAGTCTTAACATCGTTGTAGAACAAGCAGCAGAGTCTTAACATCGTTGTAGAACAAGCAGCAGTCTTAAAATCGTTGTAGAACAAGCAGCAGTCTTAACATCGTTGTAGAACAAGCAGCAGTCTTAACATCGTTGTAGAACAAGCAGCTGAGTCTTAACATCGTCCCAAAATAAGCCAGAAACATCGGTCCTAACATGGACTAAAAAAGCTTCCCCAAAACACCGTGTGATAACCTACAGAAGCCGCCACGTCGTCGATGCGTCATGAGAGAGCCACATTACACTGTGTCCCAGGGCGACTCAAGGGACGTAACGTGACCCGGATCATAATCTCCCCCGACCCTTAAAAAAAAAATAAAAAATACGAGTGGTGGCGGTGTTTATGCTTCAACACCAGGGAGCCACTGTCACGCCCTCTACTGTGTTGTGTGTTGGGCGGCGGTCACAGCTGCCACCCCAAGGTACAGTTGCTTTGATTAAAACCCTAACATGTATTTAATGATGAATGACGTCACCAAATACGTATAAACACAGAAAATCTCGACCATTCGGGAATTTTTGATATGTGTAATTGTAGATAACTGTGACATGTGTTTTCATAGGCTGTGATTCAGGGTTTTCTTAAGACTCTCCTCACATGCATATGTTACCAGTTAGTCGTAGTTATTATAAGTCTTTCTTGATGGCTTTGTGAGTCACGTGGTTGTTCATCGATGTGTTAAGGTATTACTCTGACCAATAACTTATTATTAGATTCAGAATAACAAATACGTTATAATTTCCTCGTTTAGCATATTTCTGAATGTTGTATTTTTTACATGTATGTTGCTAGTTGCGTATGTCTAGTAAACGTGATTTATTCTCTACGGCGACACAAATAAGTTATTAATTTATACTATCAACTCTTCATAAAGCCTGTTTATAATACTGTATTCTGTATATTTTTAAGAAATTATCAGCTATAAATTATTAAACAAAAGAAAATTTATCTTATGTCGGCCTCAAAAAATCAGAACACTATTCACTCCGTCTGTACCGCTACTCTCTTGTCAGTAACTGTCCTCATCCCTCTCTAAATAATCGTAATATATCAGTTTGCCTCAGCAGATAACCGATCTCAGAGGATTTATTGAATTCGCAGCCAAGGAAACGAAGGTTCTGGTTTGTTGCGGCTAAACCAAGGGATAAAATTTATGGCACCAGTGATCACGGAGAAATAGTATCTGGGAGAAGAGAACATAGAGGTCAGGTGTAATGTCCGATGCTGTTTTTGTTTTGTTTTTTGGTCTGGAATTTTCGGGGTTTCTTCGTTAAAAATACGATAGGGTTGGGTGAAAGAGAATTGGCCACAGTGAAGAAGAAACGAATGAAAAGCGAAAAGAAGATATAGATGAAATTATACGTGATAACTGGAGAATGAAGAGATTAGAAAGAAGAAATAAACAGAGATGCTAAGATGTGAGGGATGAAAGAGATTCGATTTTGCATAAGGGCTGTGAGGCTGACCACCAATCAACACTGTATACGAGGAAAATAACCAAAAACAACCATAGTGACAAAAAAGTGAAACAAATACATAAATAAACGAAAGACCCCCACAAAAAAAATACTTATTAAAAAAGTGCCAGATAAAAAGTGTTAGGGGGGATGAAGTGGGAGAGAAAAAAGTGTTTAGTACTCTCCTCAGGATAGATATGGGATCTGGTAGCATTAGTAATGGCCGACACAGTTTGCAAGACATTACAGTACACATCTCTCTCTCTCTCTCTCTCTCTCTCTCTCTCTCTCTCTCTCTCTCTCTCTCTCTCTCTCTCTCTTGTCTCACTTTGCCTCTCATGGTCTCGGTATCCCTCAGCAACATCGTTACTCTCAAACCCATTGAAGAATACACAGTCATGTTAAACTTTTACCTGAAACAAACTTGCTAACTCCTCAAGGCGGACGCAAGTAAAACAGCACGGTATGAAAAGTTACAGTTTGTTGGGTGGGAGGGTGTTGGCGTTTTGTTTTCGGGCAATAGTAGATTTGTGAGCTTTTGAGAGAATATAAAATTCCCAGTTTTTTTGGTAAATACTGAAGAGAAAGATGTTATTTATTTGTCATTTAATTTAACGTGTGTGAGTTAGTTCATTCTACAGGAAGAAAAGTGTGGCTTAAACACTAAAAAATTATTTAAAAACAGTTCGCCATGGCCCTCGAGGACTTCAAGGTTTTCATCGCTAAGTAATGACCTCTCCTTTTTGTATGTCTCATTTAACAAAGTCACACAGCTCACCACAGCTCCTAGCGTTCTTAAGCCTCATGTAACTATTCAAAATCTGGATGGAAGAGGCTGACCGGCTTGGGAGCGACGAGTGAAGGTGTCGGTAGACGGTATTGGCTGGGCTGGCTGGTGACTGACTGGCTGGCAACACACTCGATGACGCTCCTCCAAACCAAGACCCGAAGACGGAATGTCAACCCTATTCTGTAGTGACTGTCGGAGTTAATAAAGCTGTGACTGGACCTCTTGCATAAATAGTTCATATATTTCTTGTTGGAACATCTAAAGGGGTCGAATATTCTCTGCCAAGAAATCTTCAGAGTTAAATAAAATGTGATTCTCTTTGGGTCTTGGAGGACGTCTCGGTCCTAGACTCACTGACTGTCGGACGACTGGCTGCCAGACTGTGTCCGGAATAAAATTTTAAGAGACTATAAAACGGAACATTTGATATTGAAAAATTTTCCTAAGTGCCTGTGAGCGTTTGTTTTACGGGGTCACGGGAGGGTTGGCTGGCCCCCCTCACTCATGACGAGCTAAAAAGGGAAACTGAATTAGACTTAAAATCTTACTCACTTCTATTACTTATTCAGTTTTCAACCTTGATCAGGTCTTGGAAGTGTCATCTTTCGAATTAATGTGGTTAACAGACTTGAAGTTTGAATTACTTGAAAAACAAATTGAAGGTTGAAGAGACAATTTTGGTGGTAGGAATGAGTGAATATGTCTAAAGGTCTCCGTGTGGGCGAGCACCAGTGAGGATGGTACACAATAATTGAGGTATAAGTCTTGTAGGCGAGATTGATAAGAGAGCATTATATACTGTAGAGTGAGAAAAGAGTGACTGTATGGCAGCGAGAGAGAGAGAGAGAGAGAGAGAGTCTGTGCTGGCTGTCAGGTCCTGTCATCCTGCAATATAGTTAGAGAAGACTTAGAAAATGGAAAAGTTACACACACACACACACACACACACACACACACAACTGTAGCAACACTTAGGAAGCTGCAGATGTTCATGGTCTGGTATCACTTCTACACCATCCACACGAAAGTCCTCTCTCTACCTGACGACTATTAGGGACAAGTTCTGGTGTAATTTCCCATGAGGGTTAAGACTTTAAATATCATCCCTTCTTCACATAAAGTAATATACACGTTGTTAGAGAGTCCTGGATAATGTTACACCAAGGCGTTCAGGAAGTCTCGTGTGAGGATCATGAAGAAAATTGGTGGGGAAACATTTCGAAATATCATAGTCAAATTAACATCACCAGAGACAGATTTTGAGAATCTATAAATACAATAAACTCCCTCACTCAGTAAACCGATTAATTCCTGGGAGTAAAACTAGCCACGGGTTGAGGCAATAATCTGTGGTAATGCATTTGGACAATAATTAATTGGGTGTGAATTATGCCAACTCTTATCAAATAACTACCAATAACGGTGTGAAAATTAAACAACATAACCCAGAGGAAAGACTTTGCTGCCTGTAATATTATTTTAACACAAGTTCATTTGTTATTCCCACTGACACATATTTTACTACATGAAATTTGTTACGTTTCTTTCCTTCTACTTTGTATCGGAAAGTAATTTAGACATATGAGTGAAGAATCTCACGTGAAATTTCGCTTGGTATAAATTTTCACAAATATAAAAGTATTTAGAAAAATCTATTGAAACTATAAATTATGAATACCACTTTATTAAAAAAAATGGTTAAAAACAAGAGGATAAGGAATTTTAGACATTAAATTCGAGATTTTTGTTCGATGTATATTTTCAGCCTTCGGGCTGCCGACTTTTTCAATAAACTGTGAATTATTACTATTATTATTGTTATTATTATTATTATTATCTCACACACACACACAGGTGTAGACAGCATACATTACACAGTAGTCTCTCAGACGCTGTGTGGTGCTTGTTATCACATACAATACATCACTCCTGACTCCCTCCCATCTGCTGTGTGGACCCGGCTGACACTCCTGACTCACTCCCAACTGCTGTGTGGCCCCGGCTGACACTCCTGGCTCCCTCCCAGCTGCTGTGTGGCCACGCCTGACACTCCTGACTCACTCCCAGCTGCTGTGTGTCCCTTGCTGACACTCCTGATTCACTCCGAGTTACTGTGTGGCCCGGGTTGACATGCCAGACACCCTCCCAGCTGCTGTGTGGTCACGCCTGACACTCCTGACACCATTTCAGCTGGTGTGTGGCTACGCCTGACATTCCTCACACCATGCCCGCTGGTGTGTGGCCATTCTTAGCACGCCTGACACTTCAGTTGCTGTGTGGCAACACACGACACTCCTGACACCGTGTCAGATGGTGTGTGGGCACGCCTGACACTCCTGAAACCTTGTCAGATGGTGTGTGGCCACGCCCGACACTCCTGACACCGTGTCAGTTGATGTGTGGTCACGCCTGACACCACTCCTGTTTTATCCTAAAAAACATCACCTGTTCCACTGGCTACACAACTCACCTCTTTCTTTGCTCGGCTTTGTGCTGCTAACAAGCTTCTCGACCACCACCAGCCAGGGAGAATCTCTACCCCAAAGTTTCTTAACGCCCTTCATCCCTTAGTAACTCATGTTTACAAAGTCCTCATTTGACGCTTAAAGCATAAACAATTACTATGCTGGTGCCTGTACCCTTTAACCTTCTTTCATTTATACATTTTCATCATTAATAACATATTATTTAATAGTTTAAGACGAGGATGTATGATGCTGGGTAGTTAGAAACAATATGGTAGCTGAGAATCTCTTCCCCCTCTATCACCTCCTTATATGATCTTCAGCTTTAAGTCCCAGAATGACTCCTCACACAGCACTATTTTCCGATGGTTTAATGTTGTGTTGTATTCTTCAGGTGCGAGTAAAAGCGGCGACTAGAACAGCTCAAGTACCTATTCAATAATTCCTGCAATGAGGTTATAATTATAAGGTACAGGTAACGTAAGAACATTTTAACCCTTCAGTATAACACAGTTCTCCCACGTGAGGTTGTTAGCATCCAGCAGCCCAGCCTCGCTACTTTTATGAGCATTACCCGACTTGGATCACGTTTCAGGAGACGGGACACTGGAAGGTTAAATTTATTTTCATCGATCACCTCAGATACCTCCAGACCTTGACGCAGCTGTGTTGTGTCTTATCGTTAGAACATAATTTTTCGTTACGATCATAGTCATAATGTATGTAACAACAACAATTATAGCGAAAGAAATTTTTGTATTAGTCTCGTGCTGAAGTTTCAACTCTGATATTCGAAATATTTTTTATTGTCCCAGAAATCATGAAATGCACAACTCCTTTTTAAAAAATATGTAAAAAAAACTGTTGCTGCCACAAAAAATTACTAAATCAGGAGTGACGTCAGTTGATGATGGAGTGGTTGTCTGTTCCAGTCTTTTATTTAATTAATCATACCGAATATTTTAAGAACAGTTACCAGGTAGTTGATTAATACTGTTAAGTCATAGTTGATAATTTAATGCGTTTAATAAGGCAGATTTGGCAGAAAAAGATCTCAAGGCAACTAACAGCGTGACCTATGAGACACGTAACCACACTGCTCAGTTAATGTTCAGTTGTCATGGAGGGAGGAAGTCTTAGTTAGATAATCTACGATTTTTTAAGCTTATTATTAAGCTGTAATATATAAAACTACACCTTATGAAGTAATTAAAGTAAAACGTTATCCTGTAACCATTTACATGATTTTTCGTTACACAATACAGTCCATATATTATAAAATACATGAAGCTCACTCTGTAAAGTATGACGTTTTATTCCTACAGTTTTCGATAACAAGTTTTCTTTTGGGTCGTATTGTCATTACGGGGGTGGATATTCTTTTGCCGCCGCTCTAGATTGGCACTCCTTGTTACCGTCACACCCACACACACACACACACACATACACACACACACACACACACCAGGGTTCTAAAGAGTTGTGATTGACTCTGGAACATATCAGTCAATCCTCTTAGTGCCTTGTCGTCTCCTCCAGCTTCCTCATAACCCCAGCACCTCACTCCGTCTCTCTGATCACTCTCTCTTCCTTGATTGGCTGGAGACATAATCAGCTTTACGTAAGGAAAATGTTTGGATAAAAAATTTGGGGGGGGGGGAAATCTATTGGGTGTGGGCTGTCGGTGCTTACAATGGGTTTATGACGTCTTCAGAGGCAACAATGGAACTATTTTTCTCACACCACCATCACGCTTCCCAAAATTCTTCACTCTGTTTATTATATACTGGATATATATATGACACATAGGAATTATTTTATATATTTTATATAGTTCTAAAAGTTAGGTTTATAAATAAAAAAATATCGTCATTGTTTTAGAGTTGTAGAATGGTTATGATTTCGGTTAGGAAGAACACGGGTATCGTTAAGTCAGGTCATATCGTTCGCAAAGGTGGACGTGAGGATGAGCACCCAGGTGACGCCGCTGGTAATGAGACGGCCGATTCTCCTGCAAGTGTAAACAACATGACAACACGGAAGCTTTTATTACACACAAACGACACATCCACTCTTAAGTCATGCTTATACACACACTCGAATGATAACACAAACGCTACACCAGCCATAGTGATTACTCTCACCACAGACACGAAAAAAATTATACACTTACGATGTGTTTAATCCATGAACTACACAGACATTATATATAACCAGAATGGGGCATTGACCACATAGTTATGGCAAGTGATACACACAGGATCACAAAATATTTCCTTCTTTAACTAAACTCCCAGGATTTGTTTATGGATGGTGGCCAGGTCTCCACCACGTACGACCCGTGAGGTCTTGGGGGGGGGGGGGTCGTGGTGGTGGCGAGGAGCTGAAGGTATGGTCGTGATTTGGATGACCAAATTAAGGTCAGTCACTCATAAAATCTATAGTCTCCTTGTGCGATGGCTGACATGAAATAAAGTCTTGGTGGTTCTCCTTTAATCACACTAGTTTTATCTTTCTGTGTGTATATTCATCTATCACTTTATATATATTCATCTCCTAGCACCAGCACCAAGTTTAAGTGATACATTATGTGTTTCAGTTTGTGTGTAACGTCTCTCTACTACAGCTTTCATCTTCTCTACTTTCCTGGAGCAATAGTTCTGCTCTAACTAACTTTTCCATAACTTCTAGAGTTGCTCTACATATCTCAAAAGCCTTTTGGCAAAGTTCAGCAGCAGGCCTTCCTGTCGGTCTTCATTTTTTATTGCCTTCTTCCTTCTCTCATTTCGTCAATTTCCTCGTTTTTTTCCCCGATATTTGCAATCTTGTAGAGACGGACGACTCCCTCACTCAGAGCTGCGTTGCCCCAGGGTGTTCTTCTCTGTTTTTCTTTCATATTTATAGGAAATTAACTGATCAATGATAATAGAGAGGCTCTTCAAGTGTCCTGAGGTTCTCACATTCTTCCTGTGGTATTTATATCCTTGATGCTGCCTCTCGCCCGTGTACTAACTGTAGTACACCAAGGATACAGTATTCATTAATTGATACTATTATCCACATATTTATTCTGTATATCCAATGGTTGAACTTTTATGTATTGATGTATATATCTTAGGTATATTTAGAAAATTTCAACCGTGAAACATAAGAAACTCCCTGTATAGCCGGTATAGAATGTAGTAATATGCTATACATTGGCTCAACATCACCCGCTGTCACTTGTCTCTCCTCCCCCCTGACCTATGCTAATGGCTTCTGACAGTATTCCTTTTTACTCTCGGACTGATCACTCCCTCACTCACAAGGTAAACAAGGAGTCATTATGATACCGTAGCCAATATATAGAGACAGAGTTAGATGGAAAAATATCATCATCATCATTTCTATTTGTCTCACTCATTCTGTTATGCCTTATCTATCCCTCCCTGTCATTCGTCACCCGTCTCTCCCTGTCATCCATTACCCTCCTCACTCTCCATTTCCATTTTGTAATGTTTTCTTTCTGTCTAACCTCCTCCTCCTCCTCGCCGTCATCCACCCGACAACAGCAACACTCTCGTTATTATATATTGCAATCACTCTGACTGGTAGGCGCACGAAGGCCGGGAGGGAGGGGACACACTCAGGCTGTTATTTTCATTTAGTCAATCACGGTAATTCCTGCTCTCTCTCTCTCTCTCTCTCTCTCTCTCTCTCTCTCTCTCTCTCTCTCTCTCTCTCACTCTCTCTCTCTCTCTCTCTCTCTCTCATTTTGTCAGTCTGTTGCACTTGCTGATTCTCTTTCGTATTCCCATCAGTTTATCACGGTTATTCTTGATAAATGTCTTCTTCTCCTTCTTCTTCTTCTTCTTCTTTTTCTTCTTCTTCTTCCGTAGCATTAAATCCACCAGGTGCTAAACGGGTTAAGTCACTCACTCCCTCACTTGTTTTCTTTAGTAGGTGTTGAAATATTATCTCCCATTACCATATTACCTTCCTCTTTTCTTCTTTATTCCCAATTATATTTATTTTCCCTTTATTTTCTCTATTCAATTACCTACAGAACAGCTTCTAGTCATAGCGTTTCTCTCACCCATCTATCCATTGTTTAAAATATTACCTTATTCTTCCGGTATTCTCTTCTTCATTTTCCATCTTACCTTCCCCTAATTCTTTCCTTTGTTTCGTGGTGGTGGTGATTATGCCTTTCTCTTCATCATTAATCACTGCCTGTCTCTCACACCATCAGGTTATCATCTTTTTTAGTGTTTTTTATTTACTTTTTTTTCCTTATCCTCTCGTGGTTTACTCATCGTCAGCTGCCCACACTAAGACTCAACACTTAATTTGCTCTGCTTCTTTAACCCTTCCTCCTTCACCTCTGTTTTGTGGGTGCCAAGTGTTTTAGGTTACGTTAGCTTAGGTGAGGTCAAGTTAGGTTAGGTTCGGTAAGCTTTAGGTAGTGAGGTTAGGTTAGGTTATTTGCTTATTCTTTGTACGCACACACACACACACACACACACACACACATACACATATATAAAGCTGGAAAATAATAAAAGAAGGCGTAACAAATACCGCGGCCTTCCATTATATAACATTACCTAACGGGGAAAACTTTCTCCGTTAATTTCCCTCCTGAGTAACTTTGTGTTTAGGTGAAAAGGAAGTTTATTGCTCGCTCCGACTGGGTGAAAAATGACTCCTTCACTTAGTGTGTGAGGCAGACAGCCAGATAGACTGACACAAGCCACTACTCACACTGTTTTCCTGTAACCAGATAACGATCTTCCATAACTTTATTTACCACTTTCATCACAATTTCCTACGAGTACGCTTTTATTTAATTCCTTTCTGTTATTATTATAAAAGACATTTTTTTTCAGTTGCTCTTCTTTAAGATAAATTTATCCCGTTTGTTCATTTGTTGTCCTTATACTCAACATCTCTTAAGTGATTTTGATGAATATTAAAATTTTGGGACATTATATAATTATGTTATACAATGAGATGAACAAAAGAACAGCCCCCCCAAAATAACCTCTCCTAATATACCTCGGAACAAACTCTTCATTACCAGTAGAACACCACATAATATACACCTATCTGATGACTTAATAGTGATAACACCTGTTGGAGGTTACTACACACGGAACAAAGATTAATTAGTGGAACCGGGAACACTAAATTAACGCTGGAACAAAACGGATCTACACAATAGTAGGGATCATAAGTATATAACCAAACCCTTGAGAGAGAATTATGAGTGATAATGAATATAATGATAACGAGTAACCACCAGCGAGTAACCACCAGCGAGTAACCACCAGCGAGTAACCAGCCAGCGAGTAACTCATGATCAAAATAAGTCAAGGAAACAAAATAAAGGATTTACTGTCAAGAATTCATAAACTGTACTTTTTGTATTGGATAATTATAGAGTATTACTTTATGATTATACGTATTAGTATTATATCATTCATAGTATCGTACAGGGTAACTTGGTGCTTAATGAAATCGGCCATGACAGGTGTACAGGTATTCTGCCGCGTGTGTTACAGGTTTCTTGTGACGTTGTAATTTAATGTTTACTTTTGGGGAAACTTTATATCACTGGGGAAAAAAATCACTCTTCTGTTCCATATTTTGATTAGTTAAGATCTTACGTAAGTTGAAATCCTGAAAATAAATTAGTTTGACGCTCTAAATGTTTTCAATGATTATAAATTTCACCAAGTGTGCAAGATATTCAAGAAAATAAATTCAGTTTTCTTCAATCTTTAGATACAGTTTCCGATATTATATAATACATTCCATGGCTTTTTCAGTCTTGTAACCGTTGAAATTTGTGATTAACTTAGAAGCTAAGAAATAGAACCAAGAAAATATTATCCTGATTTAGGAGTCAATATTGAAGTGTAATTTACCTTGGGGGGCCTTCCACACCTGATGATTTATGAACACCATATTCTATTCTTCACTATTACATAAATATATCTATATAATAATCTCTTAATGCTACTTTTGTTCCTTAATTAAGTAAAGATGAAAAAAAGTTACTTATGTGAGGCTGAAATAATGTCACACGTCCTGTTATAACACCGTCATATGCTAAAGTACTGCGTGGATTAATGTATATGTAAACTGATAACAAAACACACGAAATTATTCTAGTCATGTGTTGAAACATTTTGTTATGGGATGGATTGTAAATTATATTCAAAGGAGGAAGAGCAAGAGAGAGAGAGACAGAAAGGCGAGGGGAAAAGATGGAGCGAGAAAGAGTTGGAGAGTGAGAAAGATAGAGAAGTGAAAGTGAGAAAGAAGTAAGAAAAGGGTGAAGGAGAGAAAGAGAGTGAGAAAGGTGTAGAGAATGAGAGAGTGAGAAAGAAGTGGAGGAGGGAGTGAGAACGACGTTAAGGAGAGAGGGAGGGAGAAAGTGTAGAGAAGGAATGAGTGGGGACAAAGTGGAGGAGAGAAAGAAGAGTAGAAACAGGTAAAGGAGAGAAAGAGAGTGAAAAAGGGGGAGAGTAGAAAAAGAGTGAGTAAGAAAGATGAAGGAGAGAAAGATTGACAAAGAAGTAGAGGAGGGAAAGGAGAGTGAGAAAACTGGAGAAAGGAAAGAGAGAATGAGAAAGAGGTGAATAAGGGAAAGAGAGAACATAAGAACATAAGAATGGAGGAAACTGCAGCGGGCCTATTGGCCCATACTGGGCAGTCCCATTTACACCCAACCCCTATTGCTCATATATCCATCCAACCTATGTTTGAAGCTATCCAGCGTATTCAAGTTAATGATGATGTTTGGTAACTTGTTCCATTCATCCACTACTCTATTTTTAAGCCAATGTTACCTATTTCGCGCCTAAATCTAAATTTGCCTAATTTAAAACCATTGTTACGAGTTCGCTCCAGGTTGGATAGTTTGAGTACCTTTGTAATGTCCCCTTTCTTTAGCCCTGACTTCCATTTATACACCTCTATCATATCGCCCCTCACTCCACGTCTCTCGAGGGAGTGCAAATTAAGATGCTTTAACCTGTCTCTGTACTCAAGGTTCCTAATGCCCGGGATTAGTCTTGTCATTCTCCTCTGAATTCTTTCTAGGGATTCTATATCCATTCTGTAATACGGTGACCAGAATTGAACTGCGTAATCCAAGTGAGGTCTCACAAACGCAAGATATAGTTTTAGGATGACCTCTCTAGTATTGTAACTAACACTCCTTTGTATGAACCAAAGTACTTTATTAGCCTTGTTTCGAGCAAATACACATGGTTTACTTGGCTTAAGATTCCTACTTATCATTACTCCTAAATCTTTCTTGCATTTCTAATTTCTCGATAACATCGTTGTTCATCTGATATCTGGCTTTTCTCTTTGCACCTCCTAGTCTAAATACTTTACATTTGTCCACATTGAATTTTATCGGCCATATTTCAGACCATTCGAAAAATTTGTTTAGATCTACCTGTAGTTTTGCGGAGTCCTCGTCAGATATAATTACACGCCTTATTTTAGCTTCATCAGCAAATTTACTTATGTTGCTGTCTACGCCGATATCTATGTCGTTTATGTATATAACAAACAATAATGGTCCAAGTACTGAGCCTTGGGGTACTCCACTAGTGACGTTACTCCAATAGGATTTAGAGCTGTTAATGCTCTCTCGCTGTTTCCTGTCCTGTAACCACGCACTAATCCATTTTAGAATATCTCCTCCAATGCTATGAGCCTCTGCTTTTCTTATTAGAGTTTCGTGGGGGACTCTGTCGAAGGCTTTACTAAAGTCAAGATATACCACATCATAGTCGTGCCCCTCGTCCACTGATTCGAAAACAATTGAAATTTTTTTAATAGATTGGTTAGACATGAACACCCGCTTGTGAAGCCATGTTGGAAATTATTGATCAGTTTGTGCTTCTCCAGTTGATTTCGAATAGAGTTTGAAATTTTTGCTTCCAGTAATATGCCTACAATTGATGCTAAGCAAATAGGACGGTAGTTAGAGGATTCTGGCACTAGACCCGTTATTAAGGACATGTTAAACGAATTTGCTAAGTGCATACTAAGCTCTTCCTTACATTCCTTCAATACTCTGGCAAATATCTCATCGGGACGTGGCGACTTATTAGGCTTTATACTTGTTTATTTGCTTACTAACATCGTTACTAGTCACTACTATCTCGCCTAATCTATTTTCTTCACTATCTCTGTATATAGTCGGTGCCTCGGGCATCATGTTTAAATTTTCGGTGGTGAAAATTGTTTAAAAATATTTATTCAGATTATTGCTCATTTCTCCATCGTTTTCAGTTAGCTCGCCGGTATCTGACCGTATTGGTCCAATCTTTTCTCGTGTTTTAGTTTGGTACATTTGAAAGAATCCCTTTGGGCTTGACTTTGCCTCCCTTGCTACCTTCAGTTCATTATTCCTCTTTGCTTTTCTTATCTCGGTCTAAACCCTACTGGCCAATACCTTATAATAATCTCGGAGGTAAACTTCACCACGATTTATTCTTCTACCTATAGCCTTCCTTTGTCCAATAATATTCTTTGAAATAATTATTTTTCCATTTAGGGCTATTGTTGCCTGATCTGATTTTTTTGTATGATATGTTCTGCCTTTGTGCATTAAGCAACTCATTATTTAAATTGTTGTGGAACTCGTCAACCTCAGATCTCGTGATCAGGTTATCCTCAACCGTTATATTTTGTGAGGATAACGTTGTCAGGTCCCCAGGTAAAGTGAGGTCGCCCTCTGCGGGTACAATTTGTGAGGTCACCTCACGTGAGGTTATGTAATTCACCCCCAAGCGTGATACCCCTTCTCTCAGCTACCTTTTCAACCTATCAAAGTTTGCCCTTCTGAAATCTGGGACTTTAATGGAATTTTCCTTGTGACTGCCATCAAATTCTAATATAAATCTTCTTTCTTTGTGACCGCTGCTGGCAAGTTCGTTCCCTGCCTAGACATTCCTCGTGAAGTTTTTTCTGTTTGACAGAACTAAATCGAGTATATTATTACCCCGGGTGGGTTCGGTTATATATTGACTTGAGAAACAGTCTTGAACTGTTTCAAGAAAATCCTCTGATTCTGAGTTACCCTTAGGGTCGATCCAATCTATTTGACTAAAGTTAAATTCGCCTACTATATAGACTTTGCTATGCCTGGATGTCCTGCGCATTTCATCCCATATAAGTCTCTCATTAACTCCATCAAGATTAGGAGGTCTTTATATTACGCCTGCATTTATCTTTTTCCCTACCACCGATTAATTCTATCCAAATTGTTTCTGTATTCAGTTCAGTCTTTATTTCCTTATTTATTTCACACTTCAGATTATCCCTGACATGGATTGCTACTCCACCTCCTCTCCTCATCTACCTATCGGTATGGAATAATTTGTAACCTGCAATTTTGTATTTGATAGGTAACTCTCGTGAGTTTATCCCATGTTTCGGTGAATGCTATTATATCGATTTTTTCGGTACATACCAACGCCCTGATTTCATCTAGTTTGTTTCTCATCCTCCTACTGTTTGCGTAGTAGACATTTAAGATAGTCGTGTTCTGAGTCCTCTCTTTGACTCGTTTAGGTTTTAACTCCCTGCCTTATTTAGTTTTGTCATAATTCCTAGCACTATTTCCCTGTAACCTGTCACTTTGTTTACCCACTCCCACTGCAGTCTCTTCCACCCCCGTGCTCATATGTTCCCTTAGCAGTTTAAAGACTTCGACATCTTTTGAACTGCCCTCTCGAGAGAGCCAGCCAGGGTTGCCACCCCATCCCTAGACAGATGCACCCCATCCCGAGCATAAAGGTCCCTTCTGCCGTAAAAGTTGTCATTGAATGGGACTGATATTGACTTGCAATATCTGTCAAGACGGCCGTTGACACCAACTGCCCTTGACTACCATTCACTGCCAATTCTACGTCTAGGCAGGACACCACATATGATAGGGATCCCTGCCTCCAACCTAATGCATTCTATAGCTGTCTTGAACTTATCAAGAAGCTCCTCACTCCTACACCGGCCAATATCATTGCCTCCTGCACTGAGGCAGATAATGGGTTTGTTCCCATTACCAGACAAGATATTGTCCATTCTTTCAACTATATCCCCCACCCCAGCTCCTGGCAAACAAACCCTCATCCTATTTTTATTTTTACCACAAAAAGCCCTATCCAGGTACCGTACCTGGGAATCGCCAATAATTAAGGTTTTCGTACCTTCCTTGTCAGCCCTGTCCCTGACTATGCTAGCGTCCAATTCGTCTATCAAAGGGCTAAAAGAGTTTTTACACTTAACTGTTGCCGTTTCCTTGGTGTCTTTTCTCACTCCTATTTTGGTGTTTCCTCTCCTCACAACCTTCCATTCGCCTGAATTTTCGTCAGACACGGGCTTTCCTTGTCTCGTGTCCTCTTCCTTCATCCTCGCTAGCACTTCCTTCAATATCAAGTTTTCTTCTTTGACCTTCACTAACTCGGTCAGTAGCTCGTCCCGCAGAAGGGCACAGCCCTGTTCACACCTGTTCACAAGTAGCACTAGCCATTACCGACAGTTTATCCCCAGGAGCTAAGTCTGCCGTGACCTTACCTCTGGCGAGGCCAGAACACAACTGGCACGGACAGAGAAAGTAAAAGAGAATAAAACTTTATGAATTGTAGGTTGAAGTTTGAAAAGTGTGGCCTTTGACCTTGTAAATAAAAATTGGCTTTGACCGATTTTGACACAATGACATGAATAAACCCTCATGCAGGGAAGAAGATCCTCGAGAGACTGTGAACCAGAAGACCGGAAGGCAGCGAGTGAACGTTTCAGTGAGATTAAACATTAAACCTTGAGAGCGCTGTTGTATATTGATCTCTGATCTGGGGTGAACCTTGACTCCTCGTCCTCAACCATCACAACCTAAGAGGGAAGGTTTCCAGGTATGACACACAATGTTACTAGAACGTTTGAAGGTGATAACAGAGACGTAACACAAGATAAATAAACACGTAAATATAACCGAACGATTAATATACCTTGTAATGTTCGCCAAATAATAAGCGACATTTCAAAATACACGATGATTTTTCGAAATAACGTAGGAGGAAGATAAGTACTATTTGTTTGTTAAAGAACAATTTAAAATCATCTGTGCAGTAAGACTCCCTGTCCTAAGTGGCATTAAAATGACCTACTTAAAATAATAGCCGTATTATACTCTAATCTTACCAATAACATCCTTGAACTAAGTAACTTTCTAGCTCGCCAATCACCAGATGAAATTACAGCAATTTATACTGTATATATAAGGGAGCGTGAGGTTAGTTGAAGCAGTAAGTATCTCTCAAGAAATGTTCAGGAAATGGTGGGTAGAGCCGCCCCTCGTGGACTTTCGTCACAGCTGATGGAAGACTGACACTAGGAAATAAACACAGGGGTAATGGTCCCTCACTGCCCGCCTCCAATGTCCCCTTACACATTTCCTTCTTCTCCTACCACCTTATATCTCACGCTAGAAACTAAAGACTTATATTACTATATTACTTTACCTGTACGATAAGGTCAGTTTGATATAGTGAGGGTGAGGATGAGATGGTGTTCGCTCAAACGGGGATCTGGGTCTGAAGAGAATGTTTACAAGGTCAAAGATATGGGTCGTGTTTTGCGAATTTGTTGCCTACGTATATATATATATATATATATATATATATATATATATATATATATATATATATATATATATATATATATATATATATTTGTTTTTATCCTCCGAAATATAGAAAAGTATCTTTGTTTTATTCTAGCTAGGACGGTTATGGTTATTTTTTTTACCTCAAGTAATTATTATTGTCATATCATATACAGTAGATATATTTTTAAGGCCAAGTGGATTAAGACACATCATCGATATTGATTTTTGTATATGTGGGACGAATGATATTTATAGTGAAGGGAAAGATTACTATAATCCAAGTAACAGCAAGGCTGAGTTAATTCTCCCTTTCCTCGTCAGTTAATATGGCGGGCAAAAATTTTAATCTCATTTGAAAAAGCCTCCCCAATTTTTTTCTCATCGTTCAATTTTCAGTCAGGCATCAGAGTTTTTGTTTTATTGCGTCAGGTGTGAGCCAGGTGAGCCTAGCCTCTGAGAGATCACGTGAAGGTTTGGCGCCCCAACTTATTTTACTTGATGATTAATAACCCTAACGCTACCTGGGGGGGTTAGGTTAGGTTAGGTTAGCGTTAGGTTAGCGTTATGTTAACGTTAGGGTGGTTAATCTTAAGGTGAAGTAAGCCTGTGTGTTTAAACTTCAATGTAAACTAATAAGACTATTTACAGCAACTTGTTATAAAGTCTAATTATTGATGACTTAAGTCAGATTTTCCTGGAGAAAATTAAGTATGATGTTGTTTTCTTGTTACCTCATTTGATACGTAAATTTTCCCCTCAAACTTGATATTGTTTCATATTTTGGTGTGAAAATGTATAAGTTAGTTTCTTGCTGTCTGTTTCTTGGCCTGCACCCGTGGCACTCGCTCCCAGTCTACTCAGCTGTGAAAAGGTCCCGAACTTTACGATTAGGAAAGGGAAGGCGGGCGAGTACAGTGTGCGGAATGTCTAACGACTCTACCAGCTTTAACTATAACCCACTCTCTCACACACCAATATAGAAAATACTATACACTATATACATAATAGACAAAATATACATACATGTATTCTTAGTGAGGAACATAACCCACTGCTGCTATCCATGTGTCCTTCACGACTTCTGGTATTCCATTATCATCTCAGTCGCCAACTTTACCATATCCTTCTACATCTGTATGGGCTTCCGTTGAAACTCCTGTAATCCTCATCTAGGAACCCTGGGACCAGTGTTGTCTGTGTTCCTTAGTTCCTGTTTCCCGAGTCTTATGGCGAGAGACTGGAGTTGTAGCAAGGAGATACTTCCTCTTAGTGCGGCAAACGGGTCTGTGAGTGTCCCTTGCCTCTCAACATGTGAATCACGCTCACAAGTCTCATACTCACTCCCTCACTCACGCCCATAACACCCTCACACACGCCCACGACACCCTCACTCACGCCTATAACACCCTCACTCACACCCATAACACCCTCACACACGCCCACAACACCCTCACTCACGCCCACAACACCCTCACTCACGCCCACAACACCCTCACTCACGCCCACAACACCCTCATATAATGAGGGTAATCTCGGGTAGGAGGTAAATTAAGAGTTATTGGTTGTCGGATTGTAAAGTGAGGAAGATTGGTAGTGTGGCCGATGAGTTACATAAGAACATTTGGCTGTTAGTATGTTTCTAAGGGGAAATACTGTAAACACTAATTCTAAGTACAGCTCTTTATTAGTTAACTCAATATCATGGACACTTTAATATATTGACGTTACTAGACAATGACTCTCGGACACAAACATGAAATGGATACACTTCCCACCGTAACTCACCCTATGGATTGCTCTGACAGTGACTCACGTGTGACCTGAGGAAGTCCCAGCAGCTGGAGAATCTGTCTGTAGGTGCTGCTGAAGACAGTGGTGCTGAACTCTGTTTCCTGTGAGAGACTCTGCTGGCTGGGGACTCGGTGACGAGTTTCTCTCCGTCTGCCTCTTAGTTCTGCCTTTACCTGTGTGTTATGGGAAGGACCTGTCGGCCACTTATATTGGCGGTGTCAGGCCGTCAGATGTCATCACCAGTTCTGACCTCACTCCAGTTGTGTTCTGACCTCACTAGGGGAAAGGTCACGGCAGGGTTAGCTCCGGAGGGATAATTATCAGATATGGCCAGAGCAAGGTGCGGTCTTGGGTATGAGAGTTTGGTGACCAAACTGGAGTGGTCCACTGAAGAATTGGCGAAGGTCAAGTTGGAGAACTTGAAATTAAGGGAAGAGCTGGCGATGTTAAAAGGAGAGGCTGGACGAGTAAAGCCAGTGGCTGACGAAAAATCAAGCGAGTGGAAAATTGTGAGTAATGGGAAGACAAAGCTTTTGGTGAAGAAGCACACCAAGGATACGACAACAACGACAACAACAGCTAAGTGTACCAACCCGTTCAGTCCCTTGATAGACGAATTGGACGTTAGTACAGTCAGGGACAGGGATGACAAGGAAGGTATAAAAACTTTAATTGTTGGTGACTCACAGGTAAGGTACATGGACAGGGCCTTTTGTGGTAAAAACAAAAATAGGATGAGGGTGTGTTTGCCAGGAGCTGGGGTGGGGGATATAATTGACAGGATGGACAATATCTTGTCTGGTAATGGGAACAAACCCATTATCTGCCTCAGTGCAGGAGGCAATGATATTGGCCGGTGTAGGAGCGAGGAACTTCTTGATAAGTTCAAGGCAGCCATAGATCGTATTAGGACTAAGGGAGGGATCCCTATCATATGCGGTGTCCTGCCTAGAAGGAGAGTTGGCAGTGAATGGTTGTCAAGGGCAGTTGGTGTTAACGACCGTCTTGACAGATATTGCAAGTCAATATCAGTCCCATTCATTGACAACTGGGACAACTTCTATGGCAGAAGGGACCTTTATGCTAGGGATGGGGTGCACCTGTCTAGGGATGGAGTAGCAACCCTGGCTGGGGCTCTAGAGGGGGCAGTTCAAAAGATATCGAAGTCTTTAAACTGCTAAGAGAACATAGGGGCACGGGGGTGGAGGAGACTGCAGTGGGAGCGGGTAAACAAGGCGAAAGATTACAGGGAAATAGTGTTAGGAATGATGACATAACTAAATTAGACAGGGAGTTTAAAACTAAACGCGGTAAGGGAAGGACTCAGAACACGACTAACTTAAATGTATATTACGCGAACAGTAGAAGTATGAGAAACAAAATGGATGATATTAGGGCCTTGGTATGTACCGAAGAAATCGATATAATTGCATTCACTGAAACATGGATCAACCTAGACACACGTGAATTACCAGTCGAATACCAAATTGCGGGTTACAAACTGTTCCATACCGATAGGCAGACCAGGAAAGGAGGCGGAGTAGCAATCTATGTTAGGGATAATCTGAAGTGTGAAATAAATAAGGAAATAAAAACTGAGAGGAATACAGAAACAATTTGGATAGAATTAAGCGACGGTCGGGAAAAATTAATCACAGGAGTAATATATAGACCCCCCAATCTTGACAGAGTCAATGAGCGACTTATCTGGGATGAAATGCGCAGGGCTTCCATACACAACAAAGTCTGTATAGTAGGCGACTTTAACCTTGGCCAAATAGATTGGACCGACCTTACGGGAAACTCAGAATCAGAGGATTTTCTCGAGACGATCCAGGACTGTTTCCTAAGTCAACATATAACCGAACCCACACGGGGTAATAATATATTGGATTTAGTTTTGTCAAACAGAGAAAACCTCATTAGCAATGTCGAGGTAGGGAACGAACTTGCAAACAGCGATCACAAAGAAATTCGATTCCAGTTAGATTTTCAGGGCAGACGTAAGGAAAATTCCACTAAAGTACCAGATTTCAGAAGGGCAAACTTTGACAGTTTAAAGAGGCAGCTAAGAGAGGGGGTGTCGCGCTTGGCCGTGAACCTGACAGATGACACCGACCTGATAACGAGATCTGAGATTGCCGAGTTCCACGACAATTTAAATAGTGAGTTACTTAATGCACAAAGGCAGAACATACCATACAAAAAACTCAGATCAAACAACAATGACCCTAAATGGATAAATAATTATTTAAAGAACATCATTGGCCAAAGGAAGGCTATAGGTAGAAGGATAAATCGTGGCGAAATTCACCTCCGGGACTATTATAGGGTATTGGCGAGTAGGGTTAAAACCGAGATAAGGAAAGCAAAGAGGAATAATGAGGTAAGGATAGCAAGGGAGGCAAAGACAAACCCCAAAGGATTCTACCAAATGTACCAAACTAAAACACGAGAAAAGATTGGACCAATACGGTCAGACTCCGGCGAGCTCACTGATAACGACGGAGAAATGAGCAATAATTTGAATAAATATTTTTCAACAGTTTTCACCAGCGAAAATTTAAACATGATACCCGAGGCACCGACTCTATTCAGAGATAGTGAAGAAAACAAATTAAGTGAGATAGTAGTGACTAGTAACGATGTTAGTAAGCAAATAGACAAACTAAAGCCTAATAAGTCACCTGGTCCCGATGAGATATTTGCCAGAGTATTAAAGGAATGTAAGGAAGAGCTTAGTATGCCCTTAGCAAAGTTGTTTAACATGTCCTTAAAAACAGGTGTAGTACCAGAATCCTGGAGGATAGCGAATGTAATACCGATCTTCAAGAAGGGGGATAGATCACTATCCTCTAACTACCGCCCAATCAGTCTAACATCAATAGTAGGCAAATTACTGGAAGCAATCATTTCAAACTCTATTCGAAATCACCTGGAGAAGCACAGATTGATCAATGATTCCCAGCATGGCTTCACAAGCGGACGTTCTTGCCTAACTAATCTATTAACATTCTTTTCATCAGTTTTCGAATCAGTGGACGAGGGGCACAATTATGATGTGGTATATCTCGACTTTAGCAAAGCCTTCGACAGAGTACCCCACGAAAGACTAATTAGAAAGGTAGAAGCTCATGGCATCAAAGGTGACATCCTTAAATGGATTAGGGCGTGGTTACAGGACAGGAAACAGCGAGTGAGCATTAACGGCACTAAGTCCCATTGGAGCAACGTCACAAGTGGAGTTCCCCAAGGCTCAGTACTTGGACCATTATTGTTTATTATATACATAAACGACATAGATATCGGCATAGACAGCAACATAAGTAAATTTGCTGATGATACTAAAATAGGACGTGTTATCAAATCTGACGAGGACTCGGCAAAACTACAGGAGGATCTAAACAAATTTTTCGAATGGTCTGAAAAATGGCAGATGAAATTCAACATTGACAAATGTAAAGTACTCAGTATAGGGAATGTAAACAGGGAAACCAGATACCAGATGAACAACGATGCCATAGAGAAATCCGACTGCGAGAGAGATTTAGGAGTAATGATAAGTAGGAACCTTAAGCCAAGTAAACAATGTGTTTTTGCTCGTAACAAGGCTAATAAAGTACTTGGGTTCATACAAAGGAGTGTTAGTTACAAGACTAGCGAGGTCATCCTAAAACTGTATCTTGCTCTTGTGAGACCACACCTGGATTACGCAGTCCAGTTCTGGTCACCGTATTACAGAATGGATATAGAATCCTTGGAAAGAATCCAGAGGAGAATGACAAGACTAATCCCGGGTATCAGGAACCTTGAGTATAGAGACAGGTTAAAGCATCTTAATTTGCACTCCCTTGAGAGACGTAGAGCGAGGGGCGACCTGATAGAGGTGTATAAATGGAAGGCAGGGCTAAACAAAGGGGACATTACAAAGGTACTCAAATTATCCAACCAGGAGCGAACTCGTAACAATGGTTTTAAATTGGACAAATTTAGATTTAGGCGTGAAATAGGTAAACACTGGTTTGGAAACAGAGTAGTGGATGAATGGAACAAGTTACCAAATATCATCATTAACTCGAATACGCTGAATTGCTTCAAACATAGGTTGGATGCTCATATGAGCAATAGGGGTTGGGTGTAAACGGGACTGCCCAGTATGGGCCAATAGGCCCGCTGCAGTTTCCTCCATTCTTATGTTCTTATGTTCTTATGTGTCGAGACAGCTGTGTTTGATCAGGTGTGTGTTGGGGGTTGGTGGATGGTTTCTTGAGTTAACACGGTCATGAACCTGTGGTGGTGAGAACGCGGTTTCATTGTGACCGTGACTTCTACTGGGTCAGGTCTTAATCTCACTTCAATTATGAAGGGTGTGTCAACTTATGTGGGTGTACACCTGCACATCCGGTCACCGCTATTTGTGCTGTTCTTCTCTGGGCTCTAAGCTATGGTCTGATAAACAATCATTACACTCACTCATGCCCACGGCACCCTCACATACGCCCACGGCACCCTCACGCACGCCCATAACACCCTCACATACGCCCACGGCACCCTCACACACGCCCACAACACCCTCACTCACGCTCACAACACCCTCACTCACGCCCATCAACACCCTCACTCAACAGGTTCTCGGCGACTCAGGCTCCCCAAGGCTTAACTAAACAAAGGATTAGTAACGGAAGGCTTCACATAATTAGACGTTGCCGTTTTAGGAGTTTTCACGAGGCTTCATTGAGTCATGTTCTGTTTTCATATTCCACCTCCAACTATCAACAATTGTTTTATAATAATAACTCTGTTCATCATGTGTTTTCTCAGTCAGTCTCATCATTCATACTTTGGGTCTCTTTCGATTCTTCACTCAGTCTATCACCAAGAGTCACAGGCTGGATATATCTTCCCTGTTAGCAATATACTCACGATTACATTCTCACAAAGGCAGCCTCCAAGAACGTACAATCAAGAAGGTTACACAACTCAGCAATCTTTGCTTCTCACGCTATTTTTCCTTTCTTTCATTTCGTCTGGTCTTCGTTCTATAGAGCAAAATCATCTAACATTTTCATAATTTTCATCATTTTGTCATGCCAGATTTTTTTTATCAGATTATGAAAGTTCTTTGTTTGGGTAAAATTCAGTTTTCAGAAATATTGCCCCGCCATTACTAACGATCAGGACGAAATGATAAAAGCGAGCGGCTAATGGAAAAAAGCCAATTAATTAATTTGATAAATTAATAACTACAGGTTTGTATATGATTGTGTGTGTAGCAAGTGTGTAAATAATTTTATTCATGTGCACTCAAATTTAATGGCATTTATCATTCATCACCGGCTCGATTTTTTTTATTGTAAATAATAATTACTATTTCGTTTCACAAGGTAATTATCTCAGTCTAAAATTAATAATTATTCTCACTAACTGCGAGATCCCGATAATTAACATTTAGTGACAATTGATGAATAATATAATGAAGAGAATCCTTGATGATATTTGATGATAAACAAATAACTGATATGTTAATTAATCAAAAGAAACCTTACGAGATTCGTGTGTTTATATATCAACGGTAACTCTCTCTCTCTCTCTCTCTCTCTCTCTCTCTCTCTCTCTCTCTCTCTCTCTCTCTCTGGGTTTAACTGATCTTTTGGGTTAGGACAAGTTATGACAGCGGAATGCCATCAGACTACAGCACGGAGAGAGCAACAAGATATACCTGCAACAATACCTGCAACAAACACCTACAAAACATACCTGCAACAATACCTGCAACAAACACCTGCAAAACATACCTGCAACAATACCTGAAACAAACACCTGCAACAATACCTGCAACAAACACTTACAAAACATACCTGCAACAATACCTGCAACAGACACCTACAATACACACCTGCAACAAACACCTGCAATACACACCTGCAATAGAGAGACAGCAGCAAAGGACTCACAGTTGAATGACATAACGGTAACGGGAAACAGCAGTGATAAATTCACCATCGACAAACAACATAGCAATGGTTACTACAAAGGTACACACACACACACACACATACACGCGACAATAACTGGCACAGCAACACAGCCTTAACAGTAACAGCATTAAAATATCACTTACCTGGCCGAAAATAAAGTAACTCCAACAGAAATATTACAATAACAGAAAAAAAGCAAGTACAATGGTCGTGAGATATAACACTTAGAGGTTAATAAACAACAGAAGAGGCGATAACTGTTGACATTAACAGATAGAAGAAGTACGTAATGCGCAGAGTACATTATCATAAGTAAAATAAGTTAACCTATTAACTAACAGCCTGGTGATAGAACCGTTAATATGACTCTTATGTTTTTTTGTTTTTGTGGGGGTTTTTTCATCTCTGGCCAGAATTATATAGTAACACGCCATAGATATAAATGGTCGACTTTAGCGCAGTATTCTTGCCATTTGATGCAAACTTCCTGGGTATTTTTCAGTCGTAATGGTGAAAGTTTCTTTGTCTGGGAAAAATTATGAATGTTTTGCGTTGGAGTAAGTGACGAAAGTTTTGTGTTTAGCTATTGGTCTTTTTCTGTGGGGTGGGTGGTGGGGAGGCGGCGGGGGATGAACAAAGGAGGGAGGAGATCGTTGTTTTCAGAAGAGCAATGAATGTTTTGTTTTATTAATTTATTCATTTATTCATAACTGGATATAACACATGGGTGGTTATGGAAATTTTTCGTCAGGGGTTGATATGAATGTTTTCTGATGGCGACGGGATGGAGCAAATTTTGCAGCCGTATTGATACAGATTTCAGCACACATGGCAATGCAAGATTTATGTGTTTGTCCATCAACAAGGGTGAACGTGTATGTTGAAAAAGGCCAACGGACATTTTGGCAGTAATCCATCCGCCGCCCAACACACACAACAGGTCGCAAGTTACAACACCACAACTTAAACTAATTCTGAATGCGCAAAGATCTGAACGTTAGGTTTTCGTCTCTTAACTTAGAAGACAACAATATAGTTACTGCGGAATATCAGTCTAGTTCAGTGTGACTTCCGCCGTCGTGTATCGTAAGTGAACAAGTCACATCACCAGTTAGGGATGAAACTTTGTGTCCGACAACCACCCAGTTTCCCTTAAGGTTACATATCTATATTTGTTCTCGTCTTGAGCATCAGTGTTACTTGTTCACTTTCCGTATAAAAAGAACGCTTTCATTCAGACCTCCAGACATCACACCATCTTTTTTTCTTATCTCGGTACGAACAGGTTTATGAGACTAAGTTGTTCCATGTTGGACATCCTCAACTGATGTTTTCATTCACCTCACCTAACAAAATTCATGAAAGCTATGAACCACGACACATAACGGCCAGGCCTCGTACAAACGCCTCACTTGCATCAGTCATACGCTGTACTCTTCCTGATACCAGCCACTGTGTGAGTCTCCATCACCCAGATATTAAAGTCTTGACTTGTGGGACAGAGGGAAGCCTTGCTTGGCCTCCATGAGGCCATTAAAGAGCTTGATTTCCTACAAGGAAATGATCTTGGTCATGAAGAAGGTGGGGGGAGGAAGCAGCGCAGTATACCACGGCCCCTCTTATCACACACACACACACACACACACACACACTCACACACTCACACACACATCGAGTTATCTATATGCAACCTAAAATATATATTAAAAAAATTATGCAATACCTGTTTGTGTAAAAAAGTAATTGCATTTGTATAAATACCTTTCACATACAAAATATTTGTGTGAATCTGACATTATTGACACAAACGCAAACATGTAATAATAGTACAGTGACTACCACCAAGATCCTGTGTGTGTTTTTACTTTTTTTTAATTAAACAAACAAAACAGTGGTTACTTTATGACGTAGAGAGAAACACATAACATTTTGATCCAGTAAACAGAGTAAACAAAACAAGAGAATAATATACATCGAACCTGTAAAGATAGTCAGTACAGACGACACACAGAACTAACACTCACATGAGGATAAATAAAAAATAGGAAAAAACTCGTGGTAGAATTCCCCAGCCAGGCTAAGTGTGGCAAATTAATGGTGAAATTTATCATTGGGCAACACCTGGCACACACCGCGTTATGTGAGATTTATACTTCAATTTTGTCTCTTATAGGACTATGACATCCTGGGCCCTGGAGGTGTGTTATACTGACGAGTGTTCACTTCAGGTGTGTTATACTGACGAGTGTTCACTTCAGGTGTGCTATACTGACGAGTGTTCACTTCAGGTGTGTTATACAGACGAGTGTTCACTTCAGGTGTGTTATACTGACGAGTGTTCACTTCAATTGTGTTATACTGACGAGTGTTCACTTCAGGTGTGTTATACTGACGAGTGTTCACTTCAGGTGTGTTATACTGACGAGTGTTCACTTCAGGTGTGTTATACTGACGAGTGTTCACTTCAGGTGTGTTATACTGACGAGTGTTCACTTCAGGTGTGTTATACTGACGAGTGTTCACTTCAGGTGTGTTATACTGACGAGTGTTCACTTCAGGTGTGTTATACTGACGAGTGTTCACTTCAGGTGTGTTATACTGACGAGTGTTCACTTCAGGTGTGTTATACTGACGAGTGTTCACTTCAGGTGTGTTATACTGACGAGTGTTCACTTCAGGTGTGTTATACTGACGAGTGTTCACTTCAGGTGTGTTATACTGACGAGTGTTCACTTCAGGTGTGTTATACTGACGAGTGTTCACTTCAGGTGTGTTATACTGACGAGTGTTCACTTCAGGTGTGTTATACTGACGAGTGTTCACTTCAGGTGTGTTATACTGACGAGTGTTCACGTCAGGTGTGTTATACTGACGAGTGTTCACTTCAGGTGTGTTATACTGACGAGTGTTCACTTCAGGTGTGTTATACTGACGAGTGTTCACTTCAGGTGTGTTATACTGACGAGTGTTCACTTCAGGTGTGTTATACTGACGAGTGTTCACTTCAGGTGTGTTATACTGACGAGTGTTCACGTCAGGTGTGTTATACTGACGAGTGTTCACTTCAGGTGTGTTATACCGACGAGTGTTCACTTCAGGTGTGTTATACTGACGAGTGTTCACTTCAGGTGTGTTATACTGACGAGTGTTCACTTCAGGTGTGTTATACTGACGAGTGTTCACTTCAGGTGTGTTATACTGACGAGTGTTCACTTCAGGTGTGTTATACTGACGAGTGTTCACTTCAGGTGTGTTATACTGACGAGAGTTCACTTCAGGTGTGTTATACTGACGAGTGTTCACTTCAGGTGTGTTATACTGACGAGTGTTCACTTCAGGTGTGTTATACCGACGAGTGTTCACTTCAGGTGTGTTATACTGACGAGTGTTCACTTCAGGTGTGTTATACTGACGAGTGTTCACTTCAGGTGTGTTATACCGACGAGTGTTCACTTCAGGTGTGTTATACTGACGAGTGTTCACTTCAGGTGTGTTATACTGACGAGTGTTCACTTCAGGTGTGTTATACTGACGAGTGTTCACTTCAGGTGTGTTATACTGACGAGTGTTCACTTCAGGTGTGTTATACTGACGAGTGTTCACTTCAGGTGTGTTATACCGACGAGTGTTCACTTCAGGTGTGTTATACTGACGAGTGTTCACTTCAGGTGTGTTATACTGACGAGTGTTCACTTCAGGTGTGTTATACCGACGAGGGGTCATAATAAGGGCGTTACGTCATATAACACTATACAGTTTATTCACCAAAGCTCTAGACTAATATAAGTAATTCATGACAGCCGGATATATTTATGTCCGGGGAAGATTTATTACCCATTTACAGTAGTTTTAGTTTGACTGTATTTGTCTAATGTTAACCCTCATCTGTAACTAACGTCTCTGTTTGCCTGTACTCAGGTAATCCAATTGGTGCCCAGAAAATATTAATCGGTTTATCAAGTTTCATTAAAAGATATTCAATTCTCTCTCTCTCTCTCTCTCTCTCTCTCTCTCTCTCTCTCTCTCTCTCTCTCTCTCTCATGATATTCTAATCTTAGTTGGTTTATTTTGATGAAACTTAAAACATCAATTGAAAATGCAAAGATTGAATGGAATGCTAATTAAATTTTGGAGATACTTAACTGAGAATTATCGTATCACACACACACACACACACACACAAGTAAAGAAAAAACATTCAGACTACAACAACTAAACACATACAGTGAGACCTACTTAACGGCACTGTATGGGAGAATATAGTCGTTATATCGAGGTTTGTCTGACGTAAAACCTCCATATAATAGAATATAATTGGGAGAATGCAGTTTATTATATCGAGGTCCGTTACATGTGAAACCTCCATTAACGGACTATACCTGCTACAGTGATGTCCGTTAAATGGAGGTTTTACTGTATCACTTGTTTCACTTAGTGCCAGAATATCTCTTAACACTCGTACAGTATAATTGATATGATAAATGAATATCACAGGTTCATATCTATAACCCTAGATTATTAATAAGTAAAACGTATTCATTTACTCATCTCATCACTATTATAAAATATAATACGAAAATGAACGGTGATCAACAAAAAATATGATAAATAATCACTCCAGTCATCAATTTTCAACACTATCGAACATTTACATACGAGACAATTTTCAACTATTATCTTTCTATTTACATCTGAGTCAATAATTTCCTACACCACCAACTTGATATTTAAACCAATATCTTTTTTTGTATTTACACCATCACTTTCCCATTTACACCTGTCAACAATTTTCAACTATGACCTTCCTGCTTAAACCAGATTTTAAACACTACCAGCCAGATTTATTGCCGTTAAGACGATATATAAGAGAGGTTAATGCAGACCTCCACCAGAAGTCCGTCATTATAACGCCATTAGAGACGAGAATGACTCCACTGACGCAATACTCACCCTGTCAGGGAAATTGGCTTGAGGAAGGTGATTAGACAAATTGTAGTATTCCCTATGCAACTACGTGATGTGTAGGAGAGAGAGAGAGAGAGAGAGAGAGAGAGAGAGGAACGGGAAAAGGATAAAAGACTGAAGGTAGGGAAACGTATAATAACCTCCCCAACACAGTATAATAACCTCCCCAACACAGTATAATAACCTCCCCAACACAGTATAATAACCTCCCCAACACAGTATAATAACCTCCCCAACACAGTATAATAACCTCCCCAACACAGTATAATAACCTCCCCAACACAGTATAATAACCTCCCCAACACAGTATAATAACCTCCCCAACACAGTATAATAACCTCCCCAACACAGTATAATAACCTCCCCAACACAGTATAATAACCTCCCCAACACAGTATAATAACCTCCCCAACACAGTATAATAACCTCCCCAACACAGTATAATAACCTCCCCAACACAGTATAATAACCTCCCCAACACAGTATAATAACCTCCCCAACACAGTATGATAAACCTCCCCAACACAGTATAATAACCTCCCCAACACAGTATAATAACCTCCCCAACACAGTATAATAACCTCCCCAACACAGTATAATAACCTCCCCAACACAGTATAATAACCTCCCCAACACAGTATAATAACCTCCCCAACACAGTATAATAACCTCCCCAACACAGTATAATAACCTCCCCAACACAGTATAATAACCTCCCAACACAGTATAATAACCTCCCCAACACAGTATAATAACCTCCCCAACACAGTATAATAACCTCCCCAACACAGTATAATAACCTCCCCAACACAGTATAATAACCTCCCAACACAGTATAATAACCTCCCCAACACAGTATAATAACCTCCCCAACACAGTATAATATCCTCCCAACACAGTATAATAACCTCCCCAACACAGTATAATAACCTCCCCAACACAGTATAATAACCTCCCCAACACAGTATAATAACCTCCCCAACACAGTATAATAACCTCCCCAACACAGTATAATAACCTCCCCAACACAGTATAATAACCTCCCCAACACAGTATAATAACCTCCCCAACACAGTATTATAACCTCCCCAACACAGTATAATAACCTCCCCAACACAGTATAATAACCTCCCCAACACAGTATCTTTACCTCCCCAACACAGTATAATAACCTCCCCAACACAGTATAATAACCTCCCCAACACAGTATGATAACCTCCCCAACACAGTATAATAACCTCCCCAACACAGTATAATAACCTCCCCAACACAGTATAATAACCTCCCCAACACAGTATAATAACCTCCCCAACACAGTATAATAACTTCCCCAACACAGTATAATAACCTCCCCAACACAGTATAATAACCTCCCCAACACAGTATAATAACCTCCCCAACACAGTATAATAACTTCCCCAACACAGTATCTTTACCTCCCCAACACATTATAATAACCTCCCCAAACGACCGTCTGCTTACCGAGACTAATTTCCCCGTATTTTATTTTTATCGCCTTATTCTGTGGGTTATCATCTTCTTGCCCCCATTCCATCTTTCTCGGTTAACAGACGATCAGTTTCCGCGGACGGTATTGGACAACTGGGTAATTTGTCTACGTGTGTGAGTCATTTCTTGGAGTTATAAATTAGATGTAAGTGTTTGTGTTTTGTCATTTAAAAAGGCTGTATGTATGTATGTATGTATGTACAGTCGGCCACAAGAATAAGTATACACCTACGGTTCGTGTTTGAGACCAAATATCTGGTAACACTGTTGTGGGGTTTCTTGATGTCGAATCGCACTCAGGATGGATTGGAGAAAGGAAACTCTTTATGGTGGTTTTTTTTATATAAATATATTATATACAAAACAGTCTGGTGCTGGGAAGTTGCTGCGTGGTAGAGGAGTTGCTGTGCAGGAGCTTCTTCAGAGGAGGTGTTGGGTGTTGCAGAGCTCTAGGTTGAATGTCTCTCTACGTTCAAGTTTAGAAGCTCCAAAAAGTTGTTGGTAGCGAAAGTCAGAGCGGGGAAGATGACAAAGAAAGGAGCAGGAGGTTAGGAAGGGAATTGTAGTGGGAGAGATAGTGCCGTGGCTTTACACGACTGCGTTTATTTGGTTAGCGCATAGCAAAGCGCTCGTATTTGGTTTTGTCTGTGTGATCCTCGGGTCATCACTCCTCCGGATTGTGTCAGTTCAAGTTTAGAAGCTCCAACAACTTTCCCTGAATGCGAATTCGCAACCTTTCGATTTACAACAGGTACCTACTTTACTGCTACGTGAACAGGGACCAAGGGGACTAGGAAGAGTGTCCAAACAACTTCCGCCGGCCCGGGAATCGAACCCGTGACATCTTGCTTGCGAGGCAAGAGCGGTACCGCTTCTACCACAAGCGCCCCTCTCTCTACGGCGAGGCAGGGAGCTTATATACACGTCCAGCGGACGTAGAACGGAAGTAAGCGTCGCCTCCTTTAGTCTAAAGTTCTAAACGGCGAGGCTTGTCAGAGAAACTTGATACGAGTCTAGACGGTTAGGCTTGTCAGTTGTAGGGGAGAGTATCCACTACACTGTCCTGAGCAGAACAGACAAAATTACAAAATGATCTGTAATTTATGTTTTATTCCGACTTATATGTTATTAATACATTTGTTGTGAATGTTTTACTAGTGTCTTGTGTTTATATTACAAGGAATATATTGTATCCAATGGTAGTAAACGTGTTGCCTTACTTTTTTTTTACTGATGTTAGGATTAGTAAAGGAAGGAAGAGCAGTAAATAAAAGAATAAAGAAGGGGAAACAGAAAATAGTTAGAGATAACAGGGGGGGGGAGCGGAGTTTCGTCATACGTCTGGATGCGCAGTTTCAACGTTACCAGACCATTTTCGGACCTTACAGCTACATATTCCTGTGGCTGACTGTACATGAAGAAAACAGCTTTGATTTCTATAATCTGAAATCTGGTCATTATATTTGTTTTTAATTTCTTTCAAAAAATTGTATTTTTATTTTTGTCCATCGGTCTTAATTAATTTTACTTCCATTTATGCAATACATTACTTTTTTTTAACTACCTTATTCATCTTTCTTTTTTAACTATAGTAAGTCCATCACAGCAGCAGACCCCACATTGTTTCACTCACTTAAGCATAAATATGGGCAGCGTCGTCCGGTTAAGTGATGAAACATTCGGTAAAGGAACACATCGTCAGAGAAAACCACCATAATCATTTTTTTTTCACGGTAATCCCAGCCTGTCGAGGTGTTTATTATAAGTGAGATCAGTGACGCTTACGCAGATTTTGCACATACACGATAAAAGATAAATAACCGGGTTTTATATGTTTTTACGAGTTATCTGAAAGATTGTTATGGCCGTCGCCTCTACACTTAACTCTCTCTCTCTCTCTCTCTCTCTCTCTCTCTCTCTCTCTCTCTCTCTCTCTCTCTCTCTCTCTCTCTCCACACACATCAACATAACTAGACATGGCACAAACACACCCAAATATCCAAACATATACCAGCTCATACAAACATTAGCATCTACCCCATACGCTTCAAGGCCTTTAGTTATTGGGGGTCAGTAATACACAATAACATCAATATTATACACCTTTAGCATTACAATATTCTCACGTATAATTGTCTGTATTAATACGTATGTCTAATATTTTTTTTTTGTTCATTATTTTCTTTCGTCATCCACATTATTCTGAAATACTGAACGTTTGGCCTTCCCCCCCCCCCCCCTCTCTCTCTCTCTCTCTCCCTCTCCCTTTGTTTCATTTGCCTCACAGTCTTACTCCAATCATCTGAAGGAAAATTCCATGTCCTTATTTGCATCACAATTTATCTCTCTCGTTGAGCACCCACAATATCTGTCTTTTGTTTGCCTTTCCTTTATCCAATTTTTCGCTAACCTTACTACAATATATTTATCTTTTAAAAGGTCTTTTATTGCATTACATTTGCTCATACGGTATATGTTAATACAGAATGATCAGTATGTATGCATGTTCTCTATCATTATTAACCTGTATTTATCCCTCAAGGCGTAGAATTCTTAGATTTACGAGTCAGAGGCCTCCTGTGATAGGGGAACAATGTACTATTAGTTATCACCTGATTTACTGTCTGGTGTGTATAGTACGCGCTCTGCCTACAGCCACAAGGTACTAATCTTTTCTTATAATGTTACATCTTTAAAACAGTTCTGCTCATATGGGTCTTAAATTCTCTTTTTTAGTCTGACATTTGAGATTAATCCTCTTCCTTACTCCATTGAAAATTTGTTGTTGGCGACATGCATGTACAGTCGCCTACACTTATACCTAATACAGTGAGTGGCTCATTTAGTGAAATGTGGCAACTCTGTGTCTGTTTACACCGTATTAAAACTCCCATAATAGCCCCTAAGGATCATCACAATATTAGCCAGACTAAGGAGGGTTATAGATAAACATTCCACAAAACTCAAGCAGCCACTGTACCAGGTGTAGACGACTGTACATATCAATGTGGTCATTATTTAGTAATTACCGAATTACGTGTACCTAATGACACCTCTGACTAACACTCGCTATTCGATATGATTTTGTTCCACCAAGTTGCTATAGATTCCCTTTGTTCCTGGTAAAGTCCTTTGAATATGTAGTAATAAATTTCACTTTTTACTATATCTCACAGGAGTTTTTTAACTCACCGAGATTCAATTTATTTTATTTCTTGAAATTTTCCCCGACTGGTTTATGTTTAGTAAAAGCCTCATTTCACATAACAATAAGCCATTCATGAACTATTTCTTAGTCCTCATTGTGACTCAAAAAATGGTATATTATTCCCTCAGTCAACTAAGCTAAGACTTCATTTTTACTCTTCCTCCTCAACACAGAATTTTTTCCCCTTCTTCACTCACACATTACATCAGTTTTCTTCGGTTCTTTATACACCACATCCCTCTTTACCACCTCACAGCCCATCTCAACCACCGTCGAAAAGTCTTACTGAAACTTATTTCTAGAGTGCATTTTCATCTTATTGTATTCATGTTTTTCTTTTTTTAATTAACCCATCATCTTTCTCGCATTAACACTAAAGACGTTCATCTCACCTCATCAGTGATATTTAGAAAGCATTCATTAGGTAGTAGGTATTAGGCAGCTACCAAACAGGGAGGTACTACCGCCTGGGGAGATATTGGAAGCATAATGTGTTGTCTAATGGTAGACCCTGCTGCCATATGGCATCACAAAAATTGTGACCAAGTCCCAGGTTGCTGATCTGACTTTCTGCCTCATTTACACACAATTGCAGGGCCTCAATTGTTCCTTTAACGAACTGCACAACATACATATATTGTTTCTCTCTTCTTTATGGTTCTTTATTATTATTATTATTATTATTATTATTAGTAGTAGTAGTAGTAGTAGTAGTAGTATTAGTATTAGTATTAGTATTAGTATTAGTATTATTGTTATTATTATTATTATTAGTAGTAGTAGTAGTAGTAGTAGTAGTAGTAGTATTAGTATTAGTAATAGTATTATTATTATTATTATTATTATTATTATTATTATTATTATTATTATTATTATGTCGCCCCCCAGGCCCCGAAGTGGGTCAGTGACCTGTGCCCGGGTGGGCTAATCCCCGTAAAAACAAAAAACAAAATCGTTACATATTAAATAATACTCTATCTCTGAATTAGTTATCGATTTTTATCAAGTTCTTCAATCACAATTTCCTTCGTCTTTGGAAAGGCTAAAATATGTAATAAAAATAATCGTGATAAAGGTGTAAGTAAAATAGTCAGGGAAGTCAACAGTACTTTCAGTTAACTTCAACTTCTGAATTAAAGGCGTCGACAACATCCTAGATAATTTAATTAGGGAGATGTGACAGGAAGAGGAGGAGAAGGGACAAGAAGAGGAGGAGCGGGAGGAGGAGGAGTAGAATGGACAGGAAGAGGAGGAGAAGTGACAGGAAGAGGAAGAGAAGGAGGACGAGTGACAAGAGAAGGAGTGACAGGAAGATCAAGAGGAGGAGGAGGATACACTGACGGGAGACATTAACTAAGGGAGTTACATACAAGACCGACCCTCCAGTTACTCAGCTCACTCAGACACAGCCCCGAACCTCTCCTGCCACTCAGATTACTGCTCTATCATCTGATTAGTGACGTCAGAGAATGCTACGTGATTACTCGGTTAATATCCTCAATGAGATCTGAGGCCAGGATTATGTTCAAGAGGACGGAAGTGGCCGAGTAGTGTGGCTCTGGTTCAAGATCACGTGTGTTAGGTCACTTGTTAAATTAAAAGGGGAAATGAGGTTGTTTGGCGTAAAAAAAAACACGATGGTTTATTATAATATCGGGTCTGTTGTCTTTACTGATAAACAATGTTGAGAGATTTTTATATATAAATATGTCTAATGTTGCATTTGGTCCCAGTCGTACAGTACAACCGTAGGCTTAAAAATGATTAAGACTACAGCATATTATTATTATTATTATTATCAGTATCAGTATCCCAGTTATAAGAGAGTAGGTAACATATACTGTACAGTATATAAGAATGTGTACATGAACCCCCAATCACATAACTCATACACTCAGACGTGTTATACATATATCTAGGTACAATATAATATCCTAGACTGGGTGTTGTGTGTGTAGCCTCAGGAGCGGAAACCTTATGAGGTCCATAAACTATAATTTACCAAGTAACTATTTGACGAGATGATGCCACCATAGTGAACAATGTTGGCTCTTCTCTAATGTCTTGTTTCATAGTATTGATGTTTGTAAGTGGCATATGTGAAGGCTGAAATGACAAGAGAGACAGACAAAGAGAGATAAACAGGCAGACAGAGACAAGCAGACAGACAGACAGACAGATTAATATATAAATATATGAAAACATCTGAAAATAAAGATAACATATGTTTGAACTTTTTTAACATAAAATTAATATGCATGAAAAGAAAAGAAAAAATTTGGTAAACTTTCGTTCTGCGTTTTCTATAATGTTTTTTTTTTGCCTATTAATGTGTTTAGTATAGATTCATAGCTTGTGTTTTACTCCGTGTAGTGAAAATTCTTAAGGTTCCTCTGTTATTATTCCAGTTAGTGGTTACTTACACTCCTGTAGCTATTAAATCATCCCTGTGAGATAATGTATGTATACACAGTGAATGCATTACCCACATAAGGCCTTTAGGCTTTCATGTATAATTATTCCATTAGATTAATATTTGTTATGCAAATTATGTTGCCGTTTCCCAAGCCACGTTCTGTGGTCTGTTCACACTCACACACACACACACACACACACACACACGAGACGCTCACTACTTCTTCATGGTGCAGTAAATTATCTCCCCCAGAGTACGTCGTCTCCCCCAGGCCAGTTGTGCTATTTCTTTTCCTAACCATTTATCATTCATCTTCCCGCATAATACAAAATTTCAAGATTAAGCTCCTTATAATAATTTAACTCCTAACTTGTGGAGAGTTCCTAATGAAGGTGTTAATGTTTCGTTGTGCGGCTTTACAGAGTTTCTTAAAGGACGATATCTTCATTGTCTTTAATAATTATGCCATATAGTGTTTGTGGGTCTTGTTTTGTGTTTATATTTTAATTTAAGAAGTTCCTCCACTCTCGTTCCTCCACTGCGGATGTGACACTCCTCCTCCTCCTTCTCCTGACTATGGAACTGCCTAACTTTCCTCATAGAAGTCACAACTGTTCAAGTGTACTGTACTGTAAGTTCTTCCAAACACTTCCTGATATTCAAATTCTAAATATGTATCAAAGTGTATGACAAACTCCGCTTGGATATTGTGTGTGTTAATGCTGTCTTCTCCTCAGACTACAGCCAAGCTAAATAACAAAAATAAACATCGCACGTGGATCTTGAAGACGTATGGTGTTATGGCTTCAACAACTTAGGTCTTTAAACACGTAATAAGGTCTGTAATTACACTCTCGGAGAACAACTTGTACTGAACACTCTGATTGGTCACGACTTTATTAATGGGTCAAAAAAGACAAAATTCTAAAATGGTGAGTTATATTAAATGACTTCAGGCCTACGTGGCAGACACCGTGGGTTAACTCTTGAGAGACTAATTAGCTGACCTTGAGAGACTAATTACCTGACCTTGAGATACTAATTACCTGACCTTGAGGAACTATTTACCTGACCTTGAGAGACTAATAACCTAACATTGATAGACTAATTACATGACATTCTTTAATTCTATTCCTTCAGGTACAATAGTTCCTTTACCACTCCTGTTCGAAACAATACCGAACCCAAATGAGATACCGTACCATATTGCCAACTAAACCGGAGACTCGTTCCAGCAGTTCGAAATCTCTGACGTGTAGAGGGAACAATTTATACTTTTCGTGCCAGGTGTCAGTGTTAAAGGCCTTAGAGCCATTCAGTAATCCATCCCTTCACAACAAACAAGTTCACTAGTTCTCTCACATCCAACTTCGAGTCGAAAACCCCGAAGTGAAATGGAAAAGATCAATAGATGGAGGTGAGGAGAGAGGAGAGGAGAGCTAGGGATGAATCATGGTGGGAGAGGGAGGATGGGGGATTACAGTATGGTGAGAGAGGGAGGATAGGGATTACAGTATGGTGAGAGAGGGAGGAGGGGATTACAGTATGGTGAGAGAGGAGGATGGGGGATTACAGTATGGTGAGAGAGGGAGGATGGGAGATTACAGTATGGTGAGAGAGGGGCGAGGTGAGGATTACAGTATGGTGAGAGAGGGAGGATGGGGGATTACAGTATGGTGAGAGAGGGAGGATGGGAGATTACAGTATGGTGAGAAAGGGAGGATTGGGGATTACAGTATGGTGGGAGAGGGAGGAGGGGATTACAGTATAGTGAGAGAGGGAGGATTTGGGATTACAGTATGGTGGGAGAGGGAGGAGGGGATTACAGTATAGTGAGGGAGGGAGGATGGGGATTACAGTATGGTGAGAGAGGGAGGAGGGGGATTACAGTATGGTGGGAGAGGGAGGAGGGGGATTACAGTATAGTGAGAGAGAGAGGATTGGGGATTACAGTATGGTGGGAGAGGGAGGATGGGGGATTACAGTATGGTGAGAGAGGGAGGATGGTTGATTACAGTATGGTGAGAGAGGGAGGATGGGGGATTACAGTATGGTGGGAGAGGGAGGAGGGGGATTACAGTATGGTGAGAGAGGGAGGAGGGGGATTACAGTATGGTGAGAGAGGGAGGAGGTGAGGATTACAGTATGGTGAGAGAGGGAGGATTGGGGATTACAGTATGGTGAGAGAGGGGCGAGGTGAGGATTACAGTATGGTGAGGGACGGAGGTTGGGGGATTAATCATGAGGGATGAAGCCTTTGTGTCTAATTACTCAGGTAATGTAAATATAAAGAGAGAAGTGAAGTATAGAAGAGACAGTGACTGGTGGAAGAGACAGTGACTGGTGGAAGAGACAGTGACTGGTGGAAGAGACAGTGACTGGTGGAAGAGAGAGTGTCTGGTGGAAGAGACAGTGACTGGTGGAAGAGACAGTGACTGGTGGAAGAGAGAGTGTCTGGTGGAAGAGACAGTGACTGGTGGAAGAGACAGTGACTGGTGGAAGAGACAGTGACTGGTGGAAGAGACAGTGACTGGCGGAAGAGACAGTGACTGGCGGAAGAGACAGTGACTGGTGGAAGAGAGAGTGTCTGGTGGAAGAGACAGTGACTGGTGGAAGAGACAGTGACTGGTGGAAGAGAGAGTGTCTGGTGGAAGAGACAGTGACTGGTGGAAGAGACAGTGACTGGTGGAAGAGACAGTGACTGGCGGAAGAGACAGTGACTGGCGGAAGAGACAGTGACTGGTGGAAGAGACAGTGGCTCGTAGGAAGAGACAGTGACTGGTGGAAGAGACAGTGACTGGTAGGAAGAGACAGTGGCTCGTAGGAAGAGACAGTGACTGGTGGAAGAGACAGTGACTGGTAGGAAGAGACAGTGACTGGTGGAAGAGACAGTGACTGATGTGAAGAGACAGTGACTGGTAGGAAGAGACAGTGACTGATGTGAAGAGACAGTGACTGGCAGGAAGAGACAGTGACTGGTGGAAGAGACAGTGACTGGTGGAAGAGACAGTGACTGATGTGAAGAGACAGTGACTGGTGGAAGAGACAGTGACTGATGTGAAGAGACAGTGACTGGTAGGAAGAGACAGTGACTGGTGGAAGAGACAGTGACTGGTAGGAAGAGACAGTGACTGGTAGGAAGAGACAGTGACTGGTAGGAAGAGACAGTGACTGGTGGAAGAGACAGTGACTGGTAGGAAGAGACAGTGACTGGTAGGAAGAGACAGTGACTGGTGGAAGAGACAGTGACTGTTGGAAGAGACAGTGACTGTTGGAAGAGACAGTGACTGTTGGAAGAGACAGTGACTGGTGGAAGAGACAGTGACTGGTAGGAAGAGACAGTGACTGGTGGAAGACAGTGACTGTTGGAAGAGACAGTGGCTGGTAGGAAGAGACAGTGACTGGTGGAAGAGACAGTGACTGGTAGGAAGAGACAGTGACTGGTGGAAGAGACAGTGACTGATGTGAAGAGACAGTGACTGGTAGGAAGAGACAGTGACTGATGTGAAGAGACAGTGACTGGTAGGAAGAGACAGTGACTGGTGGAAGAGACAGTGACTGGTAGGAAGAGACAGTGACTGATGTGAAGAGACAGTGACTGGTGGAAGAGACAGTGACTGATGTGAAGAGACAGTGACTGGTAGGAAGAGACAGTGACTGGTGGAAGAGACAGTGACTGGTGGAAGAGACAGTGACTGGTAGGAAGAGACAGTGACTGGTGGAAGACAGTGACGGGTGGAAGAGACAGTGACTGGTGGAAGAGACAGTGACTGGTGGAAGAGGACAGTGACTGGTGGAAGAGACAGTGACTGATGGGAAGAGACAGTGACTGGTGGAAGAGACAGTGACTGATGGGAAGAGACAGTGACTGGTGGAAGAGACAGTGACTGGTGGGAAGAGACAGTGACTGGTGGAAGAGACAGTGACTGATGTGAAGAGACAGTGACTGTTGGAAGAGACAGTGACTTTTGGAAGAGGCAGTGACTGTTGGAAGATACAGTGACTGGTGGAAGAGACAGTGACTGGTGGAAGAGACAGTGACTGGTGGAAGAGACAGTGACTGGTGGAAGAGGACAGTGACTGGTGAAAGAGACAGTGACTGGTGGAAGAGACAGTGACTGATGGGAAGAGACAGTGACTGGTGGAAGAGGACAGTGACTGGTGGAAGAGACAATGACTGGTAGGAAGAGACAGTGACTGGTGGAAGAGACAGTGACTGGTGGAAGAGGACAGTGACTGGTGGAAGAGACAGTGACTGGTGGAAGAGACGGTGACTGGTGGAAGAGACATTGACTGGTAGGAAGAGACAGTGACTGGTGGAAGAGACAGTGACTGATAGGAGAGGACAGTGACTGGTGGGAAGAGAGTGACTGGTGGAAGAGGACAGTGACTGGTAGCAGGAGACAGTGACTAGTAGGAAGAGACAGTGACTGATAGGAAGGGGACAGTGACTGGTGACATGAGACAGTAACTAGTGGCAGGAGACAGTGACTGGTGGGAGAGAACAGTGACTATGAAAGATAATCATTGAGTCGTCAGTGAGGCGGATAATTAGCTTCTAGGAGCGTCACCCGGAAACTTGATAATCTCACTCATATTGAGGTCTCACCCCTTGTGACCTGTGACCAGTATGACCTGAGAACTCGACTATAAGACCTGTGACCAACATGACCTGAGAGTTCTATCGTATGACCTGTGACCTTAAGACCTGAAAATTATTTATTAATCATAAAATAAAAATAAATAAACCACAACGAACAAATCACGCCAGGTAGATTTCTGCGTCACAAGAAGTAATTTACGAAAGGAAGCACGAAATATCTGAGTAAATATCATGATGTAATGTTTAAAGCGTCAGCATGTGGTTGGTCACCATACAGAAGGTATAACAAGAATAGGGCAAGCAAAAACAGCATTCAGTTATCTAAAAAAAATAATGAAAAGGGCCATCAACTTCAATTGGAGAAAAGGGCTGCTGAAAGGCATTTATATGGCAAGGACTGATGTATGGGTCAGGTACGTGGACACATTCAGCAGACACCAGCAAGAGGTTAGACACACCTTTGAAATGTGGTGTTATACGCGAATGTTAAGACTAAGCTACATTGACAGGAAAACAAATGAGAAAGTTCTAAGATTAACAAAAACTTCAAGAGACATACTTGAAATGTACAGAAAGAAAAGGGAGATATTTTGGTGATATAACTAGGGATGAGGGGGATAATAACATAAATATTAATGGGTAAATTTGAAGGTAGGAGGGCCAGGGGGAGGCAGAGACTGAGATGGATGAGTGAAATTAAAAACTGGATCCCTCAGAAATATACAAAACTTTAGAATTAGAGGAGCGGTAAAAACAGCCCGGGAATGTTTAGAGCGGAGGACGGTGGTCGCCAACCCTCAGATACGAGGACGGTACTCTGATTAATTGACAGGATAATGCGAGTCACTTTAAAAGGTTCAATTCGTGTAAAGTTGAGCAATACTGTGAATTAATATATACAGGAATCTTTGTTTGGATCACCTGAAGATTGGCCCTTCATCTTATTTAACCTTAAAATTAACCACCTTAGCGCGAACCTAACCTAACCTAACCTAACTTAGCCTAACCTAACCAAAGCTAATCAAACCTAATTCATTTTAGCTACCCAGGCAACGTTAGGGAATTTAGTTACCAAATGAAATAAGTCGGGGCTAATCTTCAGGTGATCTCTTTGGTTTAATTACAGGTGAGTAAGCTGTAGTTCAATATCAATTCATCATTACTGTGTGTAACATCAAGAAGACGAGATAAATGTGGAAAATATAGAAAATAAAGTCCAAAAACACATTCCACTTAGCTCTGATAGTCCATTAAGTCTGTGATATCGCTTTTACAAATAATTTACTGAAAATGTGATACAGCGCGTGTGTCATGGTCTGTTAGTCCAAAAAACAAATTACTTTTTTGGTGAATTATGAAAGTTTTTGCGTAATGAGGTGTGGGATATTTAACGCAGTGATATAGAAACGTTGACAAAATGGATGTAGGTACGTGATATATTTTTTGTTTTATTTTAGGTAATAAGAATGAATGAAGATGACCATAAATTTTTTTTTTCTCTCTCTCTCTCTCTCTCTCTCTCTCTCTCTCTCTCTCTCTCTCTCTCTCTCTCTCTCTCTCTCTCCCTCCCTCTCCTTCTCCCTTAATAACCCCCCTTACCAGCGCCTCCTCTACCCCCCCACCCCCCACACGAGTCACGAGACACACTGGTAAAACATTTGCCACCTAATGACAATACGAAACTCGTCTACAAGTTTTCGTTCCCAGGGTCGAGTTTGGCAGATCCCAACTGAAGGTGCTTTTTTTCTTGACGTGTCGCAACATGTTCCGGGGGGAATTTGGTGATGTCTCAGCTGTGCAGTCTTGTGACAATTTCTGTCTTTGTCGCTTAATCTTTCTGTCTGTCTGTCTTTCTTTCTTTCTTTCTTTCTTTCTTTCTTTCTTTTCTTCAACTTCGTTATCGACACTACCAATGGCAGCCATGATGCAGTCTTTTTAACTATTCATTTTAATCTGAAAGGCCTCACTAAGTTCACTTGAAAGCAATTGCCTCCAGCAACTAGAGGTAAAGTCTCCTAATTAACTCACCTGATGATTATTCCCTTCAGTAGCTAATAGTGGAATTCCATCTGCCTCTCTCACAGCTGTCCACACCTTGACGTCAACGTCTTAATCATCCCGGACTAAAACACAACATCTTCACCTCCGAGTAAGAACGATCGCTAGATTCATTTTATCTTGCCTTCAGAAAATGGCTTTGTACAGTTGTTCCAAAAAGTATCTTTACGATTTTGTTTGAGATAATATAACACAACAGACGAAGGATTCAGAAAATCCTATCAAGACAATAGGAGTCGAGTATTCATTTTGACAATCATCGGACCACTCTGTAAAGATATCTTTTGGGGCGAGTACAGCCATATCTTGTAAACCCCAACAGATGTTAACAAATAGTATTTAATTTTATATGTATTGGGCCAATTTCCAAGGAACAAAAATAATTGATGACCATTTCCTAAAATTAAAAATTCATGGTCAGTTGTTTGATATTTGAAAAGAGATAAATCTTGATAGAGTTAATGAGCGACCTATTGGGGATGAAATGAGCATGGCTTCCATACATAGTAAAGCCTACATCCTTAGCCACATAGATTGCATCGACCTTACGGGTAACTCAGAATCAGAGGATTTTCTTGAAACAACCCAGGACTAAGCTAACATATAACCTAACCCACCCGGTGTAATAATATACACGACTTAGTTCTGTCAAACAGAGAAAACCTCATTAGTAATGTCGAGGTAAGGAACAAACTTGCTAACAGCCACCACAAAGAAATAAGATTCCAATTAGAATTTGAGGGTAGTCGCAGGGAAAATTCCCTTAAAGTCCCAGATTTCAGAAGGGCAAACTTTGAAAGTTTGAAGAGGCAGCTGAGAGAAGGGGTATCACACTTAGGGATGAATTACATGACCTCACATGAGGTGACCTCACGCAATGTACCTACAGAGGGCGACCTCACCTTACCTGGAGACCTGACAACGATAAACTCACAAAATATGACGGTTGAGAATGACCTGATCACGAGATCTGCGGTTGACGAGTTCCACAACAATTTAAATAATGAGTTACTCAATGCGCAAAAGGCAGAGCATACCATACAGAAAACTCAGGTCAAACAACAATGACCCTAAATGGATAAATAATTATCTAAAGAATATTATTGGACAAAGGCAGGCTCTAAGTAGGAGAATAAACCGTGGTGAAGTTTACCTCCGAGATTATTATAAGGTATTGGCCAGTGCGGTTAAAACCGAGATAAGAAAAGCAAAGAGGAATATGAACCGAAGGTAGCAAGAGAGGTGAAGTCAAACCCCAAGGGATGCTTTCAAAAGTATCAAACTAAAACATGGGACAAGATGTACCAATACAGTCATATAACGACGGAGAAATGAGCAATAATCTGAATAAATATTTTTCAAGTTTTCACCACCGAAAATTTAAACATGATACCCGAGGCACCGACTATATTCAGAGATAGTGAAGAAAACAAATTAAGCGAGATAATAGTGACTAGTAACGAAGTTAGCAAGCAAATAGACAAACTAAAGCCTTATAAGCTACCAGGTCATAAGAACATAAGAACATAAGAATGGAGGAAACTGCAGCGGGCCTATTGGCCCATACTGGGCAGTCCCGTTTACACCCAACCCCTATTGCTCATATGAGCATCCAACCTATGTTTGAAGCAATTCAGCGTATTCGAGTTAATGATGATATTTGGTAACTTGTTCCATTCATCCACTACTCTGTTTCCAAACCAGTGTTTACCTATTTCACGCCTAAATCTAAATTTGTCCAATTTAAAACCATTGTTACGAGTTCGCTCCTGGTTGGATAATTTGAGTACCTTTGTAATGTCCCCTTTGTTTAGCCCTGCCTTCCATTTATACACCTCTATCAGGTCGCCCCTCGCTCTACGTCTCTCAAGGGAGTGCAAATTAAGATGCTTTAACCTGTCTCTATACTCAAGGTTCCTGATACCCGGGATTAGTCTTGTCATTCTCCTCTGGATTCTTTCCAAGGATTCTATATCCATTCTGTAATACGGTGACCAGAACTGGACTGCGTAATCCAGGTGTGGTCTCACAAGAGCAAGATACAGTTTTAGGATGACCTCGCTAGTCTTGTAACTAACACTCCTTTGTATGAACCCAAGTACTTTATTAGCCTTGTTACGAGCAAAAACACATTGTTTACTTGGCTTAAGGTTCCTACTTATCATTACTCCTAAATCTCTCTCGCAGTCGGATTTCTCTATGGCATCGTTGTTCATCTGGTATCTGGTTTCCCTGTTTACATTCCCTATACTGAGTACTTTACATTTGTCAATGTTGAATTTCATCTGCCATTTTTCAGACCATTCGAAAAATTTGTTTAGATCCTCCTGTAGTTTTGCCGAGTCCTCGTCAGATTTGATAACACCTCCTATTTTAGTATCATCAGCAAATTTACTTATGTTGCTGTCTATGCCTATATCTATGTCGTTTATGTATATAATAAACAATAATGGTCCAAGTACTGAGCCTTGGGGAACTCCACTTGTGACGTTGCTCCAATGGGACTTAGTGCCGTTAATGCTCACTCGCTGTTTCCTGTCCTGTAACCACGCCCTAATCCAATTAAGGATGTCACCTTTGATGCCATGAGCTTCTACCTTTCTAATTAGTCTTTCGTGGGGTACTCTGTCGAAGGCTTTGCTAAAGTCGAGATATACCACATCATAATTGTGCCCCTCGTCCACTGATTCGAAAACTGATGAAAAGAATGTTAATAGATTAGTTAGGCAAGAACGTCCGCTTGTGAAGCCATGCTGGGAATCATTGATCAATCTGTGCTTCTCCAGGTGATTTCGAATAGAGTTTGAAATGATTGCTTCCAGTAATTTGCCTACTATTGATGTTAGACTGATTGGGCGGTAGTTAGAGGATAGTGATCTATCCCCCTTCTTGAAGATCGGTATTACATTCGCTATCCTCCAGGATTCTGGTACTACACCTGTTTTTAAGGACATGTTAAACAACTTTGCTAAGGGCATACTAAGCTCTTCCTTACATTCCTTTAATACTCTGGCAAATATCTCATCGGGACCAGGTGACTTATTAGGCTTTAGTTTGTCTATTTGCTTACTAACATCGTTACTAGTCACTACTATCTCACTTAATTTGTTTTCTTCACTATCTCTGAATAGAGTCGGTGCCTCGGGTATCATGTTTAAATTTTCGCTGGTGAAAACTGTTGAAAAATATTTATTCAAATTATTGCTCATTTCTCCGTCGTTATCAGTGAGCTCGCCGGAGTCTGACCGTATTGGTCCAATCTTTTCTCGTGTTTTAGTTTGGTACTTTGGTAGAATCCTTTGGGGTTTGTCTTTGCCTCCCTTGCTATCCTTACCTCATTATTCCTCTTTGCTTTCCTTATCTCGGTTTTAACCCTACTCGCCAATACCCTATAATAGTCCCGGAGGTGAATTTCGCCACGATTTATCCTTCTACCTATAGCCTTCCTTTGGCCAATGATGTTCTTTAAATAATTATTTATCCATTTAGGGTCATTGTTGTTTGATCTGAGTTTTTTGTATGGTATGTTCTGCCTTTGTGCATTAAGTAACTCACTATTTAAATTGTCGTGGAACTCGGCAATCTCAGATCTCGTTATCAGGTCGGTGTCATCTGTCAGGTTCACGGCCAAGCGCGACACCCCCTCTCTTAGCTGCCTCTTTAAACTGTCAAAGTTTGCCCTTCTGAAATCTGGTACTTTAGTGGAATTTTCCTTACGTCTGCCAGGGTATTAAAGAAATGTAAGGAAGAGCTTAGTATGCCCTTAGCAAATTCGTTTAACATGTCCTTAAAAACGGGTGTAGTACCAGAATCCTGGAGGATAGCAAATGTAATACCGATTTTCAAGAAGGGGAAGAGATCACTATCCTCTAACTATCGTTCAATCAGTTTAACATCAATTGTAGGCAAATTTCTGGAAACAATAATTTCAAACTCTATTCGAAATCACCTGGAGAAGCACAAGTTGATCAATGATTCCCACCATGACTTCACAACCGGACGTTCATGTCAACTGTTTTTGAATCAGTGGACGAGTTGCACGACTGTAATGAGATATATCGTGACTTTAGCAAAGCCTTTGACAGAGTCCCCCACGAAAGACTAATAAGAAAAGTAGAGGCTCCCGGCATTGAAGGAGATATTCTGAAATGGATTAGAGCATGGTTACAGTACAGGAAACACCAGGTGAGCATTAACGGCGCTAAATTCGATTGGAGGAACGTCACTAGTGGAGTACCCTAAGGCTCAGTACTTGGACCATTATTATTTATTATATACATAAACGACATACAGTAGATATCGGAGTAGACAGCAACACAAGTAAATTTGCTTATGACACTAAAATACGGAGTGTGATTAAATCTGACGAGGACTCCGCAAAACTACAGGAAGATCTAAACAAATTTTTCGAATTGTATGTAAAAATGGCAGATGAAATTAAATGTGGACAAATGTATAGTACTCAGTATAGGAGATGGAAACAGAGTAACCGGATACCAGATGAACAACGATGTTCTAGAGAAATTCGACTGCGAGAAAGATTTAGGAGTAATGATAAGTAGGAATCTTAAGCCAAGTAAACAATGTGTATTTGCTCGAAACAAGGCGAATATAGAACTTGGGTTCATACAAAGGAGTGTTAGTTACAAGACTAGAGAGGTTATCATAAAACTATATCTTGCACTTGTGTGACCTCACTTGGATTATGCAGTTCAAGTCTGGTAACCGTATTACAGAATGGATATAGAATCCCTAGAAAGAATTCAGAGTAGAATGACAAGACAAATTAACGGCATTAGGAACCTTGAGTACAGAGACAGGTTAAAGCATCTTAATTTGCACTCCTTTGAGAGACGTAGAGTGAGAGGCGATATGATAAGAACATAAGAAAATAAGGAGTCTGCAATAGGCCGGTTGGTCTGTGCATGGCAGCTCCTGTCTAGAGTTACTACCACTCTCTACCATCCATGAATCTATCCAGCCTCCTTTTGAAACATTCCAACGTTCCAGCACTTACTACAAAGTTGCTAAGCTTGTTCCACTCGTCCACCACCCTATTTGTGAACCAGTTTCTTCCTATCTCCCTCCTAAACCTAAGCTTATCCAACTTAAATCCGTTGCTCCGAGTCCTATCCTGCTCAGATATTATAAGAACTTTATCTATATCCCCTTTATTGATTCCTTTCACCCACTTAAATACTTCTATCATGTCTCCCCGCACTCTTCGCCTTTCTAGGGAATGCAAGATAAGTTTCTTTAACCTATCCTGTTATGGAAGGTTTCTAAATCCCCGAATCATTTTCCTCATTCTTCTCTGCACCGACTCCAGTGAATTGATATCCATTCTATAATAAGGGCACCAGAACTGAACTGCATAATCGAGGTGCGGCCTGACTAACGCAAGATATAGTTGCAATAAGACCTCTGCACTCTTATTACTTACACTTCTAGATATAAAACCCAATACTCTGTTTGCCTTATTTCGAACATTAACGCACTGTTTTCTAGGCCGTAGGTCCGGGCTTACAAGTACCCCAAAGCCTCTTTCACAAGTCGACTTCTCTAGGTTGATGTTGTTAAGGCTGCATACATTGACAGTATTTGTTCTTCCAATATTATGTACGCTGCACTTGCTGGTGTTGAATTTCATTTGCCACTTTGTCTGACCACTCCTGCAGTTTATTTAAATCCCCCTGTAGTGCATTTGCATCCTGCCCTGAATTAATCTGCCGCCCTATTTTGGTGTCATCCGCAAACATGCTTACGTCACTGCTGATCCCATTATCTAGATCGTTTATGTAGATTATGAACGATAGTGGGCCCAGCACTGACCTCTGGAGAACCCCATTGGTTACACAGCCCCACTCAGATTTAACACCATCTACGCTGACCCTCTGTGTTCTATCGGTGAGCCATGATTTTATCCAATTTAAAACTTCCCCCTCGATACCATGAGCCTTAACTTTTCTCAGAAGCCTCTGATGCAGTACTCTGTCAAACGCTTTGCTAAGGTCTAAGTAAATAACATCGTAATTTTCGTCATTATCTACTACCTCGAAGACTTTCCTAAAAAACATCTGCAGATTTGTTAGACAAGATTTATCCTTTGTAAACCCATGTTAGAGTCGTAGATTAATTTGTTTTTCTCTAAATGCGATTGGATTCTATTTGCTATAATTGATGCAAGAAATTTCCCCACTACTGACGTCAAACTAATCGGCCGGTAATTTAACATTTGCCTGCTTCTACAAGTCTGGCACAACTCCCGTGTCTAGTGATTTTGTAAATAAATTTACCAGGGGTCCGCTAATCTGTTCTTTACACTCTTTCAAAACTCGAGGGAAAATTTCATCCGGCCCTGGGGATTTTGTCTTCTTTAATTTATTTATCTTCTTAAGAACATCGTCTTTTCTGATAGTGATATTCTTTAACTTCTCTTCTTCATTTCCCCTAAATATCAGTTCTACCTCTGGAATTTCCTCGTGGATTTCTTCTGTGAAAATTGATAAGAAGTAGCTATTTAATGCTTTGCTTATTTTCTCAGTATCATAGATCACTTCCCTCTCTCTGACTTTAAAGGTCCCACTTTGTCCTTGACCTTTATCCTATATACCTAGAAAAATCCTTTGGGATTCGCCTTGGATTCTCTTGCTTTCCTGATTTCGTAGTCTCTCTTTGCCTTCCTTACATTTTTCTTAACATTCCTAGATAGTTCATTATACCTATTTCTGAGCTGCTCCTCCCCTCCCTTTAATTTCTTATAAATTCCTTTCTTTATTCCTATGTCATGTTTAAGTTTTTTGGCCATCCACCTTGGATCATTCTTATTTGATCTTATTTTTCTGTATGGTATATTTTGTTCTTATGCTTTACGTACCCCTGTAGTATACTAGTGAATATATTAGTCATGATCAATTGTTGTGTCGCCGGTGACCTCACCCGATCATACAGGGGACTGACCTGACTGTTCCCAGGCGACCTCACCTAGGTACCTTCTTAACCCCCCATAATCCGTAATTAGTTGTTTTAAAAATTGTCGTTTACTACATCTAGAAAGTCTTCAGATTCATAGTCACCTACAATGTTGTCCCAGTCAATATTTCTGAAGTTGAAATCCCCCATAATGCACAGGTTGTTGTATTTTGCTGCCTTACTCATTTCCTGCCATATGGGCTGAGCAGCTTCTTTCCCAAGACTTGGGGGCCTGTAAATCACTCCCATAATTAGTTTTTCTCTTCCTTCCGCAATTTCTGCCCATACAGACTCGGTTCCTATTTCACCCTTTATTGACTTATTAATACAACATTTTAATGTATCCCTGACGAAGAGTGCGACCCCACCCCCCTTCCTACCTTCCCTGTCCTTGTGAAAAAGGTTGTGCCCTTCTATGTGGTCGTGGTTGTTATAATCATGGTCGTGGTTGTTACAATCATAGTTGTGATTGATATAATCATTAGGGTGTGTCAATTTAGGGGGTGAACTGGCTAAATTGAAAATCGAGTAATTTGGTAGCAATTTATTGTAGTCTTTAAGCATGCAAAACAATATTCTGGCATAAATTTTTTTTTATAATAAGTCCTACCTACATCAAATGGATTTTTAAATGTACATATTTGTGAATTTATAACATAACCAGCGTTTGCACACATGTTACTGTTTCAAGTTTCAAATTATTATATTTTATTATCCGTAGTCTATTTGAAAGTAACCAATGCCTTCATACTCTCTTTGCTTTGGTTTCTTGTCATCAGTAGTCTGCTTGCTATTTGTGCTTTGATGTAACCTTCTCGCCTCTCGTGGCTGTAAACATGGCCCGCTGCTTCTGTGACCATTTTCACACATCTCTCCACACTTTGAGTGTGGGAAGGCCACTTCGGCACCTGCATTGGAGTCTCTTTAAGGTTTCTCAATTCTTGGCTAGTTATACGTGTTGTCAATGGTGGCTCTAAGACTTCCAAACTCAAGTCAACCAATTCTGACAATTTGGTGGCATTGACGTTTATTGGGGGAACTTTTCTTGACTGAAACGAACAGTCTCCCAACTGGTCGTCATCTATTAGCGTTCCTCTAATCTTTAGAATGACTTCTACAGCCTCGGTTCGGAGATTGGTACATGGACTGCAAAGCATTGCTTGCAAAACTGCTTCTGATCGAGCATACCAAGCGGACCTTCTTGCCACAGGTAACACGATGTCCCTCACTACCTTCCTCTGTGTTCTTACTAGCTGCAATTGAAATAAAAGGTGATTGGGCCCATCCACCCACATAGGATTAAGTTTCACACTAAACCACTGGGGAAGATAAACTCCAATAACAAATTCAACAATTAACCTCAAATTCTTCAGCACTTTGCCCTTCAATTCGTGTTTGGAAATCCAAATCCTGCAGAAACGAAGAGCTGTAGTTAACCAACGGCTGTGACTGACAGGTCCAATCTCCAAGAGAGCCAATGACTGAGGCACTTCTCCTGATCTTATTGCTTGGGCAATACGATAAGCATAGGATTGATCTGTGCTGAGATCTTTGATGACTCCTTCAGACAACGCCGGAAGGGGAGGGCCAACTTCGACCTTTGGAAAGGTTGTATTTATTTCTAGTTGTGTTGCTTCATCCAGCATGATGCCAAGGGGACCTGACCACTTGTTGTTGCTCTTTGTAGGACCATCAAGTTCCTGGATGAGATGACGAAGAGGTAGCTCGCCTGTATGTAAATCACATACAATCCAAACAAGTCTTCTTCCAAGTTTTTTCTCTAAATGCGTCATTACACCCCCCTGCCATCCGGTGTTCACTGCAGTTGAATCTCCACCAACAGCCTGCAGTGAACTGCCAAGTCCTCTCTCCTGAACCCAACATAAAATATGATCAGCAATGACCTCTGCATGTTTCTTCCCTTCTACTTCAGTTTCGGGAGCAAAGTGAAACAAAAACCGACCACCAGGCTCAGAACAGACAGAGTAGTGTTCTTCTTTGATGAGACCTGTACACTTTCTGTTCACTCCCTCTACTTCTAGCAAAACTTTTGTGTCATCTATTCTTTCATCAAACAAAAGACAGGAGAGCCCTCCCTCGCTTAAATCTTTTTCATGCTGATCAGATATATCCTTCATTATTTTTTTTTTGTGCTCTTCTAATTTTATTATGATCTATCACCAAAGATACATCCTCTCGGCTGATGAGTCCTGCATCTATCCAAGCGGCAGTTGCAATATCTGCAGCCTCACGAAGTCCAGCATGGTGGCGAATACTAGCTAAAGCAATGTTTGAAATATTTCTTGTGTTGTATTTCATTTTCTTTGGTAAAGGTTCAGATGGCTCTTTGGAACTATCATCTGATGTTGCTTCCTGTTCATCAGAAGAACTATCAAAGAAGTGATAAACATCTTGACACAGCTCTTCCTCTCTTTGGATGGCTTCTTCACTCTTCATTTTCTTCTTTTGTTCCCTCTCTCGGATTTGTTCTCTCTTCTTGGCATTAGCAATCTGCTTCTTTGTTTCTGAATAATCTATTGAACCCATTTGCATACTTCCTTGGCCTTCTGCCTTTGTCCTCTGTGCCTTTATAAATTCAAGCTCTAAAACAGGGATCTTCTTTTCACGAGGACAACCACAATCAATGTGGGAATTATTTTCTCTCTTACCTGAGTGAGAACAGTTGGATTCAGAACATAATTGTATGGAGCACTTGCAGGTCAAAATGTCAAACAGAGTATCAAGTGTGTGCAGAAATTCATTTTTCCTGGCCAAGTTTCCTTTACCAAGTGATGTTTCAACTGCTTTGTGCCATAATTTCGTTAGTTTTAGCTCAATAGTTCGACACTGATTAATCACAGGTGGTTTGAATAGTGCATTAGCTTTTGTCCATTGATGCAGAAGAGGGACTATCATGTCATTTATGAGTTCTTTATCTGTATAGTTCCTTCTGTCCTTTGCATTTTTTTCTCGAAGGAGTAACCCTAATCTTAGCATGTCTCTCACTGTTGGAAGTTCTGATACAGGAAGCTCCTTCCCTTTACCAACTAGCAGGCTCAAGTGGTTTGACAACTGACTTCTTGTCTTCAATTTTGACATCTTCACACTATCTGACAAATAGAAAAATATTTCAATGTTTCATAATTCAATTGTTGTTTCAAAAAATATCAATTTGTTTATCAAAAATGCTGTAACAGAAATAACATAATAATTTCTTAGAACATAATGTTTTATACAATGATATAAGTAACTGCGACAATCAATATGCCCTACTTACAATAATTAAAATGTAGAATTCGTCTGGTAGAGTAGGTGCAAGTGCAATGAGAGCAAACCACCGTCTATGATATCTAGAAGGAGAGTGAGCCGGGCGCCTTATCCTCACGCTTGGTACAAGTCAAAACAAGAATTAAACTGTCCCACACGGAGAGCCTGTTCATGTTCATGTTCTGACATGCATATTGTACACAAGCTATAGAACCATAAAATACTCCATAATCCATATGCTTACATGAGATTAGTTAATATCAAGTGAATAATTCTAATCAAGTCTCATTAATTTGTTGAAATACTGATATTTGAAACTTTAAGGTATAATTGATGTAGGTGATGGTTATTTCAATTCATTTTTGTTTGCTAATCTCAAGTTTAGACATAAAGAGGCACAATATTTTGACTACCAAATTTGATTTTTAACATGTTGACAAAATTGACACACCCTAATAATCATGGTCGTGGTTGTTATAATCATGGTCGTGGTTGTTATAATCATGTTCGTGGTTATTATAATCATGGTCGTGGTTGTTATAATCATGGTCGTGGTTGTTATAATCATGGTCGTGGTTGTTATAATCATGTTCGTGGTTATTATAATCATGGTCGTGGTTGTTATAATCATGGTCGTGGTTGTTATAATCATGGTCGTGATTGTTACAATAAGGGTCGTACCTGAGACTAACACAGGTAGAATAAACCCCACACCTTATCTTTAATCTCAATAAACCCAGATTAACCTCACCTAATCAACAGGATTAGAGATCAACAGGATTAGAGACCATTAGGATTGTACCACCAATACCTATACATTTCACACTGGATTAATAACAAAACATTTAATCACATTTCCAATAGCTAATGTCTTACGGATATCTTATCAAGTTGTGAGTCTTACATGTCTATGTAATTATGTTTTATTCTTACAAATATTTATAGTTCGTTGTGTAATGTATTTTATGGTATGGTATTGTATGGTATTGTATGGTATTGTATGGTATTTGTACTGTATTGTATCCCGCTGACAGCTTACAGCTAATGAGGGTGCGGCAAGTCCATAGACTTGCATGGTTAATTAGGGTGCGCCAAGTCCGTAGACTTGCATCGTTTTCCATCGTAAATAAAATGGTTGATTAATGGCTTCCTAAAGAAACCATCGACATGGGACCATGCTTGTTCGACTCTACGAATTTTTTTGCTATTTTTTCACCAAGTTTGATAAAAAACGATTGTGCCGTTTTGGCTGCCCAGAACAGACAGACAGACAGACAGACAGCTAGTCCTATAGTATATTAGATTTAAACCTACCCTTCCCTGGTCCTGTTTTGCCCCTTGTCCTGTGTAACTAATTTTACTCCCCAGGACCTGCTTGTTTTTTTACTCCCACTTACCCCGACCTCTCTCTACTAGCGACCCCCCCCCCCCCTTTCCCTTTGGAGTGACAATTTCACGCTCCAGGGATGCAGACGTCTTTACCCCCGCTTGAGACAAGTGTACTCCGTCACGACTGTACCGGTAGTCGTTGCCATAGAATGGTTGCCAGCTATCAATGACTGCCCAACCATTGCTTGCACAATGTTTTTCCAGTCGGCAATTTATAGCAATTGTCCTGGACAGCCATTCACCACCAACTACTCTTCTAGGCAAGACACCACATGCTATCGGGATCCGTCTCCTATCTCTAACCTTCCCTAGTGCCTCCTTATACCTCTTGAAATGTTCCTTACTCCTAACCTTCCTATGTCATTACCTCCTACACTAAGACACACTACTGGCTTGGTACCCTCCCCTGATAAAACCCTTTCTATCATCTCAGCTACATGCGCTATCCCAGCCCCAGGAAAACACACCCTAGTCCTACGTTTCCTATCTCTTGCACAAAAGGTCTTATCTAAGAACCTCATCTGGCTGTCTCCAACTACCACGACCTTACCACTGGACAGGGTTTGAACAACTGCCCTTTTCTCTCCTGGCACCACACCGTCCTGCCTCTTTTCTTCCTCGTCCTGCCTCTTCTCTTCCTCGCCAGCTTCTTCCAACACTTGGTAGGGGTTACTGCACTCCACACCCTGGTCAGCTTTCCTGAGTCTGACCCTAGTCCCCTTAGAGACAACCACTCTCCATGCCTGCTCCTCCTTCTCAGGTGTTCTGCTAGGCAGGACACCTACCTAAAGGAGTTCAGTCCTGAGGGCTTCCTTCTCCCCCTTTAAAACGTCTATCTCTCTCCTCAACTGCTCCAGTTGACTTAACAGAGTGGCCAGAGGGTCGTCTCTCCTCACACTCCGTCCCTCTTCCCCCACAACACAACGATCCACGGCGGCCATTTCCTATGGTCACTAACACGAGCACTTAGGGGCACGTCCTTCTCCAAGCTTTTCTTATTTCGGTCTAAACCCTACCAGCCAATACCTTCTGTTCTTCTCATCCCGTTTTCTACCGGGAACTATGAGTAATGAGAAGTGGTTAGTTGTCTGTTATATTTCTTCGATAACAAAACTTACATTATGTTGCCCTTAATTTCTTGTATTCAGTTCAGGTTGTGTAAATTAAGCGTGCAGCGTGCTTAATGGATAAAATTAGTTAATACGGCGTTTTGTACCTATATAAATACGGGTTAGAAGTATTCAGCAAATATTTAATACAGAGTACAGCAAATTACCGCCAGGAAGTCTAGAGCACTTAACACCTTCACAGAGACGGTACCGTAATAGTATACTCCCTCGTAAAGTCTTCATTCAGTATTGCTTATATGTCTCCAACAAAGTTTTTTATTTCTCGGATAAACACCACGTCATTCATAGTTAATAGGTAATAAGCTGCTATACAGGCTTCTGGCACATCAACAATAGATGGTAATTTACTCCTGGCAGCAACAATATTTACGACCTGGCCTGGATTCATCGTCTGGACACAGCCGACCAACAGGAACCATCACTTACATCTCCCTACTTCTGACACCAGCCTCAATCTTGTCTCATAATTTGCCCGTCAAGGACACGCCCGCCTCGATTATTCGGCCGTCTCACACACTCAGTATTCATTGTCTGTACTTGTAAGAATAATGAGTATTACATTATTACTCACTCTTACTCACTATTATTCATAGTATATATTGATGTATTATTGACTGAGATATCTTACTAGATAAGTTGTATAGATGCACCACACCTCTCATGTAAATTCATTGTTGTCTCAGTGTACAGTGGTGAAACTACTTGACGAGTATGTATGTATGTATGTATGTATGTAACTGGTGTCGTCCGGAAGTTTGTGAGTGTGTGTGTTTAGAAACATGAATCTCAAAAGCACAATACGTCTTTTGTTTTTTCATCTGATTATTATAGACCTTGTAGGAATATTTTTGTTATTTTATATGTAAAATATCAGAAGTAATTACGTTTAAGTGACTTTGACGTTTTATGACCTATCTCGGGTGACTAAAAGGGCTGAAAATGTCTCTGTTACGTCTAAAACAGTCTGCCTTTACTGTCAAGACTTTCCTCGAGTCCGGCTGTAAAATCTTTTGCTGTGCCGCATCGTCGAATGCATTGCTCTCACTCAGTCATACTCTTCATGGAACTGAATCCTTCAAGCTTAATGAGGATTTGTATGTAGTATTTGTTATTAGTGATTATGAACTTAAAATTGACTTACCGGTGTTTAGAAATGCACACATTTGCGAATTATGTAAAGGAAATATACTTGAAATTCGTTCCTTGAAATGTTGATATCTTCTGGTGAAACTTCTGTGACAGGTGAAGTCATAAATTCTAAAGAAAGTCACTGATACGAAAAAAGTGGATGGTGGATATGAAGGGTTTTCTGAAAATGATATACCACATTCTTATATACTCACCAGTTGGTTGTCCATTAAAATAAATTGTCTTGGGAAGGCCAGAAGTACTAGTTTGTGCATCTACAGCTAAATGTTGTTTTCTTTAGTTACGTAAACCATCATGCCCAGATTATAAAAACGGATTACAAATATTCCTAAAGATTTATGGATATAAAAAACTTTCTTACAAGGACAGGCGGAGGTCAGGTTCCACCACTGAAGGTGTTGAGGATTTCGGGAAAGATAATAGTTTGTTGATCAATAGCCATAAAAAAAGATAAATTAGATTAAAAGGAAACGGCGCAAACAAGTTTAATATGAATATTTCCTCAAGAGTTTGGTATTGAAATGATCATAACCATACTGCCTGTACAATAGAAAACAGCAATAACACACACACACACACACACACACACACACACACACACACACACACACACACACAAGACTGAAAGTAATGTATTCGTCACGATGTAAAAATATTCTGGGTGAAATACGAATATTTTCAATAGAAGCTCTGGTGTCAGTACCTCTGTCACACTCGAATTTTTCCCCTTCCTCTTTTTTACTTCTATCCGTGTGAAATATATTTCTTGTATATGTTTGGTACACACATACACACATACACACACAACTGTATATAATAAAAAGTGTATTTTATCTCAATTACACCGGTGACTTAATTATGAGTTTATAATTACTCCTGACTTTGACTTTAATTTCACCTTTCAGTTTATGCGAAAAGGTGTGAATATTTTTGGCCTACATGCATGTGGTATTTGCAACATTCCCTCCACCTTCCTGCCTATTCCTAGATTTTTCTTCTCTTCTTTTAGCGGTCTCCAACACACTCCATTCACTGGTACATTTTTCTTCAAACTTGTAATTCCACTTATATTTTTCCCGGGCAACATATTGACGTCCATACTAAAGTGGTCGGCCATTCACACAGTCAGACATGTGGTGACGGGAAGAGAAATTTATACGTAAAACAAACATTTATAACATTGATGGTAAAATGTTAGAATAACTTTCTGTAACTTTATTATCATTATTAATTATTATTATTATTTTCTCAGTATTATCGTAATCATTATTATCACTGAAGTAACAACATCAGTGGTAATAGTGTCAACATTGGACTACCAGCAACTGGATGTTTCACAATTGCTATACGTAAAACCTCCAAACATGACCATTACCGCACATCAAACTCCCTTCAGCTTCACTGCACCGAACACATTTGTCTTTCAAATTTTAATATTGTAGTATTCAAATCATATAATACATTAAAATAACAGCCAGTACAGGCCTGAGTCCCTGGCACAACGTGTATTCCCACGCGGATCAAATGCTGCTTATCCTTTGTTTATATAGGGAGGTGAGGGGACTAATGCAATATTCACAGGCTCTGGGCTCCCAGGTGGGCCGGAGAGTGCCAGGGTCAACTAGAGACGAGTGAACAGTGACGTGGCAGTACAGTATGTGTGTGGAGGAGGGATGACGATATCGAGTGATTGAGATATTTGGCTCAGTAAAACGTATCTACCTACCTTGACCTGGCCGGCAGCCCGGGGGTTCGTCCGGGGTGAGACAAGAGTTCAGTCTATGACAATGCCTGATAAATGCTCCATATTTGGATGCATATCAAATTCCAGACTACTTGATAAACGTGTGAGATTTCATCGATTTCCAAAGGATGAAAAACAGAGGAAGAAGTGGATTTTATTGTGCGTGCAGCAAAAATATATGGTGCAACAGGAGGAAGGGCAATATTTGAGAGCGATTGGCAGGTTTAAATTTAAATTCCCTAAAGTCTAACTTTCGGCCAGGAAACCGGATGTGGAGAGACAATTATCTATTTGTTGGTTGAAACTGTTGTATAACCTTGTCATCTGGAATATATCTCATGGCCATATTGAAAAATTGAAAACCTCTACATTGATTTTCTGTAACAGCTTGGGGAGAGAGAATGATGATAATCATAATCATTAACATTTTTTTTATTATTTTCTTTAACTATTTTATTTAATTCTTGTATTCCTTCTGCCCCCCCCCCCCCCAGTAAATAGCTATCCCATATGCGTATGTTTACTTAATGGCTCTTACACTGATACTGGCAGCAAAATCATTAGAGTATAAATAATAATAATAAAAAGAGGAAGAAGAGGATTAATAATAATAATAATAATAATAATAAAAATAATAATAATTAATCTGTAATAATAAAAATAAGAATATCATAAAAATAATGATTAAATGAGAAGTTCAAGTGGCTAACTGAAAGGTAGTGTTCAAGGGGATGAGAAAAATAGGACATATGACAATAATATCCACCTCGGCCAACGACGTCACATAATAAGCTCTACCCATGGCGTGGGTAGACTTGGTTTATTTAGACTTTGTCTGACCCCTTGTTCATACCTGAAACTTATCTTATAGGTATACTGTTTACTGTATGTAAACACGTGGAGGATAGTATGAGTGAAATATCCGTAATGGAGATTATTATTTTAATATCGGTGTTTAATTCATGTGAGTAATAATAATAATAATAATTAACTGTTTATTGAAAGAGCTCTGCAGCCCGAAGGCTGAAAATATACATTAGACTGTGTGAGGTCATTTAGGCCACATGGTATAGTAACTCGTCCGTAGATGTTGACATTAGAACATAAGAACATGAGAACATAAGAATGGAGGAAACTGCAGCGGGCCTTTTGGCCCATACTGGGCAGTCCCGTTTACACCCAACCCCTATTGCTCATATAAGCATCCAACCTATGTTTGAAGCCATTCAGCGTATTCGAGTTAATGATGATATTTGGTAACTTGTTCCACTCATCCACTACTCTGTTTCCAAACCAGTGTTTGCCTATTTCACTCCTAAATCTTAATTTGTCTAATTTAAAACCATTGTTATGAGTTCGCTCCTGGTTGGATAGTTTGAGTACCTTTGTAATGTCCCCTTTGTTTAGCCCTGACTTCCACTTATACACCTCTATCAGGTCGCCCCTCGCTCTACGTCTCTCGAAGGAGTGCAAATTAAGATGCTGTAACCTGTCTCTATACTCAAGGTTCCTAATGCCCGGGATTAGTCTTGTCATTCTCCTCTGAATTCTTTCCAATGATTCTATATCCATCCTGTAATACGGTGACCAGAACTAAACTGCGTAATCCAGGTGTGGTCTCACAAGCGCAAAATACAGTTTTAGGATGACTTCGCTAGTCTTGTAACTAACACCCCTTTGTATGAACCCAAGTACTTTATTAGCCTTGTTACAAGCAAAAACACATTGTTTACTTGGCTTGAGGTTCCTACTTATCATTACTCCTAAATCTCTCTCGCAGTTGGATTTCTCTATGGCATCGTTGTTCATCTAGTATCTGGTTTCCCTGTTTACATCTCCTATACTGAGTACTTTACATTTGTCCACGTTGAATTTCATCTGCCATTTTTCAGACCATTCGAAAAAATTTTTTAGATCTTCCTGTAGTTTTGCAGAGTCCTCGTCAGATTTGATAACACGTCCTATTTTAGTGTCATCAGCAAATTTACTTATGTTGCTGTCTATGCCGATATCTATGTCGTTTATGTATATAATAAATAATAATGGCCCAAGTACTGAGCCTTGGGGAACTCCACTTATGACGTTGCTCCAATGGGACTTAGTCATGGAGATACCGCGTGGTGTAATGTTAACGTGGTGTAATAACGCGTTCGTAGGTGTTAACATGAAGGGCCTCATGTAGTCATGGAGACTTCAGGTGGTGTGGTGTTCACGTGGTATAGTAACTCGTCCTCGGGTGTTGATATGAAGGACCTCACGTGGTTATGAAACACTGTGTGGTGTGGTGTGGTGTCACAGTACCTCACTCTCTGCTGGGTGGTGTTTTTGTCTTATCTCATAATCAGGTGTAAAGCCGACCCACTGTTGTTCCCATGGTGGACTGATTAGCACTACCTGGTCAGAAGATGGTGGTCGGTTCCCAGGGGTGCATATCTCACTGGCGGGTCACTGTTCTCGTTGGTACTGTGTTGTGTTGAATTCACTGGCTTCAACACTGATCCCACTTCTTTCCAAAAAGAAATTGTCACTTTTGACGGGATTATGTTGATATCCCTGTGGTGAGGATGAGTCGAGGAGAGTGACTTGAGGAATGGGCCAAAACTGGCCGAGGGAGGGGGGGCTGCTGTGCTGCGGGAGCAGCACCTGATAGGTCTACACCTAGTGGTCAAGGATGTAGTATGTGTGTGTGTGTGTGTGTCTGTCTGTCTGTCTATCTGTCTGTCTGTCTGTCTGTCTGTCTGTGTGTGTGTGTGTGTGTGTGTGTGTGTGTGTGTGCGTGTGTGTGTGTGTGTGTGTGTGTGTGTGTGTGTGTGTGTGTGCTTTCAGAAGCCTTAGCATATAAGAATTTTGTTGAACCAAGAAAATAATTCCACTTTCCTGTTTCTCAGCACTAGACGACCCGAGTGTGATAAAACTTGTTATACATTTGTTAAACTAACTATACACTCTGAGGGGAAGTTAGTTTATCTGTCGACTTAACACCTCTAGTTATGGGAACTCCACCAAGGTAATGAGCAGAGTTGTTCCTTTAACTTTGTCTTTTCTCTTCCTTCTCTTATTCACAGCTCCAACACTACTTACTCTAGCATGACTCCCCACGGTATCAAACACCCTCTTATGAGTAAATGTTCTTGGGCACAAAATAATTCATCATCAACACATAGTACACAGTTTATCATTGAGCTGTTGACCAGTTTGTTATTTTTCTGCGCCTCTTCACTATCTGCAGCAATGGAAGCTATCATCTACAAGCCGAGTGTTTCACAATTACTTTATCATCAACATTTATTCCTTCTTTGCCGAATACAGCCTTCACTCTCTTCCTCCTGTACATTAAGCTAACTCGTGATTATATGATGAAGTACAGTGCCCCCCATGAAGTTCAGTGGCCCCCATGAAGTACAGTGCCCTCCATGAAGTTCAGTGGCCCCCATAAAGTACAGTGCCCCCCCATGAAGTTCAGTGGCCCCCATGAAGTACAGTGCCCTCCATGAAGTTCAGTGGCCCCCATGAAGTTCAATAACCCCAATGAAGTTCAATAGCCCCCATAAAGTTCAGTGCTCCCCCCATGAAGTTCAATAGCCCCCATAAAGTTCAGTGCTCCCCCCCCATGAAGTTCAGTGGCTCCCATGAAGTTCAGTGGCCTCCCCATGAAGTTCAGTGGCCCCATGAAGTTCAGTGCCCCCATGAAGTTCAATAACCCCCATAAAGTTCAGTGCTCCCCCCCCCCATGAAGTTCAATGACCCCCATGAAGTTCAGTGGCCTCCCCATGAAGTTCAGTGGCCCCATAAAGGTCAGTGCCCCCATGAAGTTCAATAACCCCCATGAAGTTCAATAGCCCCCATAAAGTTCAGTGCTCCCCCCCCCCATGAAGTTCAATGACCCCCATGAAGTTCAGTGGCCTCCCCATGAAGTTTAGTGGCCCCCATGACATAAATTCACGCAAAATCTGACAAACAAGACACTTTTCTGCCTTCATTAACACCCCCATTGTACCAACCAGCAACGTTAACGTCACAAAATCTTGCTATAATTAAAACTGTCCTTAAAATCGCCACATTTCGAGCCATATGCGGTTCTGCATTTGGAGATAGTCTATACCACTTACCTCTATGTAGTCTCTTCTTATTGCTCAGTCACGTCAGATGACCTGCCTCTTCACTTTATTTTTTCTAGTGTTATTTATCAACAGTCAGTCAACAGTATGTTAACAGATTACTGACTATCTAACAACAGTCTGTTAACAGTCCATCAACATTTCATTAACTACCTTATTAACAGTCTATTAACAGTCCATCAACAGTCTATTAACAGTCCATCAACAGTCTATTAACAGTCCATCAACGGTCTATTAACAGTCCATCAGTAGACTATTAACAGCTCATCAACAGTTTACTAACTGACCTTTAACAGTCCATCAACAGCCAATCAACAACCCATTAGCAGCCTATTAACAGTCCATCAACAGTCAATCAACATCCCATTGACAGTCTATCAACAGTCCATCAGTACCAGTCAACACACTAACAACACTCAGAAAGTCATCACTTCACCATAAAGCTGGAAAATCTGTGTCCCGTCTGAGCTTCATCAAACACCAATCTGCACAGCCCTTCCTAGACCCTCCTACATCTCTCTCTCTCTCTCTCTCTCTCTCTCTCTCTCTCTCTCTCTCTCTCTCTCTCTCTCTCTCTCTCTCTCTCTCTCTGCTCCGGAGATCAATAGCCTTAGTGAAGAGCATAAGTATTGTTCCTGGTAAGCTATGATAATCTTTACCTGCTAGAACGTGTCTGCTTCACCATAGATCTTAATTATCTAATGAAGACTTATCAATTAAGGTCTATAAAACAATTAAATTACATGTCAAAGACTTCTTCCGTCTCCTCAGAGGATGGATGTTAGCTAAGTATTTTTTTCTCTGGATCATTAAGCTGACGCTTTAAAGCTGTTACCTACATGGTCTTGAGTCTTGGCAGCATCAATGAGTTTTGAGCCCATATAGTTCAAGAGTCTAAGACACCTATCACCTCAGGATCCAGTGGTCGTTTACCCTTTATGTTCGGTTGGTTAGGTTAGCTTAACATGGGTTAGGTTAAGTCAAGTTACGTTAGATCAGCGTTAGTGTGTTAAAGCAACAGGTGAAATATTCTTCATGTGACACACACACACACACACACACACACACACACACCAGGAGATAAACACTAGCTGACTGGCGTGATCAAAGACGAGGCATCACTCTCTTTTATGTGGACCAGTGTTTGGGTAGCAGATCACCTTACAGAGAGGGCGGTTAGGGGGTGGTTGACCGAGAGGAAGGAGAGGAGGTGGATGATGAAGAGGGAGGGGTAGAGAGGGAGGAGATGAGCTGGATGAAAGAGAGGGAGGGGTAGAGAGGAAGGAGAGGAGGTGGATGAAGAAGAGGGAGGGGTAGAGAGGGAGGAGGTGAGCTGGATGATAAAGAAGGGTGGAGAAGGAGAGTTAGGTGATGGAGAGGGAGGGATAGAGAAGGAGAATTGGTTGATGGAGAGGGAGCAGTAGAGAAGGAGGAGAGGAGCTGGATGATGGAGGAGAAGAAAGAAGGGTGAGGTTGTATATAGTAGGAATAGGGAGGTGTAGAGGGGATAGATGATGAGGTGAGGGGAAGAGAGGGCGGCGTGATATTGGATGAATAGGAGAGAGAGAAAGAGCACAGAGAGAATGATAAATAAACTGATGGAAAGATAAAAACGAAATGGTAAGTGGAGATAAGTAAATAGATAAATGAATAGACAGACAATATGAAAAAGAAATAACCAAAAACCAAATAAAAACGTAACAAAAAACAAAGACAATAGGAATAAATACATTAATAGTACATAACAAATAAACAAAAATAAACCTCGGACAGAGAATTGAAAGATTAGACAAATATTAATAAAAAAAATATTACCTTATATAAATATTTAAACAGAACTTGAAATATTATTAAGATGCTTAGAACCAAAGATGCAGTAGAAGGCAGAGGCTGATCGAAGCGTCACTGGGATTTGTAGAAATATATGTACGCAATTAAGTGTAGTCGTAGACAGATGAGGACACACTCAGACAAATGTAAGATAGCGGCTCAGGGCGACAGAGACAGAGAGAGACATATATCGACAGAGAGAGACACTGAGATTTACAGAGATGTATTAAGATTGAGTATAATGTAACAAAAAGTAGTATTACATAAATTTATTGAGTGGTTTAGGTGAATATACATAAATACATACACGTAATGATTCAACTGCTTGTTTTTTCCCCCGTCTGGCCATTAATGGGAAAATTAAGAAACAGAATAATAAAGATAAGGATGTAAACACTAATAACAATTATACACCTCTGTTAAACTCTACAAAGATGCCTTAATAAACATTCACCTTAACTCTTATCTATCTATCCGTGGGAGATGAATTCATAAACATTGGTTAAAAAGACTAACATATAAATATATAGCAGATAAAATTTAGGAGGAAATATATAAATAAACATCAACACATAAGAGAATGATGAGAGAAATATTTAGATATACAGAAATGGTAGAATATAATACTCGTTGTATATATTTCACAGTGACCGAGTGCCCGTGTGAGTTCCTTTAAGGTGAGTCTGTGTAGCTCTACCTTGTCACTCTGTTGGGATATTGCCGGTGAGTCAGTTTTTGTACACACACACACACACACTTAGGCAAACACTCACCCAACCAGACACATGAAAGCGGACCTGTAGTGGTTAGATTATCACCTTGTTTACTGTGTGGAGCAGTTATGGAGCCCGGGAGGATCCTATTAGAGCCTCACTCCCGGTGCCCAGGAACATCAAGGTTATCAACAGCGTCGTCCTGACAAACACTGGGACTGTGTCAGCTTCATATTACATTTGAAGCGTCTCTTGTCTTAAACACCGCTGACGAAGAAGTGAACGAAGCGACTCTGATCCTCTTGACGAGTCTTACGTTCGTCTTTTTGAGACTTTCAAGTTACTTAATGCGAAATGAAGCTTTAGTCTTATGCTGGAATATAACGTTGTTTATGTTGTGTATTCGTTTGCATTTCATTCCCCAGAGAATATCTGAGTTTTCTTAATATTTATGACGGTTGAAACTTTTTTTTTTTTCTCTAAATGTGAGATATGAAGACTATTTGTATACTGCAACGGTAATAATATTGGTTGTTGCTGGTAATTCTGGCCGGTCGGTCGCTAAGCTATCGTGGCAGGTACACATGTCGGTCATGCAGAAGTTGTCGCCAACACAATACAACACAACACAACACAACATAGTTGGATTGCAATAAACCCAGTGTAAAAGGTGTAAAGGATGAGTTCAGAAACACAGACCAAGAAGAGTCGTGACACACACACACACACACACACACACACACACACACACACACATACCTCCACCACCAAGCACTAGAGAGGTTTGACAGTGGACTACTGCACCATCCTCGTCATCTCCACCTCCTGCCACCTACAGTCCCCCGCCCACCTGGCACAGTCCGCCATTACAACAAAATTCAGCCCATAAGAGCCCGCACTAATAGAAAAAAGAATAGCACCATCCCATCAATTGTTAAAATAATAAACAACTCCTGATTTATGTACTGTACAGCCCTGTAAACGTATTCAACGCATATCAATATGTCTAAATCAAATGTAAGTTTGTATATTTTCAGCCACCGTCTGCAACCCTATTAATAAATATATATATATATATATATATATATATATATATATATATATATATATATATATATATATATATATATATATAATATATATATATATAATGAGACAAATCTCACATGAAGAAGATTACATAAAGGTAGAATATTGATCGTATAAGAGTATAAAGAGAGGAAGATTTTGGTAGCGTGGCCGTGATAGCTATTTACACTGTCAGTACACTTATCGTATCTTATACGTCAATACACATCTATTACGTCTTAAGGGCGACTTCTCAAACACCTCTTCGTTACAACTCTTTATTAATTACGACAATGACATGGACACATTAATAACACCTTCTATTGAAGTTACTAGGACATTATATTTACGTTACTAGGACATCATATTACGTTACTAGACACTCTGATTCTCGGACACGAACATGAAATGAATACACTTCCCACGTAAGTAACTCATCCCACGGAAAGCTCTGACAAACACTCACGTGACCTAGGGGAGGCCTAGCAGGTGGTCCTGGGTTGTCTCTATGGGAGACTGCTTAGCTGGGCGCCGGAGGGAGGTCTCGGTCCTGACCGGAGGCGACTGGAGGCGACCGGAGGCGGCTTGCCTCAGGCCCCTGACTTCTCTCGAGCAGGACTCGGGACGTGGTAGCTGGTCCTTCTTGGTTACAAGACACACTCTCTCTCTGTCCCTCTCTGGCTCTCTCTCTGGGTATCTCTCTCTGGGAGGGAGGACTGGGACGTCCTATATATTGGGAGGCGAGCCGTCAGGTTGAGCTGATCGGGGGGGGGGGGGGCGGCGGCGGCGAAGGGTCTCCTTACATTTGCCCTCGCTAATGTGGGGTCAGGTCTGGACTTTTTCAGAGACTATAAGTTGTATCATCTGGGAAAGTCATCAGATGGGGCCGTGACATGAGAGGTGAGCCTGGCTGATTTATAACCCTTGGTCAACCGTGAGAGTTACCCTACACTTGACCCCCCTAATGTCGGGTCAAGACTGGCCTTCCTCTGCGGTGTAGGATATTGTGTATATTGGGAGAGAGTCGGCTGGTGCCTTCTTACATGTTTGTTGGCCGTGTGACATGGGAAGGGGAGCTAGTTGATTTGTAACACCCTTGAGCACCCGCGGGGGATACCCTTACACTTGACCCCCCTAATGTCGGGTCAAGTCTGGCTTTCCTTGCGATGTAAGCTGTGGTCTGACAACCCATCACTACACCTCCCGCCAAGACCAAAGCTTTCATGCTCAGAGAACTGATGACACATTTAAAGTAGACAGTAACATCATGTGCAGTATCTAATATAGTCCCTGAGGCGATAATGCATCCTTACATTTTACAAATTATAACCCTAGAGATGTATGTTTCTCTACTGGCATAGTTTGATCTAACAAAGCTTACTATTCCTCCCGCCAAGATTAAATCTTCTATGACAGGAGAAAAAAATAAAATACATACACAGTAAGTGAACATAGAGTGATCTAAAGATCCTTCATATCTAGCATAGTGTCCGAGGCAAACTTGCAAATCACATTCTACAAACAAAATCAGGTGTTACATTGCCTAACCAGGCTGTGTCAAAATAATAATTCGTCCCACTCAGTAGTATGTCTATAACATTGCATTTGGTAATACAAAACATTGATCAAATGAACTCATAGAAAAAGTGACTAATCTTTTAAAAAAAACATTCTTTGTAGTACATGTTAACAAAAATCAGAGAATTAAATACAAAATACAAAATGCTCCTACTTCACATGTTAGGGTGTTATATCTTTTTATTACACATCAGCAACATCAACAACATCAGTACATTTGTGTGGTCCAGCATGGCTCAAGTCCTCCATCCAGCCGGTATCTGAAAATAAGGAATGCTGGCAGCACAACAACGGTAGTCGATTGGTCCTTCTGATTATCCACCTTTTCATCGTCGACTTTCTTCTGATGTCAGCACAGCGTGTCTTCTGTCTTCACATAGCACGTTTTTCTTTCTTCAATGCCGCACTTTGTATGTCGTGTCACCACATCTGACTTCTTCTCACTTCCTCCTGGTTTCTATAATATTCCAGATGATTTTTCTGTTCATCTGCGCTTCCTCTACGTGTAGAACACTTTCATATTCCAGATGAATTTTCTGTTCATCTGCGTTTCTTTATACATCTTCATTTTCATATTCCAGACGATTTTTTTGTTCATCTGCGTTTCTTTATACATCTTCGTTTTCCGTCATATTCCAGATGAATTTTTCTGCTCCATCTGTATTTCTTCTCTGCAACATCATCATTTTCAGCATATTCCAGACGATTTTCTGTTCATCTGCCGTCGGCCCCCTCCGGCCGGGATGAAAGCCGGTCCACTGCTTGGGATGTCGTCTCCTTAGATGACTGTAAGGCAGGTTCCGCGGAGCCAGGGCTCGCCCTCCGTAAGTGAGTGTCGGCGAGACCAAAGACCGTCCTGTCTTACACCTTCCACAGTGGTGAATCCCTCCCTGGCTGGGCTCACCAGGGTTCGTTGTGTGGCGCTGCATTCCACACTCCTTAATTTCCTAGAGTAGAAAAATATGAAATCTTCTTAATCCTAGACCAGGGAGGACTTGAAAGAAGTGGGGTGGTGTGTGGCGGGTGTGGTACTGCATTCATCACGCTGCATTCCTCACGCTGCTACTTCTATTCTTATAGGTGCTGTGGTCGGATTCCGGCTAGCCATGGGGCGGTACTGTGTGTGACATTTGACAGAAACAATCCGAAAGGGATGGTGGATTAGTTGGAAGTGTATCCGTAAAGAAAAACAAATATTTACTTTATACATTACGTCAATGTTTGGCAACTATTATTTCCGTCACGACAATTTTCTCACCAGGCTGGGTCGGGGAGTTAAGCTCTGCACACTACACTTAATATCATTTATCACTACGCGTCAAAGAGTACATCACAAATCATAACAGCATAAAAACACACTGAGTGAAGCTCTGTAATTATCGCAATATTAAGTAACACTAACCACCAATTTCGAAGAATAACTCACAGGACAAAACATTGGTGGTCACACGGGCGGGCGGAGCTGGGCGAGAAACATTCGGGCATGATGCGCGCCTGGTGGGGTGAGGTGTAGAGTGGCGTAACCAGGGCGGAGGGGGGCGGGGCGGGGCGGGGCGGGGCGAGGCATGGCGGGGCAGGGCAGGACGGAGCGAGGCGGGAACGGATGGGTACGGAGGGTGAGGTGAGGATTAGGACAAGGAGGATGTAGGTTGTAAGACATGTTAAGTTATAACAGTTAGTATAGACACAGCTTCTATCACTAAAACACAATTTCTACGTTCAACACTGACCAACAATCAAACTGCTCTTGGGCTACTGAGAATGTCACAGATCGCAGGGGACACTGAGAAATCACGTGAAGCGCTGAACATATTTCTAGAAAAAATTCGCGCATACCACGACGAAAGACATTTACTTGAGCTGTAACGGTGACACACTAGGACACTTTTCACGCTACTATGCATGAACTCCTTATCACGCACTTTCGAACAATACTCAAACAACGAGCCAGGTGTTATGGCTAAAATGAGGGAGGGCATGGGTTTACGTTAAGTACACTGTTACCAATAACAAGGGCCGAGGAGGACCCGAGTTAACGATATAGTACGCTGCCACCATTGTAATAAGACAAATCTCACATGAAGAAGATTGCATATAGGTAGAATATTGATAGTATAAGAGTATAAAGAGAGGAAGATTTTGGTAGCGTGGCCGTGATAGTTATTTACACTGTCAATACACTTATCGTATCTCATACGCCAATACACATCTATTACGTCTTAAGGGCGACTTCTTAAACACAGCTTCCTTACAACTCTTGCGGGGGATACCCTTACACTTGACCCCCTTAATGTCGGGTCAAGTCTGGCTTTCCTTGAGATGTAAGCTGTGGTCTGACAACCCATCACTACATATATATTTATATATATATATATATATATATATATATATATATATATATATATATATATATATATATATATATATATATATATATACAGTATATATATATATATATATATATATATATATATATATATATATATATATATGCTGATAATCACAAGGAAAATAAACATTGCATTGACTGGGATAATGCCTCCTCAATATTACCTTGTAATTCAATTGACAGTAGGAACATTATGGAATCTAGTCTCATTAAACATACCGAATCTGTTAACATGAATTTGAGTAATGGTATGTATAAATTGGACAATTTTGTAATTAAGAAGATTTGTAACCATTGATTTTGCCGCTTGCAGCGGCTACTTTATTGTGCACCCCACACTCATCCTGTGAGCGGTAGCGCAAAAGGATTACAGAGTAGGGTTTACAAAGGGTCATAATAATTAACCCCCGTTGTCAGGATATTATGGCACTGAAAGTTACACAGTATTTCATTTACATTATTTGTTTAGTTCTATACATAAAGGGTAACTTATTCACAAATGCGTGAGAACAGGCGTGTGAGGCAGTATGTCTGGCCTCACACTTTGTTATTCACATTTACGTGGGAGGTATTCAAGCACATTGCGTATTTGGTTCTGTACATGAGAACTGACATAGATACTAAGTGCAAAAAAGTGGATACAATCTTAATATGTCGGCTATCTTGCCATTAGAGATGAAGTGTTGTGCCATTTCACACACAGTGTGCTTGGACCTGTCCCTAAAAGGTTCTATCTTCACACAGTCGAGGACGTAGTGTTCAAGTGTGTGGCCATATGTATGGCCACACACTTTACATTTAGTTTTGTTTACATCTGCTTGAGGAACATACTGCCAAAGGTACTTATATCCTAACCTTAATCTAGCTGTTACAACATCTTGTAATCTAGTGATCTTGTTACTTGCTCCATAAACGTGTTTCACTTGATACATCTCATCATGGTAAACTATGGATTGACTAGTGCCTGTTTGCACTTGTCTACTTGCGTCAAACTCATCAATAAGTTCTTTCCTAATTACAGTTTTAAGGGTTCTTTTTGACAGACCCAAATTGTATTCAACGGTGTCTTTGTTAGACGCGAGTTTGGCGAGGGCATCAACTCTGTCATGTTTTATGAGGCCTATGTGAGAGGGGATCCACAACAGTTTGACCCTGACACCCCGGTCAACAAGGCACGCATATTTGTGTCTGGCTTCAGAGACAAGAGCGTGACAACCTGAGTCGAGGGTACCAAGGGCAAGTAGTGAGGATAGAGAGTCAGTGATGATGAGACTGTCAGTAACAGTGGTTTCAATGAATTTAATAGCTGTGAGTATGGCAACTAATTCAGTTTGTAGAGTGGATGCCCAGTTGTTAATTCTAACTCCTTTCTCAATTATATTACCGTCAGGTTGAGTCACAACAATAGCACTTCCAGCCCTCCCACAGGCGGTGTTTAGAGACCCATCAGTGTAGATGGTCTGTGTGATATTATCATCAGTCTGTAGAGTGTGTATGTGTTCAAGAGCTCTCAATTTGGCAGTGTGTTGGAGATAAATGCTTTGTATAATTAATTTTTTAGGCGGATACGTCGGTATTGTGATATCGAAGGGAACTGTCCGCCAGGGTGGCAGGAAGCGCTGTTGTGTCTCAACTTTGTACAGGTGGTCTAGTCCAAATATCTTCATATGTGTAGCTGTAGTTTGGATCCATTTAGACTCAGTAGTCCCATGGTTCATACATTCTAGCAATTTTAAGGAAACAATGTTATCAGGATCACCACGCAGAAGCCTCAGGGCTATCATGAGGTTGACTTCAATTATTCTATCTTTAACACTGGGTATACCTAGTTCTTTCCTCATATTAAGTACTTTAGTGCTCATGGGACATCCTAGGATAATTCTGAGGGCTTTATTTTGCATTTTCTCGAGCTTGTCAACGCCTTTCCCGTCACGAATGACCAGGGCTGGTGCGTGGTAATCTATCAGAGATCTTATATAGCCTAGGTACATTGTTTTAACAATTCTAATATTAGCACCATAGTGCGGGCTGTACCCCGCTACACTTCTAAGAGGTCTCAGTCTGTCAGTACATTGGCGGGTTAGCTGTTGTATGGCAGGTAGGGTACAAGGGACGGAAACACCAAGATATTTAAAAGAAGAAACATAGTCAATAGTGTTGTTACCTATCTTGAACTTGGCGGGGCCGCGTTTGCGGTTCCCAGCTTGTTTGTTGAACACCTTAGTTTTGTCAGTGGAGATAATAAGACCGAGGTGTTCACAGGCTGCGTATACATGGTTCAGGGTGGTTTGCATTTCACGATGAGTTTTAGTATGTATAAGAATATCGTCAGCATAGCTGATTGAGATATTGCTGGGGTTGTCTGGTATTAAATTTAATAATGCATTCATAAGAACATTGAACAAAGTGGGGCTAAGTACTCCACCTTGAGGGGTACCAAGTTGCATATCTTTAACTTCACTTTTGTATCCCTGAAACAGTGCAGCAGCCCTTCTGTTGGTTAGGTAACCACTTATCCAGTGTAACAGCCTACCTCCTATATCCATTTTGGCTAGTTCGTACAATATCAGTTGCCTATTGGCAATATCAAATGCAGCTTTTAGGTCAAGAAATGTGGTGTATCTGTGCCTTTCATCACCATGCACAGTTAGGAATGTGGTGATGCAATTATGTACACCTTTACCATGGGTGAAGCCATTTATGTTAGGAGACATGTGTTCTCTGATTCTATATAAGAGTCTGCCAAGAACCATCCTCTCAAAGGTTTTACACAGGCAGCTGGTTAGTGATATGGGACGAAAGGCATCAGGCTGTCCTGGTTTCGGTATTGGTACAACAATACTGCTGGTCCATGATGTGGGTAGTTGGCCCTCGGCATGACTCATATTGTACAATACCAACAATGGATTGCCTGGCACGCGCCTTAGTAGTCTAATGATGTTGTAGGTGACCCCGTCCTCTCCAGGGGAAGTAGACCTACCCCTGGCGAGGGCGGCGTCAAGCTCCCACTCAGTATATGGAACATCACACTCATCGTGCTGTTTGCCCAGCATAAAGCTAATAAGATTACTTCTCTCTACAGACTTCGCATCAAGGAGTCCCCGAGTCCTAGCTGGTAACATGTCATAGCTCGACACATGAGCCCACTTTGTTATTAGCTCATTCGACTTTTGCAGAGGGTTTGGATGGGAGACGTGTCTTCTGTTTTTACCTCTGATTATGTTTATGTCTTTCCAGGCTTTGCTGAGGGATGTGTGTTGGTTCAGGCTGTTGACATATGTCTCCCATGCATTTTGTCTGAGTTCGTTTACACGTTCCCTGACAGCAGCAAGGGAAGCTTGATACAATTGTAACATTTGAGGTGTTCTAAATTGTCTGTAACCCTTACCCACCCTCCTGACCCTAGCCCTGTGTTTTTTCAGCTCAGGGTCATTATAGCACTGCTGTTGCCTGTTCCCATTATGCTGACCACGTTTTCTCCTTTTTTTGGTGGAGGCATTGTTGGTGAAGTATACATAAGTCCTATCTATCAGATCGTCATGGAAACTTTGGTAATTGTCAGGCTTGTAGTCCTTGTACCAGTCATGGATGAAGTCTATGAACTGGCTTTCATGTTCTTGCTTGACTGTGATTCTACGTCTGTTGAGTTTACCACCAGTGGGGGTGCCATTGGCTACATGTATACTAGCTTGGATTGGGCTGTGGTCAGACATAAGATCAGTGACAACATCAGAGCTATGAGTTGTGTATGATAGATTAAAGCCAATACATTTGTCTAGACCCCCGCCATAGATGTGTGTTGGTTCATTATTACCTATAATTTGAACATCTTCATATGCGCTGAGAAGTGAGATAAGTCTCCTACCATTGGTGTTAGTGGTGGAGTCACCTAATTTCTTGTGTCTAGTATTCAGGTCACCCATTAGGACAGTGGGCTCAGTGTGTAAAAAGTCTGGGAGATCTGTGTATTGAAGCTGATCTGAGGGAGCATAGGCGTTTAGCACGTTGAGTGTGGAGTTGCCCAGGTGGATAGTGATCCCATGGTACTGAAGGTTGGTAGTCTTTTTGGATACAAGAGGTACATGCGGGAGTGACTTCTTAACATACATCAAACATGTGTGAGTAGAACTAGGATCATAATACACATAATTGGGCAGACTGGGTGGGGGCTTACCATTAGGTGTGAGACACTCCTGCAGACACACAATATCGATGTCCTCAGTCACAACTTTGTGGTGTAGGTCAGGGTATCGTTTTCTAAGGGATGAGATGTTCCAACTCATCACCTTCACTGCTCTGTATCTTTGTCTGGTATTAACATTGGCCATTATGAAATGTATTTGGAATTTTGTCTGGTATTAACACTGGCCATTATGAAATGTATTTGGAAAGAAGCAAAAGGCACTGTATGATACTGTTCTTTTCTGCGCTGCCTGTCCCTTCGGCAGGCAGTAGGCCAGTTAACCTTTTGGAAACATTTCTGGAGCATGTACGGCTCAACAATTGTTGTATTTCAGTGGCAGACAACAACTCACTTTGGCTACACTCGACATCACCACCATTTTCTGTTTGTGCTTGTTCATCTTCACTGACCATGTCCACAGAGGCATCAGTAGAACTGTTACCAGTATCACTATTTTCCTCTGCGTGGACACTAGTTCCTGGTGGGTCTTGAGTTTCCACATCTGGTACTGACATCTGAATGTCTTCAGTTTGACTGCAATTTTTCCGAAGTTGCTGCACTGTGTTGGTGGTGTTTTTTTCCTTTAGTGTATCACAGAGGCTCTTAAACATTTCAGTTTGAGCTTGAGCTTGAGCTGTAACCTGAGCTTTGAGTTCTTTAATTTCATTTTTCACATCATTGATCTCTTCACGATATGCATGGAGTGTGTTGGCAGCTACCTGTTGTGTCGGTACGTCTGTGTTGCCCCATGCTGATCTTTCGATGACTGCTGGTGATGATCCTGGAGCTTTGGTGGGGAGGGCAGGCCAGGGGTTGGCCGTAGGGAGTACCCTAGCAGCATTAGTGTTTCTTGAGACCTGCCTGGGTGGCGGGCCTGGGCGCTGAAGGGGTGTAGGAGCTCTAGAACAGTTAGGGTGCCATACAGGAACTCCAACTGTTTTGCAGTTAATACACTTCTGTTGGATGACACCCCCTTGAGCAACTGTATCTCTGCAAACCTGTGTTGCATGTTGCCTTGAGCAGAGACCACACCACGGCTTAGTCGAGGGGCATAACCGGGACACATGGCCCCAGTGCTGACAGTTGTAACACCTCCGGTTAGGGGGCTGATAGAGAGTTACCTTCAGAGTCCGATAGGCACCACGGACTCGAATGGTCCTGGGTGGGTCTTCCGAGCCAACCCAGTCTGCAATGACTGCATTCTTGCCCCTGAGTCGCTTCGTCCTTCTGATGTAGGGATGGGCTTCTAGTAGTGTAGGGGTCTGGTACTGGTCGAGCCCAATGATTATTATGGTCTTCTTGCTCGATGGTTGGGATGATTGTTCCATGGTTATTCCCCTTATGCTATTGGTGAGGAGATCCTGTATGACTGCTGGTTCGTTTCTAATCAGAACATGATCTTGTGTACCGACTCTGAACTGAAACTCAGCCTCAGGATATTTGTCTTCCGCATCGTTCAGCCAGAGATACTTGTCTTCAGGTGATGTGCCTCCAGGGAAGTACAATCTTACTCTCTTGGGGGGTTGTGGTTGTAGTTGATTGTCTCTGAGTCTTTCTGCCTTTTCGGCCTTCCGCTTGTTCCTGGACTGAACTAGGTGAAAGCCATCTTCTCCGTTGGTGTCAAGGTCAACACCACAGTCGCCTGGCTCACTCAGTGCATCAGGAGAGTTAAAGCGAGCAGCTGTGTCTCCAGTCAACTCAGACATGGTGGAGTTACAGGGCTCGACTTATATGCCTACGTCAGAGGGCCGAGGACTGCTTGGCACTCCTAGGAAGTCAGCGGTGGTTGGGAGGTGCGAGGGTAGGAGGGCCTCCTGGGAGCGGAGGGAGTGTGGTGTAAGGTAACAGGTGTATTCTCAGTTTATAAGCACTTTTATTACACTTCACTTGTTCTTAATAGTAACTCTGTTTTTCTGACGGCACAACACCTCAGACCATCCTCACTTGGTTCGTCGAGACCCTACATTAAGTGTCCGTTACTATGGTGGAGGTGGGGGTGGGGGCGACCGCATGGGCAGCACTCTCAGCCCCATAGGGGCGATAGTCTCGGGACCACCCCTGTCAAAGCAGGCCTAACGACACTGACCTCAGCGCCGAGCCCCCTCATTATTCCACCACTAACTCAGCAATGGGTCACCACTCACTTGGAGAACGCCGGTGAACACACGGAATATTTACAATTTATGCCGTCGGGGATGAGAAGAAACCTTGGGTGGCAATGTTTAAGGTGACATCCGATATTCACTGACACATTGTCAAATTCCCGCTCCCACACAGCGAGTATGTCCCCACCAATAACACTTTAGATCGGAGAATATGTAACCAGGTGAGAAGGTTGGGTCAGTTTTCCCTCTGACCTGACTACTGACCACTGCGGTGCTTTTGTGAGCATTAGTAGGGTCATTGCCTATACTTGACCTCTGTGGACTTGATCTCACCCTCCTCTGTATATATAACTTGTTCTGCACTTCTACTTTAGTTTGTACTCACCTCTGAAGATGTGAATTACACTAAAGTGCTTGGGAACTTCGTGTTTTCTTTTTACTTGTGGTTATCAGCATATACCTGGATCACGCGCACCTTGTGGTTATCAGCATTTGCATATATATATATATATATATATATATATATATATATATATATATATATATATATATATATACATATATATGTTTGTGTGTGTGTGTGTGTGAGTGTATGTATTAAATAGTCACAATGTTGATGGAAGAACCACCTCATTGATCATGATGACTGCAGTGCCAATCAAACTGCTTAATTTCAAATCAGTCATAATGTTATTTAAATCACTTTGAAGTGTGTGGACAACCTGACTAATGTGGCTCATTTCTCACACCAGATGGGCGAGCTGGGGCCAGGCAGATCATCATCACTGTAAGTATTGCAATATTTAAGTCATATTAGGAGTTAATCTTCTTTCAAGAGATATGATCGTGTAAATAGTTAATAGTTATTTAAATTTCCTTTACTAACTCATTGCTGAAACGGACAAAGCATATCTTACAAAGTCATTAAAATACTGGACACCCAGAATTTCTATGTTCACGGGAAATTTTCATTATTAATACACCCTGATGAGTGGTCGGTTGTGCCAGTGGGCGGAGTACCTCGGCCACCCTGTGTACTCTGCGTCGTCCAGTCTTGATAAAGTTAATTGTAAATCGCTGAACGACTCTTGGCATGTGTACATATAAAGATTTATTGGCGATACCTTTATCTATTTTATAAAGAACGAGCTAATTTTATGTCTATTACGATAATATGATCGAAGAGATGTGTAGTACATAGATCAGGCTATATTGTGCTTAAATATACGCTTTGTCATACAGAGATGATGTGTATGAATACGTTTAACAATACAGACTTCAGGGTACGACGTGTATTATGATATATGTGTCATGAATTAGAGGTCCAGGCTTGATGTGTCACGATACAGTGTGTGGCGGCGGAAGATAATAATAGATGTGGCATGTTGCCAGCTCGTGCAAATATTGGTGTGATTCAGGAATAAATATCCCAGGCACGTTAAATCATAAGCAGCCATTTCTGATGAATTTGAGAGAAAGAGAAGAAAAATAAAGGTATGTGTTGAACATTAAAGAGAGAGAGAGAGAGAAAGAGATCAGACGACGAAGACTTGGAATAGTTAGGTGAAGTCATAGGTTGTGATGTGCTCTGGGGTATGTCAGAATAACATTTAAGTGCATCTAATGAGTAAATTTACTGAAGAAATCTTGTCTCCTACTTCTTCGTATCTTGTTAAACTCTTCAGACTTCAAGCAATCCGGTTTAGTTAGGTTAGGTTAGTTCGCTGTCTTAATTTCGTCTAGTAACGTAGAAAACAAAACAGAAGAGTATCAACAGGAAAACTAAGCAGTGTTCGGTATCAAGTAAAATGTGTTCGGTTGTGTCGGAATTGCTATTCGGGTTAATAAAAGCCTTAGATGAGGGTGTAACGCTGAAATAAACACAACCAAAAAATAAATACCATAGAGCAGTATAGAGTATAAGTATCTGAACCTGTAGATTGAAATGAAATGAAGAAAAAATTCTGTTTACCTGCATCCGAGAAAAAGGTGAACACGGTACAATGTCAGGACTCGAAGTTGTTTTACATTTGACCTTAAAATACCGATAGCGAAGAGGTGATGATGCCGCAGGATGATGTTAAGCCGAGATTATTGTTATTTTTCTTTGTGGGGAAGTAAAAATAGGTGACGCTTTAATGAAGAAATGATGACGAAGGAGTTTGAAATGAACTGTATTAGAAAGCCATTTCGATAATAATGTATTAATAAACAAAATTACGGTAATAACTATACGTTTTCTTTTTGTCATTATAGTTTATTACTTTAAAATGTATATAAGACGAAAGAAAACAAATGCTTCAGAATACATTGACAGACAATACACAGGTGGGACATAATCTCACCTGAGTCATGGCATATATACATAATATAATTAGGTTCGTAATGCAGTGATAAAAGCATGAATAATATGAACAATATTGATGATGAGTGCATGATTATCACAAATATTGTGTCTTGTAGATGTAACTAACAAAAAAATTATTTATTTAATATAAAAATGTATATTCAAATTGCACCCGTCTTGAGAACGAAATATGAGAATTAAAATACGCATTAATTTCTACCACCGGGAGGAAGAGGCCTCCTTCAGGTTTATTTATGAGTGCTGCGTGACGTCACCATAACACCACTAAGAGAAAGATTAACTAAGAACAAAAATAAGAAACAGTAAAAAGAATCAGAGCGATAAGTTGTTGCATTCCTTAACAGAAGGTACATAAAGAATCTGTAAGCTTTTAACTGTAAGAAAAATAATTTTTCATATTGAAAAGAAAATGTAAGTAGCATGTTGTAAATAAAATTGTTACAGGGAATGGGAAAGTATACAAAACTATTCACACATTAGGTAAAAGCCTCACAAAGGGAGTAATGTAAAGGAACACTTCTCAATACTGTGTGGTACAAGACATTCTCAACAGCTGCAAAACAGTTTCACAGCTCGGTACCAATTAGGAGATTTTTGTAAACATTTAAATAACTTCAGGTGTTAGGAAAACATACGAAGTAAATACTAGTTTTATAGGGACCTGCCTCAAACTTACCTTAACATAACGAAGTTCTCTATATTTCCACACTATTTAACGCACATTGAAAGTTCTATTTTTAAATGAGAAATATGAACACCACTGAAAGTTAAACTGTTGTGTATTTGATTGAAAATGGAGTGAGATTAATTATATACGCTAATGAGAAAGATTAAACTGCCATGAGGCGACGCGTTATTGTACCCTGTTGTGTGTCTACGGCATAAATGTCTCCTTATTGTTAATAGATAATCTATCAAGAGGTTGTTCTTACAGAAACAACAACGCTAGACTCATGTGAATTACTACAGTAAGGTGTATGGACAGCCACGGTCGAGGAGATAGCGTTAGGAGTTAAGTTTAATCCCGCACTGATCTGTTCTCACACTTGTGTCTTGTCTCCCCACTAGTGACTGATTGTATAATAATGAGTCTGATTTCACCTGAGTAATGTTTAACATAAGAACATAAGAATGAAGGCAACTGCAGCGGGCCTATTGACCCACACTGGGCGTTCCGATTTACACCCAACCCCTAACACTCATATATCCATCCAACCTATGTTTGAAGCTACCCAGCGTGTTCCAGTTAATGATGATATATGGTAACTTGTTCCATTCATCCACTACTCTATTTCCAAACCAGTGTTTACCTATCTCGCGCCTATATCTAAATTTTTCTAATTTAAAATCATTGTTACGAGTTCGCTCCTGGTTGGAAAGTTTAAGTACCTTTGTTTTATCACATTTGTTGAGCCCTGACTTCTATTTATACACCTCGATCACAGTGCCCCTCACTCTACGTCTCTCGAGGGAGTGCAAGGTAAGATGCTTTAACCTGTCTCTGTACTCAAGGTTCCTAATGCCCGGGATTAATCTTGTCATTCTCCTCTGAATTTTTTCTAGGGATTCCATATCCATTCTGTAGTACGGTGACCAGAATTGAACTGCGTAATCCAATGAGGTCTCACAAACGCAAGATATACTGTAGTTTTAGGATAACCTCGCTAGTCTTGTAACTAGCACTCCTTTGTGTGAACCCAAGTACTTTGTTAGCCTTGTTTCGAGAAAATACACATTTTTACTAGGTTTAAGATTCCTACTTATCATGACTCCTAAATCTTTCTCGCAGTCGGATTTCTCTCGGGTAAAATATCTGATATTAGATAGAAAACAATTTTCACATATCATGTACTGTACACCAACTTGAACAATGGTATGTTGCGTCCAATTGTTATTTGGTATAAAAAGGTTCTTTGAAGTCCTGGACAAGTACAGTGTTGTCACAATGTATTCATCCTGATCTCCATCACTGAGCGTGTTGCCACTTCCATGTGGTTACAGATGTGTATGTGTGTGTGTGTGTGTGTGTGTGTGTGTGTGTACAGAGATCTTAACTGTACAGAACATCCTGACAGAAGGAACCGCCCAGTGAGATTCCCGTAGTAACACGAGCTGTTATCTTGTAGTGTATTACGTGAAGACCAATTGTGTCGTAAATTACTCTATTTTCTTCCCAAGTTCGCCTTTTCACCTGACAAACAGCTTCATGATATAAGGTGGCTGGCAGTACGAATGATACACCGTTGGAATATAAGTACACCTCTTAGCTGAGTCAGCAATCACGAGATTATGATCAAGTAATTCCTGCTTCGTGCGACTAACGATGAGACCGTCTTCAGCGGCCTTATTATTACAGTATGATGCATCAGTGTACACTACGATACTGGTCACGATGCAGGGCCCGTGTACAGTGCACCTCGCGACACGTGTTGTGTACCATAGTATCTACAATCCCCTGCACTTACACCTGGTACAGTGGCTGGCGGGTTTTGTGAGTATTGGCAGCAATGTGTTTGTTGACGTCGTAGTATATTGATGAGAAAAGGCAGAAGCAGCTCTTTATAATTGTATGATAACTGTATTAAGAAAACAATTTTCCTCTATTTAATAATGATGAAACTTCCTGTATGGCTGCAGATTATAGACTAATTACCAAATATAGCGTCATTACCGACTGTCTGATAAAAGTTGGATGGCGGTGGTGGTGACGTAAGGAGACAGGGAGGGAGGGGAGGTCCCAGGTGCTGGTGGTTGGGGATTCGAGGACGACTACCACCAAGTATGTTGTGAAGGCAACCATATATTATATTAGCACCACACTATCTCCCTCAAGCTATGAATATTGATATTTTCCATTTAATTTAAAATAATATATTGATCAACAAATAACACCATTGTCTCTGCTGTATTATGTAGTCAATATATTCTTACATGTAAACTTGTTCTGCCGGAGTTGTTTTATGGGGAGGAATGTTGTTTATATGTTGTAAGTCAACACAGGTGTGGGTAAGTGGGTGGGGGATGGCTAGCTCGGACAGTCAGGGTCAGAGGTCATCATTAAGAATCCTCATGTCAAATATGTTTGGAGAACAAGACTAAGACACGTCATGTAATTGCATTATGAAAACATTTCGTGTATTTTGATGGTAAAAGTAGAACCAACATTTCACCCTTAGTACGGCTCCCTACTATTATACACAAGACTCCGTGGAACACATTTTGGAAACTTTTCATACAATATTACTGCCAACATGATATCACAATGTGTGTGTTTTATTTATCGGCTTTTCTATGTATACGATCGTCAATTACATATCTTTACAGATTGATACAAAAAGCTGTAAAAGATCTTCTTACACATCAGTAGTTTACAAAGTAATTCACAGGACTATCTTACAGTCACGAGTCCTACAGTCAGAATAGTATAATATTTGACAGCGGTAAGCGAAGGTCAAGTCTAACGTGAGACAGCACACCACACCTAACAATGTTTCTCTTGATGATTAACACATCCATAATGCTTAATACAGTCTTATAAGAATGTCAATAAAAATGTAATCATAAACCATAAAGATACTAATACCACTTTACTGATTTTGTTGTGGCTAATTCCAGAAGATTTTATTCTGCCGAGAGAAAAGCCTTTGGTCCTCTGGGATATGTGAATACCTCCACATCATGCTATAACACACTAGTAATTGATAGGACTAACCCTCACAAGTCAGTGGATATTCCTCCTCTTCTCTCCCTGCCGCAAGCACTCGACTTGTCTTCCATACTTCATATTCCCATCTCCGTACGTTTCATCATACACTTTACTTAGAAGTTCAATAACATGTTTATCACGATATATATATTACAGTTTTGAGGTTAGGACATACACGTGTCAAGTAAATTTACCAATAAGTATCATCAAGTTATATGTCCTTGTTGGCACCAAACATTTTAAATATTCAATGTAATTAAGGATTGATACGTTAAACAACTAATACATATATGAATTTCCATAACATAATCTTAAAACCAAGTTCAATAAATAACATAACACTACAAGATATCGTAATATTACCCAGAAAAATGTGATAATACTCGCAGCTTATTATGTAAAACGGTTACAGCATGAGATCTCATAAAGTCACATTTACATTCCAGTAATTCACTCAGACACAGCAGAGCTCAGGTGTACCAACGCCAATGCTCACACAGCAAGATTATCACAATGATGTACCGTAGCTTAGGTAAAACGTGGTCACTTACTCATTGACCCACTTCATAAAACCGTTCAGTACGATAACATAACCCGATAACATAACCCGATAACATAACCGAGAATTTGCTTCATCAACGATGGCTGGTCTACTGTCACTACCTAGCCTTCTCCCCTCGTACTGTATGGAGTTATGTCAAACATACATAGTTCAGTGTTTCTTTGCCCTCCTCTATAACCTACCACAGACAGGTCACAGTCCTCCTGGTCACTCCCAACCACAGTCCTCCTGGTCACTCCCAACCACAGTCCTCCTGGTCACTCACAACTACAGACCTCCTGGTCACTCCCAACCACAGTCCTCCTGGTCACTCCCAACCACAGTCCTCCTGGTCACTCCCAACCACAGTCCTCCTGGTCACTCACAACCACAGTCCTCCTGGTCACTCCTAACCACAGGCCCCCTGGTCACTCTCTGTTTAGAACAGAATGTATATATATATATATATATATATATATATATATATATATATATATATATATATATATATATATATATATATATATACTTCAGAATATGTCCATTAAGTCTTCTATTTGGAGGTAATTAAACTAATATTTTTCAAGCATAAAATGTTCCCCAAAAGATTTTCGACTTATGACTTCAATACTTTACGTAACTTGGAAGCCAATTATCAAACTTTCCGTAAAACGATTCTAGTATGCAAATTTGGTTCTAAAGTGATTCAGAGAATTTCTCTCTTCGTTCATTATACTAAAAAAAATAATTATATCTAATTTCATAAATTATATTCACTATCATTTAATTTTCCTTATCAATAAAATTCCCTTTGCAGGTCGATGTTATTTTAAATAATTAACTATAGGACGAAGTCGTAAAATACAAGCAACCAGATAACCTGTTTTACGGTTAAACGTTCTCAACTGTGGCCGTCTATATAAGTGTATTACCTGAAGGAGGTGATGGTGGAGGGTACTGAAGAAGCCACTGGAGCACACCTGACTGATCTTTTCTTGTTTTGTGATGTTAGCGGTGGCAGCCTTAATGGTCAACACAGGTGGGGGCCAGATGATATGTGCATTGTGAAATTAATCATGGATACTGTTTATATTGTAGCTATTATAGCTGAGTTAACTATTATGTGTAAAAGAAATCCAATGTGAGAAAGATTTAGGAGTAATGATAAGTAGGAATCTTAAGCCGACTAAACAATGTGTATTTGCTCGTAACAAGGCTAATACAGTACTTGGGTTCATACAAAGGAGTGCTAGTTATAAAACGAGAGAGGTCATCCTGAAACTATATCTTGCGCTTGTGAGACTTCACTTGGATTACTGTATTACAGAGTGGATATAGAATCCCGAGAAGGAATTCAGAGGAGAATGACAAGACTAATCCCGGGCATTAGGAACCTTAAGTACAAAGGCAGGTTAAAGCATCTTAATTTACACTTCCTCGAGAGACGTAGAGTGAGGGGCGATATGATAGAGGTGTATAAAGGGAAGTCAGGGCTAAACAAAGGGGACATAACAAAGGTACTCAAACTATCCAACCTGGAGCGAACTCGTAACAATGGTTTTAAATTAGATAAATTTAGATTTAGGCGCGAAATAGGTAACATTGGTTTGGAAATAAAGTAGTGGATGAATGGAACAAGTTACCAAACATCATTATTAACTCGAATACGATGGATAGCTTCAAACATAGGTTGGGTGGATATATGAGCGATAGGCCCGCTGCAGTTTCCTCCATTCTTATGTTCTTATAATGAGAGAGAGAAAAGAGAGAGAGATATAAAGAGAAAGAAAGAGAAAATATGTTTTCCTTCATACCAACCTTTTCTACTATTACATAAAGAAACAAGAACAACAAATACCTTTCCATCAATCGTTATCATTCCTTATCTTTAACTGATCTAACAGGTAAATTTTGCTTTGAGACTTCCTTCCACAACACAGCTTAGACATCGTGTTTACCTGTAGTCAACTCCTGCAACTGAGTTAACACATCACCCTTCAGCAGCACGACACAACCCCATATACCACTCGACAACAGACGCCATGTTTCCCTGCAGTGATTCTTACTAAAGATACAATTGGTGTTATTGTCACACCATCCTCCCCTCCCCCCCCCCCCCCCCGGACTCTACGACTCCCGCATGTATAGTTCCTCTGTTATCCTTATATACTATACACCTATTTACCTACTGTACCTCGCTTTTCAATCCTATTTTTCAGTATTTTTTTTTTTTACTCTTTTTGCAGTTCATTACATAATGCCATTATTCTCCGGTGCTTCTGTGCAATTTGTTTTTTTCTCTGTGTGACAAATGTGAAGTCATAGTAGTTTCTATATGTCCCAGTCTTATATATAACTAGAAATTCATCTCTTTTTTCTGGCCTCCTGAATTAGTAATGTATAGTTCCCGCGCTTCTTTCGTTTTCAATGTCATTTCGTCTTTTTTGTTTCTGCTGACATGGCTGGCCTCTGTCAGTCCGTCACTCTTGCACTCCAGTTACTCCCGTGAAATTTTCCTCACCTCCCCCCCCCCCTTTCCTCCTCCTCCTCCACACACGTTAGTCAAGACTTTCAAGAACTCTCTCTCTCTCTCTTAAAAAATAAAAATAAATAAATAAATAAAAATAAATGAATAAATAAAAAACTTACAACCCGCTGTCAACTCTCTTCCTTCTCCTCGGTCTCTCTCTTGTAAATATCAGTCACTTGTACCTTCGTCGAAAACTGGAAAATCCACAATATCTCTCCCTTTGCCAGGCGAGTCTCCTATGTCCCAGGTACCAAATCTCTCGGTATCAATCTTCCATTTCCTCCTCCCAATATCAACTTGCTTGTTTGGTGGCAGTCGACGTCCCTGCGGTGTTCCCTGGCCTATTTCTCTCAGCTTCAGAGGGAGACGTTGCTGCTCGACGCTTACAAGGGGAAGCACGAGACCGAGTTCACTATAATAGTTTATATTTGATGACCAAATTTGTCAAGAAAAATTTACAAGAGAACAGCTTATAAATTTTTTGTGACGACATTTTCATTTTATGAGTAAATGTTAGAAAGTAGTAACATGTGATTTGAAATTATTAAAGGTAACAGGAGCTGAATAGTTCAAGAAAATATGGATATCTGATGCATGGACGTGGCTCCCTCTCTCTCTCTCTCAATTCATCTATGAGCAATAACCTTCTCTCCCTCCCTTCAACACACAGGCACCAAAACACTAACCATGACCTTCCTCTACAGTTTTCCACTGACCACGAATCATCTCCATACTATACCATATAATTATCAATCTCGCGTTAGCTCTACTCCCACCCAATTAGTTTTTGCCTTATGGTCAATTAAATGCCGAAGCCAGAAGTTCCGGCAGCCTATTACGTTCATCAGATTGTGCAAAGTTTAATGACTTTTCTGAATTCGTAATGAGATTATATCACCTTTGCTTAATCTCCGAAGGCGTTATCTTTCTCAGCTTTGTGTGAGCATATGTTCAGCTTTCGTCAATGATCGATATGTGGATTTTCAGGTCATGGTGTGTGAGTGGGGGGGGGGGGGGTTAAATCTGTTTCCACGTGTACTGTGCATGTGTGATTTTGTATGTGTGTGTCTGTTTGTGTGTGTCTCCGTGTGTGTAATAGTCCTGTGTGTTTGTCTGTGTGTGTCTCCGTGTGTGTAAAGATAAAACAGAATTCTCGACTACTCGTTGACCTGAGGAGTGTCATCCCCCTGATCAAGACTGGGCCCGAGCAATGCTTCAAAAGGCCTTATTATCATACTTGTCGTTATTATGCTTATCTTACCACATTATTTAATTGGGGTGCTTATAAAAAATATATAAAAAAAATTGCTGGAGCTTCGATATATCATCACATCTTGATAAAATTATTTAATAAAAGTACATATAATCATTATATAATATTTAAAAACAAAAATGATGCTTTTAAATCCATCCGACGTTATTCACTTGACAAAACATGACATGATTTTTAGATTACGAAATAGATTAATTATCAAATGGCATAGATCATAACTGTACCTGTAATTATTAAAGTGCTTCTCGTTTCCTTAGAGATTTATATTCCATGTCATAGATGTATTTAATATATATTGTAAAATTTATTGATTATATGTCAGAAACAACAAATCTGTACAAGTGTCTCTAATGCAAAGAAGATAATTTAACAAAGTCATCAAACCACAAGTATACTTACACATAACAGTAGTAGAGGGAAAGAAACAACGTTAGATTTTCTCTCTCTCATAAGATGATTTTTTTGTTGATTAATTTTGATTATAACAATAGCAGGTGTGTGTGTGTGTGTGTGCGTGTGTGTGTGTGTTAAGCATCACTCTTCATAACAATATATAAAGACTATAATCGAATTCTTATAAGTATATCTTCTAGTTCATTAGTATACAGTACGCCATCAGACCCGTCGATAAATATTTCACAGTTTCCACGGTCAGACCCTCCAGCAGCAGGTGCAGGAATGTGTGAATATTTCAGACACACGTCACAAACTTGGAGAAGAGTGACTCAGCGTTATATGTGCCCTTGGTGAAATTATCATATCTGCAAACACACATATGGATGTACTTACTGTTTTTCTTCTTAGAATTGATTGAGAATGTAAAATATTAATTGATGGTGTCACAAACGTGAGTCATATAATCTCATGTTCATTAGTCATTTGTTAAGCTATTCCATTGTGAGAGGTTGATGTGTTAGACAGGTGACAATACAACATGAACCTCCCTGTCCTTCTCATTAGTATACAGTAGTGTCCACATCAACCACACGAGGCGAGAAAATTGAAACTCTTTACGAGACGACTATTAGCTGGATTATGTGGTTCCTCGGTTCGTCATTTCCAGCCCAACAGTCGCATCCCTTTTCTACCTCCCAACAACCGCATCCATCACGTCCCGGGCAGGAGATCTGTGACAGCAATTTGTGGGTGAATGTGTTCCGTCGAGGGTGAAATGCGAGCTAAAGATGACTGGCCAGATCCCACGCTTTGTTTCCGATAATGAGGCCACTTTGCATATTGCATCGCTAGTGAAGCATTTCTCGGTGGATTTACCTACAGAGATTTAACTTATAATAATCCGTAGCAAATACATTGTTGAGAGAAATGCTCTAAAAATCGAACATTTATCTCAGTCTGATTCAAAATTAATCACACACTAAAGTCTTGAACGATACTCAGTGGGTGAACGATGTGTAGAGAGGCCTATATTTTTGGGATGAAATCATGTATACGAAATTGTAACGCGAATTAAAATTAGTGTGAAGCATTGAGCCGTGATGGCGGCGCCTGGCTGCCCTGGAGGTGGAGGGTAGAGGGCTGTGGGCGGCTCCCGCAGTGTGGTGAAGGTCGTGAGGACAGGTGAGCTGGGCGGTGTCCACCAGGTGGTCATTTGTTCTGTTTAAAGAATTTATGTCTCAGGTTAATGACGTTGATAGTTTATTAACGCCTGTGTTCCTTCCTTCCTTCCTTCCTTCCTTCCTTCCTTCCCTCCCTCCCATTCTATATATTTCTTTCGTTCTCATTATTTTTCTCTATTACCCTCCTCTCAGCATCTATATATTTATTAAATTCAGACATGTGTGTGTGTGTGTGTGTGTGTATGTATGTATGTAATAATGATTAGCGGTTTATTGAAAGAGTATGACAGCCGGAAGGCTGAAAATATACAGTTACATAATTGGGGAATGGGTCACTTGATTTACAAATAATATACAAGTAACATAAGTGATACAAATATGATATATAATAACTAGGTGGGGAGAAGCTCAAACTACAGGGCATTTCAAAATATGTAGTGACAGTGCAATAAGTAAAATTAACTGGGAGTGAATACACTGGTTGATTACAAGTTATTGATAATTTTTACAATGGTTGGGACTGGGCTGTTCTTATAGCGATCACCTCGTGCTCGTAAGGGCTGGATGTGGTTGTGGTGTCGAACAGCAATTCTCGGACGAGGGATCTCAGGTGGTAGTAGGAGCCGGTGTCGAGGATGGTGCAGAAGCTTCTCACCAAATTTGCAGATGAGGTCGTGGTGATGGTCAGTGAGAGCCGAGAGGGTCAGTGTGTTGAGCACTTCTTGATATGTGGAGTAGGAAGGGGAGAGAATAGTCTTGCATGCCCTCTTTTGCACCTTTTCTAGGTGTTTACGTTGTGTGGCATTTAGGGAGGAAGACCAGGTAGGAGAGGCATAGGTGAGCTTGGGAAGTATGAATGTTGAGTAAACACTGAGGAGCTCGGGTGCAGGAACTCCGAGGGACTTGAGTCGGCGGAGGAGGTGGAGACGGAAACTGGAGTATTTGACAACTTCACTGCCGTGTGGTTTCCAATTTAGTTTGTTATCTGTGGTGACGCCGAGGAGCTTAGTGGAATCTACAACCTGGAGTGTGTTGGGACCTAAAGTAATGGAAGGGGGTGGGACAACGTCGGAGGAGAGGTTGATGTGCATAACCATGGTCTTGGTATGGTTCATGGTGACGTGGTTGTTGGTGGTCCAGTTTTGGAGACTCTTCAATAAATCATGAATGGTGGTATAGTCGGGGGCAGAATTGTTGACGCTGATCCCAATGGTGGAGTCGTCAACATATTTCCAGCGAGCAGGGGTTTCTCTTAGGGCATCATTGATAAGCATAAGGAAGGATAGTGGTCCCATCTTGGTGCCTTGGGGGACGCCACAGGTGAGTGACTGAAAGGTGTAGACAGCCCCTTGGAAGCGCACAGCTTGGCGTCGGTTACTGAGGAAGTCTGTAAGCCATGGTATAAGACTTCTTCGAAACCCTTGGTCTATAGCTTTGATGTTTTTTTGTTTTTTTTACGGGAATTAGCCCACCCGGGCACAGGTCAAACGACCCACAACGGAGCCTGTGGGGGGGGGGGGGGCGAAAAAAAAAGAACGGAAAGAAATTGTAAATATAGAAAAAAAAAGGTTATACTGTATTAATCTACACCACGAAGATGCCGGAAAACCAGCTTCTTAAAGTGAGACAGATTGTAAGAGCATGGAAACACAGAAGAAGGCAGAGCATTCCACAGTATGGCTGTGTGAGGAAAGAAGGAGGTACTATAACGGGTTATTCTCGTGTGACGGACATCCACTGAGAAACGGTGGGCACCGCGGGCAAGCCGTGTGTTACGAACCCACGGCCTTGCCGGCGGTACACAGGATGCCAAACCCACCGAACATTGCCCGTTAAAGTACCTGTAAAAGAGAGAGAGTGAAGCAACATTGCGGCGAAGAGGAAGGGAAGAGAGACTGTCAACTAAAGGAGGAGAGTTAATAAGACGAAATGCCTTTGATTCCACCCTATCTAACAGTTGGACAGAAGAAGAGCCACCCCAGATATGAGAGCAGTTCTCCAAGTTAGGACGAATGAATCCCTTATATACTTGGAACAACTGCTCAGGAGTGAAGTAGTTGCGGCATCTGTACAGCATTCCTAACTTTGTGGTCGACTAGGTCGAATGCCTTAGTGAATTCAATGAAAGCGACAGCTACAGACGTTTTTCGTTTCTCCAGATGGCGGTATATGTAGTCGAGAAAGTTGACAAGACAGTGAGTGGTGGAGGAAGTTTCCATATTACCAAATTGCTGAGGATCTATGGCTCCTGCAATATCAGCATAAGCCTAGTCGAACACAAAACTTTCATATATTAAGCTGGGTATTGAGGTAATTGCAATGGGTCTTAGCTGATTTAAGGATTGTGGGCTAGTTGACTTGGGCACTGGTGACACATAAGAAGTCTTCCAGTCAGTTGGGCATCTTGCTTGACTGAGAGAAGCATTGATGATGGAGCAGAGGGGTTAAGCAAGCTCCGGGGAGAACTCCTTGAAGATTTTCATTGGTAAGTCAATAAGGGTAGTAGAGCATTTTAACTTTAGTTTGTCCAGACGTTTTGCTACTTCAAATTCTTCTACTAAGTCAGTGGGAAGGGGGGCTGGTAAGTAAGCAGAGCGAGTGGTTGTGTCAATCCTGCTCAACTGCCCAACATTAGTGTGATGGCTAAGGAAGGGGAGGGGGGTGTGTCTTATTGTTTAGTCCAGAGAGTTCTTTAAGCTTACCATACCATTGACTGATGTTGGTCTGCTTTAGGTGTTGCAATTTGGTTGGGTAGTGAGACTTCATGGCAGTGCGTATTTCGCACATGACTCTGTTGCGAAGGGACCTGCAGAGGTTGTGGTAATTGAGATAAAAGGCTCTGTCTCTCTGTTGCATAAGTCTTTTGAACTGACGTGTGATCCAGGGCAAATCAGCTGGGTGTGATCTGACGGACTTCTCGGGGCAGAAATGGTGGTGAGCTTCCGTGGTGATGTTGGTGTAATTTATCCATGTGGTGTCCACGTCATCCATACTAAGTACTTCAGTCCAGGGATGGTGAACTATCCACTGCCCGAAGAGGCGTACTGCAGACTCAGTAATCGGCCTGTAGGTCTTGATGTAGGATCTCTGTACTTGAGTGGGAGTGGCAGCTGGGGACCAGAGCACTGATAAGTGTGTACTACACCCGATAGGAGGCATTGGTTGAGGTGGTTGGTACTGGTTCGCTAAGTCAGTTAAGATAAGGTCAAGGGTATTTTGACCGTGTGTGGGGAAGTTCACAACTTGTGATAGTGACAGCTGGTCCTGGATATCAGTGGTGTCAATTTCATCATAATCCCCGCATAATACTAACTTGGCACATGGGCAACAAACTCTGAGGTGGTAATGAGATGATTGATAAGAGTGTCTCTGGTGGGTGAGCGAGGCGGATGGTATGACATGCAGATTATGATAGAAGCAGTGTGGCGCGGGTGGGACCGTGTCACAACACGTATCCATACTTCTTCCACATCTGCTGGGACTTGAACATCCAGGCGTGACGGGCGTAGGTCATCTTGACAGAAGAGGGCAACGCCCCCTCCCCGTCTATGTGAACGAAGGTGATGAAAGAGATGATATCCCTAAATATGACACGTTTCAGGCACAATTTGCAAAACCTCACATATGGCGACGACGCTAGCGGCGGCTGACCTGACTGTGGTTGCCAGCTCGTCAAACTTGTTAGCTAGGGAGGTGACGTAGGAGAGCAGTAAAGACGGCAGATCATACCATATCCGTGGAACTTCAGTGTAATAGTACGGTCAGTCAGGGGTGGGTTTCTCTGGTTTCCTAGTGTGTGTGTGTGTGTGTGTGTGTGTGTGTGTGTGTGTGTGTGTGCGTGTGTGTGTGTGTGTAGGACACCAGCAATACAAGATAAATGGTACTTATAAGTCCTTAACTTTCTATTCTCTTATAAAAAGACGAAATGTCAAGGTATGATTTTCTTCACTTTTGACAAGCTTTACCTCAGTATTATAACTGTGGCTTCGTGTACTGTGTCGCTGTTCTGGGTTATATTTCACGATGTTTAGATGCAATTTTTTCAAATAAGAAGGTTGGCAACAAGTGTTACAATGTGTTTAAGTTAACGGGGCTGGCACAAGAGTAGCTCCCCAGCTGTGTTGTCAAGTGGCACCAACGTCGCGTGACGTCAGCGTGCCACTCTCCCTCGTCCCACACTGGCACTGAGCCTGATGGGCACGGGGTGTGATTACACACTGTGAGTGTCTCAATCGTGTTGAGTCGTTTACACCATGACTTGTTGCTTCTTCTTCTCTAATTCATTACCTTCTTCACCTCCCACATATCTCACCTCCAAAGTTGCCAAGACTTTCATCACAAAATATTTTTTGTACAAAGTGATGCCATAAATATCTAAACTGTACAGAAATTCAGAAGTTTCTAAGTTATCATCATAATTCAATATAAATGTGTTTGTTATTTTAAAATTTCTACTAGTTAATATCTTTCGTTTTTCAGAGGCTGGAGTGTTGACATGTCTTACGTGTATAACGATATTACTATTTCTTTGTCTTAACAAGTAAATGCAGTAAGACGAGAACAGACAGGTGTCGTGCACAATTCTTTTCATCAAGGTGTCCTCTTGCGGCCAGCACTCATACGAGTACACTTCGGTAACCACCTACACACACACACACACACACATACACACATACATACATACACACATACATACATACATACATACATACATACATACACACACACACACACATACACATACATACATACATACATACATACATACACACACACACACACACACACACATACATACATACACACATACACACACACATACATACATACATACATACACACACACACACATACATACATACATACATACATACACACACACACACACACACACACACACACACACACACTCAAGCACTTTCACACACCTCACTCAACATACAGTCATGCACCGGTAAGAGGAAGACTGTACACTCACAAAACCTATCTCACCCCACATACAACACGAACACTTACAGACTAAATGTTGCATCTTAACGAAAGCGCTCGAGTGACGCATTTTTTTTTTGTTCCATAAATATTTGCATTAATATCAGTCCGAATATTTAAATGATGGTGATATTAAGGATAAAAATGACTTGGTTATTATCATTATTTTTCTTGTTTATGCTTTATGGTGTACTACTGTCAAGGCCATTGTCATATATAATCCCCGTGTAATTAATAAACTATAGGTATTACATTACATTTCATACAGCGTATAGTTTAATGTTCCTTCACAGTCTAGAAACATCTCTACTGTGTCCAAAATCTACAATGGCCTTCTATAATTATATTTATAATCCCAGGTCTCGCATTAGCATTATATATCAACAGTCACACTCTAAGTCAGCTGTGACAATAGTAAGGGACATAATTATCATCAAACACTTACATAAAGACGTCCTGTATGTGGCTAGACTGTCTGGAAACACTCAGACGCGGGAGTCGCCTCATTTGCGCATGCCCAGTAGCCACTTTGGGAAAAATATTGATACCTCCCAGGAAACGGGGTCATAACGTTTACTTCTTAACTGGATATTAACTTGGTATTTCTCTTGAACGAATTATACTCCTAAAAGCTTCATTCTCTTGCCTAATAAACATTAACCAAGAGCCATGATCACTGGCGCCGAGGTCGTTTAGTCACCATTAACCTATTTCCTCCATTATTGTATTTCCTCTTTACCTGTAATGGTAATGGTGTGGAAAATGGTAACAAACATCCAAGTGATATACATCGAGAAGTTTTGGTTGCTGTTTATGTACGTACGTTGTGAATCTAGCGGAGAGTGAAGTGTTGTTAAAGGCTGTGGAGGAGAGTCTTTTATGGTTATAATGTTATAGCCACGTATTATAAAGTAATATTGATTTGGGATAATTACACATAAAACGCTTCTTGTGTGTCATCTTTTCTCATTAATTTCATTCCATTTTTTTATTTACGTAACTCCCAGTATTACAGAAATATTTACTTCTGTTATTATTTCATACATTACGGACAATAATTCTTTCAGTAGTTCCTGACGAGAATGTTTCTATCAGTAAGATTTCAGTATTTTCATTCTGACCGAGTCGTGTGTGTGTGTGTGTGTGTGTGTGTGTGTGAAAGCAAGAGCTATATTGTTCTATGTCTTGAAGACCATTGTATTTTGGACAGACTTAACAATGTAAATAGTCTTTTGTCAAATACGACGAAATAAATGAACACTTCCTTACGTCGTTCTACATAACCAAAATTACCTCATTATCGTCTTAAAGTTTATGTCAATTATCACATGCAGTTTTCCCATAATCTTCTTATGTAAACTTAATATAGGTCATTTTCCAAGAGTCACCGCTCAAATGTTTATTGTGTTTCTCAGTTGGCGCTGAAACCTGAGCCAGCCGGTAGTCTTGGAGGGGGAAAGTGGTGCCCGGGAGTGCCAAAGGAGGTGAACAAGAAATGCCAGAGATTGGGAGGAGAAAAATAAGAGAGTTGTCTTAAACCATCATAATAAAGCGTATTTGCTTGGGTTCATACAAGACTAGTGAGGTCATCCGAAAACTATGTCTTGAGCTTGTGAGACCTCACTCGGATTACGCTGTTCAGTTCTGGTCACCGTACTACAGAATAAATATAGAATCCCGAGCATTAGCAACATTGAGTATTGAGACAGGCTAAAGCATTTTAATTTGCACGCCCTCGAGAGACGTAGAGTGAGGGGCAATATGTTCTAGGTGTATAAATGGAAGTCAGGGTTAAACAAAGTGATATAACAAAGGTACTCAAACTATCTAACCAGGAGCGAACTCGTAGCAATAGTTTTAAATCAGACAAATTTAGATTGAGGCGCGAGATAGGTAACATTGGTTTAGAAATAGAATAGCGGATGAGTGGAACAAGTTACCGAACTTCATCACAAACTCGAACACGCTGGGAAGCTTCAAATATAAATTGGACGGATATATGAGCGATAGGGGTTAGGTGTAAGCGAGACTGCCCAGTATAGGCCAAAAGGCCCGCTGCAGTTTCCTCCATTCTTATGTTCTTATGTTCTTAAGTGGGTGCCAAATGTTACCCGGGGGAAATGGGAGATGCAGAAGTAAAACGAGGAAGGGAGAGAGGTGTCAGATGGTGACAGTACAAGGTATAAGGATGCCAAATGTTGCCTTGAAGATATAGCATTTGAGAGAGGAGAAAGATGAGTGTCAGATGATGGAAAAGTATGTATGAAGGAAAATAAGAAGCGTTAGAAGCCCAGGAGTAGGAGGAGTGACGGAGGGTGGGTGCCGAGAAGACGATAAGGGGGATCAAAGGAAAGAGGGGTGCCAGAGGATGTAAGAAGAGGGAAGAATGGTGTAAGAGAGTGCCAACGGATGCCACGAAAACGAATAAAAAGTCCAAAGGGTAACAGGAGGAGGAGGAGGAAGAAGAAGAAAGACTGCCAGGGACCACATATGGCACCCTATTTTATGGAGGTCTGGCCCCAGCATCATAATGTAACCTTAGATGACCTGCTGAAAAAAAAGCTTGATGGTCCCTCCCGGTCATTTACTATAATGGTAGTTTTTTTTTTTTTTTTCAGCCTGGGCCAAAGTCGTCGTTAGTCGTGTTGTGTGACCGTCAACACAACTTTGTATTGCCTGCTGCCGCTGTTGTTGTTGTTTCCTGTGGTGGATACTAAGTGACTTTATCAGTGTGGTTAGGTTAGGTAAGGGTAGGTTAGATTAGGAGATTCTTGGTTAGGTTAAGTAAGGTTAGAGCAGGTTCTGAGGCACACTAGACAACAGCATCATCTCTCTGCCTCACAACACTCTAACCTTCTACATCAAAACAGACAACATTATCACCAGCTGTGTCACACTAGGCAGCAATATCACCTGTTCCTTCACACTAACACCAATATATCCTAATGCTTCACACTAGACATCAGCTTCGCACTAAACCCTCACAATAATACCGTGGAGCGTCACGTCCAAAGCCAGGAACACAACAATAGGGCGTCAGGTTGCGGGTGTGTGAATTATGGATGGCTGAAGGCCTGTGAGACATGCGCGGGTAACTCGCTGCTATGTCAACATTAAACACATGTTTGGTGAAGGGAGCTGGTGGCGTCATCATCACGGGAGGGAAATTGAGTCGAGGATCAGGTCGGTGTGAGAGTCTTGTTAGCGTCTCTGTGGTGTTTATGGTTTTCTATAACTCAGATGTATAGAAGTATAACTGAAGTTTAGTGACGTTAAGATGGTTGATTGAGGTGAAGTACTTACTGTATAGTGGATAATATTGTTGTATGAGATCTCACCGGTTAGCTGAGGTGTGTGGTCTTGCCGACGGCCATCATCATTCACTCAACAATTTACGAGACTTGTCCTTGTTATGTTTTCACGAAACAGTTTTCTTTCTTGGGAAATTGTCACAATTTTTTCACTTGTTTCGCTCACTTTTTTCTTAAGAAACAAAAGCAATTTCGCAAGTTTTCAAACAGTTCAGAAGATGCTCTTGAAACTTCCTTGTACTTGACGGAAAAGAACAAACAGTTTAATTTTTCTTGCTATTCTCCAGATTTATATATATATATATATATATATATATATATATATATATATATATATATATATATATATATATATATATATATATATACAGACGATGACAAAAACAATTATAAGGAGGAACAGATACACAACACAGTGTGTGAGAACAATGTACAGATGATGTAGTGTCGTAAACCTGTCTGAAAGTATGAGAATATATATTCCTGTTACATCAGTTTACAATTATTGTGCTCCGTTATATTTGATTTATATCATCGTTTTTATTGTGAGAAACATAAAGGGAATATTATTCATTGTTGATATGAAATAACATGTAAGATGAAAATAGAGCAATTGAGAAAATATTTACAATTATTGAGTAAATGTATGTTATGCCGACCACTGAGTGGTACTGTGGCGCATAAGTCATCGTTATTATGGTACAACATAAGAATATAAGATGGAGGAAACTGCAGCGGGCCCATTGGCCCATACTGGGCAGTCCCATTTACACCCAACCCCTATTGTTCATATATCCACCCAACCTATGTTTGAAGCTATCCAGCGTATTCGAGTCAATTATGATGTTTGGTAACTTTTTCCATTCATCCACTACTTTATTTCCAAACCAGTGTTTACCTATTTCGCGCCTAAATCTAAATTTGTCTAATTTAAAACCATTGTTACGAGTTCGCTCCTGGTTGGATAGTTTGAGTACCTTTGTAATGTCCCCTATGTTTAGCCCTGACTTCCATTTATACACCTCTACCATATCGCCTCCCCACTCTACGTCTCTCGAAGAAGTGCAAATTAAGATGCTTTAACCTGTCTCTGTACTCAAGGTTCCTAATGCCCGGGATTAGTCCTGTCATTCTCCTCTGAATTCTGAGCCTTAAGGTCCACCCCCAGTGTTTTTACCTCATTATAGCTTATTGTCATGTTTAGGAATTTTGTTAAATATATATATATATATATATATGTTGCCTCTGAAGATGTCTTGAATAAAGACGAAAGCTAAGGTACTCCGTTGTTTCCATTTTCCCGTGTGATTTTATCAAGATTTATCTTATCCACGTTTTCATTGTGGATTTTCATAAAATATATATATATATATATATATATATATATATATATAGTATATATATATATATATATATATATATTTTTATATATATATATATATATATATATATATATATATATATATATATATTTTTATATATATATATATATATATATATATATATATATATATATATATATATATATATATATATATATATAGACTCGGACATATGCGCTAAGAACTTTGTAATTATAATTATGACATATACAATAGTTCTTATCGGGAGAACTTCACGTAAAATGCAATTTAGTGAATGAATGCAAAATGTATATAATTATCACTTCACAAATGCAAATTACAAACACAATAAAATAATTCAGCACATTCAAGTAACAACTTTTAATCATTAGCATCAAAATAAATTTGGTTAAGAATAATTTTTAAGTCTAAGGAAGTTGTGTGGTGAACCACAAGACAAAAACTGAAGAGCCTCACTCTATACCAGTGGTTCTCAACCTTGTTTGCCCCATGCACCCCTTTCACCATATGTCAGAATGTCATTACCCCCTCCTTTCCAAGATTGTCTGCCTCAAAAAGTGCATTCCAAATAATATGCATATAATACTGAAAATCCTTTATTTTTTCCATATTAGTACATATACATTTACAATTTTACATGGATTATTTTTATAGTGGAGTTTTACAAATTAAATGTCAATTGAAAATGTTGATGGATTTATAAAACTTGAATAAAAGTAAAATAGTTTTTTTTTATATTTATAATGAATTATTTAACAGACCAAACTGAAGCATAATGCAATAAACAAAACGTTCAATAGAATACCAGGATATTGTAAAGTTGTAATTAATTTTATTCAGATGAAGATTACAGTCAATGAGAAACTTGTGATTGTTTTTTCTTCGCCAATTCTGGGATACGCGGAGGAGTGCTTGAAAGGGCACAACGCAGGTCATTTTCTACCTCTAATCTACTACGTTGCTTCGTTTTAATTTGCAACAGAGTTGAAAAGCCTGACTCACAAAGATATGTCGACACAAACGGAAGCAATGCACGGATAGCTCTTTCTGCCACTTTTGGGTAGGAATCGCACATCAAGGGCCAAAATTCTGTGATTGATTTCTCATCGAACATATCTCTTGCTCCCGAATCAGTTTCCCGCCCCCCCTGAAAACCTGAATTCCCCCCCTGGGGGGAATTCCCCCCTGGTTGAGAACCACTGCTCTATACTGTTTATATCAAACTTTAATAGGTAATTAATTATCATCTTGTCAATCACACGACATTCTATACAAGAGCAGCGATGAAACAGCTTCAACAACACCAAGGTGTGTCTAACATTGTGGGGCATATTGGTGGCTGGTGTTTGTACTGCTGGTGCTCTCTCTCTCTCTCTCTCTCTCTCTCTCTCTCTCTCTCTCTCTCTCTCTCTCTCTCTCTCTCTCTCAGGTACCCTTAATACCTCTTTAATATATCTCATATTCCATAGTCGATGATATAAATGCTCGCGTGTGTGATGTACTGTATGTATACATGTGTAGGTCTGTGTATGTGTTGGTGTGTGCGTGAGCAAGTCACTGTATAATATACAGTGTATATGCGTGTGTACGCGTTAGTAGCGTGTCAAGACTACAAAATAATCACATTACCGTCCACCAGGCTGACACACACAGTCACGGGACACAGCCAACGTTACGTATTTGCTGTATAACCTGAGTGTAATGATAAGTAATTCTCAGAAAGTCAATCACGAGGAGAGTTGTTGACAAGTGGCAGAAATGTCTTCACAACTCTTCAATGAACTTTTCCTTTTAGACTCTGGAGTTTCTGGTAGTTTCTCCTTAGATCAAATATATATACCAAAATATAAACTGAGAGGTGTATACACTCATTGGATATAGGAGGAATATATATACCAAGAGATGAACATATACGAACTACAGACTAGAGGCAGGTTAGTATATAGAACAGCCAAGGTGACGCTCCTAACGCTGACGAACCTGTATATATTCTGACATCTTCCAAAGGCACAGAAACTCCACTATATCAAGTCCCTGATCCTTCCTCTACTAAACTACTCCCCAATACCCGGTTGTCAGGCCTCGAAATCCCGTACTTTCAAGTTACAGACAGTCAAAGATATATACAGGGACACATCACAGGCGAGAGATGGAAATATATTGAAAACATGTGTGACTCAATGCGGTGTATCGACGTCCAACACTCCTCTCTCCTCTAGCATAGGGGATGGGTTGGGGAGATCCTTGAAGTTGCGTCTCGTTAGTGGAGTTGTTCTTCGTTCATGGCCTGTATAGAGTTGGTAACATTATTGTCTATAGCTATGCGGAGTTGGTAACATTGTTGCTTATAGGTTGTGTCGAGTTGGTAGCACTGCTGCCTATAGTTCGTGTCGAGTTGGTAACATTGGTGTACAGGCTTTTTAGGCAGAATTAGTAATTTACGTTTCCTATACTTACCCTAATTCTTATTATAGAATCTTGACTTACAATTCAGAAACAACCATAAATAACTTCTTTATTACATGAACTCTAAGACCATATACCTCGCCTTGTTAAGACTATGTTGACCAGTTAGTGCAATACCTTTTCACTGTTATAAGAACAATAGAATTTCCTTATAGAATTTATGATTTTACTACAATTAACGTTTATTCTTTCAAAGCTATTTACAAATGTCATTATTATATCATGTTAGGTGAAAATAAATTAAAAGAAACATCCTGACCAAAATAACCTAACCTAAAATATCAGGATAGCAATAGACTCGAAAGGTAGAGTTCAGCCCTATAAAAGTGGGGTTCAATCCTACAAAAATGAGGTTTAATTCTACGAAAGTGGGGCTCAATCCAATAAAAAGTGGGGTTCAATCCTACAAAAGTAAGGTTCAATCCCACAAAAGTGAGGTTCAATCCTACAAAAAAATTGGGTTCACTCCTCCCAGTGTGTGAGTTTCAGGTCTGAATTGAGGAGTTATCGACACAATCTCGTGAGTCTGATGCTGTGGGTTCGAGCACCGCCACGCTACTCGTACACAACAGACGAGGTGTGGCAGCCATTCAGAATATCCGCCCCAACCCTCTAATGCCACCATGACCTTTTGTGATTTAGAAAACATCTCATGATTCACTTTGAAAAAAAAATAATAATATGAAGGAACAAAATCTTTTACATACTCAAAATACTGAATAAATATACACTGAATTTCATGCATACACTCAACCTTCACCAATCGCTTCTCGATCTTTGAGTGTGTGAAATTATAATGGTATTCCTTTCGCTGACGTATAAGATTGTGTACATCGATTCTCCATCGGATATCGGACTCGGGTCAGTTTAGAGACGAACCCTCGGTCTTTTACTGACATCCACGCCCTGGTCTACCTCCACCCAGTGCTCACGTACGCTAAGATCATCAAGTAATGTTGATGGCCCCTGAGTCGCCTCTCCTCTGCCATCTCCAATCTTACACGCGTCCACGTAGCGCCCCTCCTTATCGATAAGCTGCGTTCTCACTCGTCGAATTCAGGAACGGATTCATTTCTCATATCAAGTTATCGGACTCCCTGGACGCCTGGAGTCCATTGATGCCAGATGTATATACCGTGGGAGGCTTTTTTTTTAAGATTAAAGAAAATAGTTAAAAAAATAGAATACTCTCTAATATTACCAAAAGGAACAAGTCGACATATCTATCGTCACCTTAATTTCCTGTTTGAATGTTTGGGAGTTAGTTTAATAATATAATTAGTGAAGAAATCATTAAAGGACGTATTTTAAAACTGTTTCTTAAAAGACGAATATATTGAAAACCTGATTTAGGTTAAAGAAAGAATAGCCAATCTTACCTGATCTAAGTTGAGTAAAGTTTAGTAAGATAAATCTTCTTTATCCGTGTGGTAGAGATAAACGATTTCCCTCCTCGTCGACCGGCTGGGTGTCTCGTTTTCTGTGTTCTAGGGACAAGTAAACTATCGGGATTTTATTCCTGGTATAGTAAAACTTACTGTGTTCTGTTCTCTTCCAGATAAACGTGAGGTTGATAAAGGTGTTAGTGTGTGTGTGTGTGTGTGTGTGTGTGTGTGTGTGTGTGTGTGTGATATGAAACAGTCTATCAGCTCAAGCTGTAGAATCGAGAACAGTACTGGGCTTCATAAAACCGTAGACAAAACTATCAAGAACAATGGATGGATCCTGCACTGGCCTCCTTCCCTTGACATGGCCATCTCTAGTGGGTGGCCATTAAGTAATTAAGGTAAACATGCGCAAATATACTACATGTGAAAACATTATAGTAAACACTGAGCGCATTATGATTTAGGTGAATATAGTGAAGCCAGACAAACATTAGGAATTGTATCGAAATATCTGAAAAATAATATTCCATTTAATAGTTGTAATTATAATACTGTATACACAACTGCACATAACATAATTCTTGAAAATATATTTTATATTTGATCTCAGCATAATTGTTGGAACGACCTCGTAGTTTACTGTCAACTATTTCAGAAATAAAAAGGTACAAGAAATGGTAACCTCGTATTATAAAGTTAATTTGAGAGGTAATTAAACTTGCTTCAGGTAGGTGAATACCTCACTAAACGGCCAAAAGGTGACTCGTCGTCAGAGGACACCAACATTAATCTATTATTTCAAAGGGTTTAAGGACACTTCCTCAGGGATTTAAGAGAGGGAGGTAATTAAGTTCACGGATTTTTTCAGGTGTTAAAATTTTATTGAGAAGAAACAGATGAATAGTCCTAAATATGCTGACGGTAAAGCTGTGTGAAAGATGGAAACGTCAGTCTCTTTTTTTTTTATTGCTGACGAACATTTTTACTATACTTTATTGAAGGTTAAATTTTGAGTAAAAGTTTTAAGAAATAAAATAAAAACCTGAAAACATTTATCTTCTGATGTAACTATTATATTCTAGTCATTATAGTCATTATAGTATATATAACCCTGCCTTAGTCTATTGTAATGTATTTTCCTCAATGCCCATACACTGCTAATTAACATATACAACAGTCCCCATAAAATAAACTACTTGAACAAATACAATGGTTTTTCCAATAACTCTCTCACTAATGGTAATTTAATGGTGTATAACGCCATAAAACTTGAACACTGCGCTTACATGTTGGGTGAGACGTACGCCTATCCTAACACAGCAGCAGCCACAGAGTAGTAACACTCACTCACAAACAAAAAAATGTAAAACAAAGACCGCCAGAATGTTTATATAGTGTTATTTTGGTATAGTTGTGTGGATTAAAACATTATACTTATCAGAACGTGCAGCGAGTAGCAATAGTGAAGCGGCAGCATTATTAATACACCATATAGTAACGTGACGATGTTGATGATGAAGGTGACAAAATTTCATACCTTTGGAGATACAGGTTAGTTAAAAGTATAAACACTTGGCTGGTGATGAGGAGAATTACTCATGGAAAATAAATATGAAGAAGGAACAGAAAAGTGGCTGTGACACGTTGGCCTGACAGTAATAAAAAAAGATTAGAATACTGGAGGTAAAATTTCTGGTGAGAGAAAAATTCTATTGTTTTTCAGAGAGCGAGAGGGTGGGAGAATATTTGAAAATGTGAGTGTTTTTTTGTGGGGGGTTTTTACAGAGGAATTGGCATGAGTTATTAGAAGAGGAAGGAAGGGAATATAAATTTTGAATGATTGTGAAGAGAACTCATCGAGAGATGGAGAGGTATTGCCTTCCTTCTCGTAACAAGCTGTAAAAAATGTATGTATGTAATATGTGTGTGTGTGTGTGTGTGATTAACCACTAGCCCTCTCCGTCATCACTTTCCTTTTACAAAATTCCATGTAACAATTAGATGAAGAAAAGTTATTTATATTGTCCCCCATATTAGGCCTCCCCCGTGACACCTAACATTAGGGGTCGCTACATAACAACAACAGGTATGGTGGAGGTCCTTATCTTCATCAGCTCCAGAGGGAAAGGCTGTTGTCTGAGGTTTTGCTCCAATTAGCGTTAATTAAGACATCCATCTGTGACCCCAGGAGACCGTCAGGCTAGGGAACAGTACTATGGGTAATCTGTCTTCGAATGATCTCAGTTGATGTATGTATAGTAGATGGTGTATATATGTATAGTAGATGATGTATATATGTATAGTAGATGAACAGTTAGGTATATATGAACGAGAGAGAGATAAAGAGATTGGTTAATTATAGAGATAAATAGAAAAAGAAAGTGTGAGAAAGAGAGAAGAAGAGTGAAAGGGAGGGGTAAGGAATAGTGGGGAAGGGGGAGTTACAAAGAGGGTGTGTGTGTGTGTGTGTGTGTGTGTCAATATGTATTTATGTACATGTTTCTGTCTGTGTTTTTTTGTGTTTATGTGTGTGTGTCTGTATCAGTATGTGTTTATGTAGGTGCATGTGTGTGTGTGTGTGTAAACGGACTGCCAAACTTAAATCCATGAGGAAGTCTTCTGTCAACATCACTCTACCGCCGCTAAGCCAATGACTGAAACAGTATGAGTAACCTTTATAAATATGGGTCAGTAGTCCTCTAACAACCATTACAGACACACTACAACATCCTCCTCCTCCTCCTCCTCCTCTTCCTCCTCCTCTTCTCCTCTTCTTCTCCTCTTTTTCCTCCTCCTCCTACTCTCCGGATGTCCTCACACTCCAATCTTCAAGTACCAGAAATGTTTGCCTCTCAGAGTTCGAGTGTGAAGGTCCTGGTGACGTAGCTGGTTAGGTTCGTGCCTTTGTGTCCACTCTCTTTCATTTTCTTTACATTCAAGAAGCTGATGAATATAGAGACTGTAGTAACGTGCTTCAACGCTCTCGGGACACTGTCAGGGTGGATGAATCACTCCAGGGGTAAATATTTGTGTGTGTGTGATTGTAGTAAAGATCTGTTGGAAGGGGTTTTATTTGTGCGTTTTATTTGTATTTAGTTTTATTGGTTGACGATAACAAAAACGTTTGAATTCTGTTTATTTGATCGGTTTTGTTTTATTTCTTGGTGTGTTTTTTTATATTTTTCTTTATCTGGTTATTATCAATTTCTCTGTTTTTATCTGTTTCTCCAGCTGTTATCATTTTACTCGAATGTGATCACTTTCACCACCTGTGAGTCCCTAATTAAAAATAAATCTCTAACACGACAGGTGGACAACGTGTGGGTCAGCATCACTTATCTTTCCTGAAACATATCTAATAATTCGTTCATTGTTCCTCTACGAGCGACTTGTTTATCCTCTGTTATCCTGATCACAGAACACAATACTCAACCTATGAACAGACAATCTTTTTTTTTTAAAGATGGAACTTTAAGGAATAAGCTACAAGAATCAAAGAAATTACCAGTTAATTTAAGGAATCGTTACGTTGTGTGCTGTGTGTTAGTTTATTTTATAACACCTCGGTAAGATGTCATTACTCTGTGTGTGGGTGTGTGTAATAATAATAATATTAATAATAATAATTAACGGTTTATTGAAGGAGCATGGTAGCCGGAAGGCTAAAAATATACAGTTACATAATTGGGGAATGGGTCACTTGATTTACAAATAATATACAAGTAATATAAGTGATACAAATATGATATATAATAACTAGGTGAGGAGAAGCTCAAACTGCAGGGCATTTCAAAATAGTGACAGTGCAAAAAGTAAGATTGACTGGGAGGGAATACACTGGTTGATTACAAGTTATTGATAATTTTTACAATGGTTGGGACTGGGCTGTTCTTATAGTGATCAGTTCGTGCTCGTTTGGGCTGGATGCGGTTGTGGTGTCGAACAGCAATTCTCGGACGAGGAAGGAAGTAGGAGCCGGTGTCGAGGATGGTGCAGAAGCTTCTCACCAAATTTGCAGATGAGGTCGTGGTGATGGTCAGTGAGAGTCGAAAGGGTCAGTGTGTTGAGCGCTTCTTTATATGTGGAGTAGGAAGGGGAGAGAATAATCTTGCATGCCCTCTTTTGCACGTTTTCTAGGTGTTTACGTTGTGTGGCATTTAGGGAGGAAGACCAGGTAGGGGAGGCATAGGTGAGCTTGGGAAGTATGAATGTTGAGTAAACACTGAGGAGCTCGGGTGCAGGAACTCCGAGGGACTTGAGTCGGCGGAGGAGGTGGAGACGGAAACTGGAGGATTTAACAACTTCACTGACGTGTGGTTTCCAATTTAGTTTGTTGTCTATGGTGACGCCGAGGAGCTTAGTGGAATCTACAACCTGGAGAGTGTTGGGACCTAAAGTAATGGAAAGGGGTGGGACAATGTTGGAGGAGAGGTTGATATGCATAACCATAGTCTTAGTATGGTTGACGGTGACGTGGTTGTTAGTGGCCCAGTTTTGGAGATTGTTCAATAAATCCTGAAGGGCGGTATAGTCGGGAGCAGAATTGTTGACACTGATCCCAATGATGGAGTCGTCGACATATTTCCAGCGAGCAGGGGTTTCTCTTAGGGCATCATTGATAAGCATAAGGAAACATAGTGGTCCCATTTTGGTGCCTTGGGGGACGCCACAGGTGAGTGACTGAAAGGTGGAGACAGCCCCTCGGAAGCGCACAGCTTGACGTCGGTTACTGAGGAAGTCTGTAAGCCATGGTATAAGACTTCTTCGAAACCCGAGGTCGATAGCTTTGTTGATTGTTAAATTGTCTAATGGTGAAGTCAATGAAGGCGACAGATACAGACGTTTTTCGTTTCTCCAGATGGCGGTATATGCAGTCGAGAAAGCTGACAAGACAGTGAGTGGTGGAGGAAATTTTCATATTGCCAAATTGCTGAGGATCTATGGCGCCTGCAATATCAGCATAAGCCCAGTCAAACACAGAACTTTCACAGATTAAGCTGGGTATTGGGGTGATTGCAATGGGTTCTTAGCTGATTTAAGGATTGTGGGCTGGTTGACTTGGGCACTGGTGACATGTGAAGTCTTCCAGTCAGCTGGGCATCTGGCGTCATTGAGATAAAGGCTCTGTCTCTCTGTTGCATAAGTCTTTTGATCCGAGGTGTGATCCAGGGCAAGTCAACTGGGTGAGATCTGACGGACTTCTCGGGGAAGAAGTGGTGGTGAGCTTCCGTGGTGATGTTGGTATAATTTATTCATTTGGTGTCCACGTCATCCATACTAAGTACTTCAGTCCAGGGATGGTGAACTATCCACTGCCCGAATAGAAACACTGCAGAGTCAGTAGTCAGCCTATAGGTCTCTGTACTTGTGTGGGAGTGGCAACTGGGGACCAGAGCACTGATAGGTGTGTTCTACTCCAGATAGGAGGCCTTGGTTGAGGTGGTTGGTACTGGTCCACTAAGTCGGTGAAGAAAAGGTCAAAGGTATTTTGACCGTGTGTGGGGAAGTTCACAACTTGTGATAGTGACAGCTGGTCCTGGATATCAGTGGTGTCAATTTCATTATAATCCCCGCATAATACTAACTTGGCACATGGGTACCTAACTATGAGGTGGTCTGAGGTGGTAATGAGATGATTGATAAGAGTGTCTCTGGTGGGTGAGCGAGGCGGATGGTGACATACAGATTATGATGGAAGCAGTGTGCCGCGGGTGGGACCGTGTCACAACACGTATCCATAATTCTTCCACATCTGTTGGGGCTTGAACATCCAGGCGTGACGGGCGTAGGTCATCTTGACAGAAGAGGGCAACGCCCCCCCCCCCCCCCCCCCCGCTTCCATGTGAACGAAGGTGATGAAAGAGTTAATATCCCTCAATATGACACGTTTCAGGCACAATTTGCCATTCCTCACATATGGCAACGACGTTGGCAGCGACTGACCTGACTGTGGTTGCCAGCTCGTCAAACTTGTAGCTATGGAAGTGACGTTGGAGAGTAATAAAGACGGCAGATCATACCATATCCGTGGAACTTCAGTGTAATGGTGCGGTGTTTATGACGCCCCTGTCTCCTGCTTGCGCATGGAATATGTTCAGTGACTTGAGTCGCGCGATAACACTGCCATTAGGATAACAGTTCCCACACTTTAGATGGTACAGAGAGCGTCGGGAGTAAGCAATTGGTGGCCATCTGTTAATATCTGTTGTTGTGGACGGACTGAAGTGTTTGTCCCCTGTGGCCATAAACTCACTGGCGGCACTTTGAGGGCCACTGACAATGGTAAACATCTGTTAATATTTGTCAGTCGTAAACACCGTGAGTCCTTGTCTCTGGCGCTTAGGGTCGCCGACACAGTATCCACGATATATGTAAACACCGCGGTGGTCCTTGTCACCGGCACACTGAAGGTGACGGACAAAGTGCCCACTGTCTGGTATTACACTACTGTGTTTTGGTGCTTTTCCTTGGAATGCACTATCGGAACACTGTTTGGTAATCAATCATTGCACTGATCACTTGAATGTTTTGCTGAATAAATCCCGGTGTAGTAAGGGCGATAGGGCGTTGGGAGAGCAGGGGGTGGGAGGGCAGGGCCAAACAGACTCGGCCTGCCTGCCAAAACCGGGAGCGCCTTCAGGGCACGTCTTATTTCACTGATGGTTGACAAGTGTGTGTGTGTGTGAGTGTGATGTGTGGGTGTACTGTTGGCGTGTGTGTGTAATAATAATAATAATAATTAACGATTTATTGAAAAGTTCTGCAGCCCGAAAGCTGAAAATATACATTGGACGTAAATGACTTATTACATACATTGGTGGTTTAACAAAAGCCTTCATTAGAGAAAGGTAAAGGAACATACAGTGAACATACAGATTAATGTATGATTGTACATGTTTAACAGCAAACACGTAGTGTAGTAACTCCCTCCCAGATGGTGTTAGGAGGGACCTCACGCGATGTAGTAGTTCCCTCAGATGGTGTTATGAGGGACCTGACGTGGTGTAGTAATTCCCTCGCAGATGGTGTTATGAGGGACCACGTGGTGTAGTAATTACCTCACAGATGGTGTTATGGGGGACCTCACGTGGTGTAATTACCTCACAGATGGTGCTATGAGGGTCCTCACGTGGTGTAGTAATTCCCTCACAGATGGTGTTATGAGGGACCTGACGTGGTGTAGTATTTCCCTCACAGATGGTGTTATGAGGGAGCCTCACGTGGTGTAGTAATTCCTTCACAGATGGTGTTATGAGGGGGCCTAACGTGGTGTAGTAATTCCCTCACAGATGGTGTTATATGAGTAAGGTCTGGTCCCAGGCCTTCCTATCGTAGACGGATTAACACATCGCTGGTTGTTGTTGGGTCTCACGGGCCGTTATCACTGGGTACCTGGGACCTCACTGTGTGAAGGTTAACTTGGGTACGACTGTTACTGTTGAGTTGTTCTCACTGACTTGAGCACTGTTCACCACTGTTCACCTCTGTTTAACACTGGTTCCACTCCTTTCCTAAATGAAATTGTAACTTCTGGCGAGAACTTGTTGATATTCCGATGGGGAGGAGGGTTCAGGGGAAGGGGTTGGTATGGGCCAACTTAACAGTTGACCTGGCTGCTCCGAGAGGAGCGCCAGGTACGTCTTGACCCTTCGGTGGTCAAGGATGTAGTGTGTGTAGTGTGTGTGTGTGTGTGTGTGTGTCTGTGTGTGTGTGTGTGTAATAATAATAATAATAATGAACTGTTTATTGAAAGAGCATGGCAGCCGGAAGGCTGAAAATATATGTGTGTGTGTGTGTTAGCCCCTAGTTCGTATATAAATGTCAGGGCAGTACATTGGGTTTATATAATCATATCACCCCCTGTAACTTCCACTGGCTATGAGGTGACATGGTCACATCACGTGATGGGTAAGTTCCTTGAGGCGCGGCACTAAGACTGATGAGGTCAACGTATAAAAGCCGGTTGCCCCGGATTGTCACTCAACACCTCACACCAACCTGACGTATTTATAAGAGCTCTTTAATAGAGCCTCCGTCCTCATCTTAACACTCATAGCTTCAGTGATTAAGTTACGGTGGTATACACTTGGAACTGTATATGAGATAGTTCCTCAATAAATAGAGAACAGACAATTGGGTTCCACTACTAAAGCCCCATATACTTCTACTGTACATGTTCCAGCCTCATTAACCCAGAAGGAATAAACGGCTAGAGGGAGGAGAACGGGGAGAGGAAGGTGTAAACAGTGAGAGAGGGAGGAGAACGGGGAGAGGAAGGTGTAAACAGTGAGAGAGGGAGGAGAACGGGGAGAGGAAGGTGTAAACAGTGAGAGAGGGAGGAGAACGGGGAGAGGAAGGTGTAAACAGTGAGAGAGGGAGGAGAACGGGGAGAGGAAGGTGTAGACAGTGAGAGAGGGAGGAGAACGGGGAGAGGAAGGTGTAAACAGTGAGAGAGGGAGGAGAACGGGGAGAGGAAGGTGTAAACAGTGAGAGAGGGAGGAGAACGGGGAGAGGAAGGTGTAGACTGTGAGAGAGGGGGGAGAACGGGGAGAGGAAGGTGTTGACAGTGAGAGGGGAGGAGAACGGGGAGAGGAGGGCGTAGACAGTGAGAGAGGGAGGAGAACGGAGGGAGGAGGGTGTAAACAGTGAGAGAGGAAGGAGAACGGGGGGAGAAAGGTGTATACAGTGAGAGAGGGAAGAGAACGGGAGGAAAAAGATGTAGACAGTGAAAGAGGGGGGAGAACGTGGAAAGGAGGGTGTAGACTGTGAGAGAGGGAGGAGAACGGGAAGAGGAGGGTGTAGACAGTGAGAGGGGAGGAGAACGGGGAGAGGAAGGTGTAAACAGTGAGAGAGGGAGGAGAACGGGAAGAGGAGGGTGTAGACAGTGAGAGAGGAAGGAGAACGGGGAGAGGAAGGTGTAAACAGTGAGAGAGGGAGGAGAACGGGGGGAGGAGCGTGTAGACAGTGAGAGAGGGAGGAGAACGGGAAGAGGAGGGTGTAGACAGTGAGAGAGGGAGGAGAACGGGGAGGGAGGGGGGGGAGAAGACCTAGGAGAGGAAGGAGGAGAACGAAGGAGAGGAGGAAGATGAAGAGGTTGTGGAAAGCGAAGGTGATCACAGGAGACATGAGGATAGGAAGAAAATATGACCATAACAGTGTAGATGAAAGACCAGTCCGAAAAGAAAGAAAAATCTTCTTAACTCATCTTGAGAAATGTTAAATTTATGGTGCAAGAAATTCACGTTGAGTCCGAACAATATTTACACGACTTGAAAACTCCAACTAACTTATATTGATTAAACTTCCACAAATTTCAGTAAATCAGTATTGGAGTGGGTTTTTTTTTTCAGTGAATATAACCTCCAACAGTTTTAAACAACATGGTTCAACTTTATTCATTCTCTGGTTAGTAAAATAAAATAAAGCTCGCTGAATAGATTTGACGATGGCACTTGTCTGATCTCTCATTGTGCTAGTTATAAAAAAAAATAATGGTATAATATTTGGGCCGTCATGTTTGGGTCTTGCTCAACCCTCCCCACGACCCCTTCACTATTCCCCACCAGGACCCCCTTTTCTTCCCTTACTTCCCCCATCACTCTTCCCTTTCCAATTTCCCCTAGGACACATATTTCCCCAGAACTCCTCCTTCCCCAATCTCGCCACGACCCCTTCCCTATTCCCCACCAGGAACCCCTTTTCTTCCCCCAATCTTCCCCAAGACCCCCTTCCTCATCTCCCTGGTCACCTCCACCTCCCTTGGGCATTTCTCCCTACATCATGAACTGTCCATCTTGTTTTGTATTTCCCATGAAAGGAATCTGGTGAATACGTTTTCCGACTTTAAAATAATTACTTAAAGGTGTCGTTTCCACTTCTGATTTCCGGTTTGAGGTCCTGAAAAGCCAGGAAGTTCCAGCCACGCAGCGCTGCTTTCAGATAGCTCGCTGGTAACATAACGCACTGCCACACAAACACAACCCAAATGTTCACTGGGAAATTTCCTGTAGCTGCATTTACAGTAGACCAGGTACAGAGGTGTGTTATCTGTAGACAAAGTTATTTCATTTATTATACACCACTGCAGGTTGTTACGCTTGTTGTATTAGTTGATATCAAGACACGTCAAGTTTTCTCTCTTTTTTTCTATTATTTACAGTATATAGTTATCCGTTAGCTCTTAACTATGTGTCAGTTTCCCCCCTCCCTTCCAACCTCATTCTATGACCTGGTGGAAGTCAAATATATCAAGTTACCACCGACACAAAAACGTGTGACAAATGAAATCTAGCTTTGAACTACACTGATACACTACCGATAAATGGGTTTGACTAAATGCCACGGCCACCACCACAAAGTACAAAACACATTCCTGAAACACAACCATTAAAAACTAACAACAACACATAGTAAAGGATAGAAACACGTCTGAAACACTGTACCATTTAACTAACAGTAACACAACACCTCAACACATTACAGGAACACAGTTAGTAGTATCAGGTACCATATCAAACTTTTCCTCATCGTTCACGTTTTCCAGAGGTCAGCTTCAATACTTGTGTCTGATAATGGGAAACAAAAATTAAAGGGCCGTTTAATATTCGTAGCATTGTCACACACACACACACACACACACACACACTTTCTAATTTCTCCCCAATAATCACACCTGTATGAGAAACGGTCATTAAATTAACAGATATTTACTTCAGCTTTAGATTGATCAGTCATATCCATAAAGCGACTCGTAATGTCAAGTTAAGCTCTCGTCCATCTGCCCGTCTATGTACCTATAACAACTTCCGTGTCACTACATTGCATTGGCTGACAGGTGAATATTTTCTATCCAACATATTGAAAAAGTGACGAAAAGTTGAATTTACAATGAGAGAGAAAGAGAGAGGACAGAAAATGAGGAAAAACGATTAGATTGTGATGATACCCTCCGTTACTACACGTTGACGGGAGTGTTCTGTATATACTGTAATACCAACATGACACGAAGGAGTGAGGTGACTGGTGTCTGCTCATGGTATGATTGGAGTATACAGTACCAGGGCGAACAACTGTAGCTAAACACTCCCCATTTATTGTTATTATTAAACTTGAGAAGAAATCATTAAAGTATTTACTTGCATGAAAGTTGACGTGAGGGAAAAAATAATCGAATTATTTCAGCCAAACCGAAAGTTAAAATATTCCTATAGTAGCATGTGGGGGGGCAAGTGTCAAGTTTCGAGTCACTTCATGTCAGCGAGTTTAAATCCACAGGAAGAGGGACAATACTTCCGAACAATAAAAAACATAACAAATGGCGGAAAAATCCTTGCTCGGTTAAATAAAATATTGCATAACCTTGATATAAACAGTTTGTGTTAAAATATTATTGTCAGCATAGTGAAAATGCAACCCTGACATACAATACATATAATATTAACTAAATTTATATATTTACAAGTGAAAGGCGTGCAAGCCGCCAACAGGTGCAAACTGGGAGAACAGTTATTGTATTGTTTCATTCTCGCAGTTACAACCGTTCAAAGATGACAAGGTCGAGACTGGGAGTGGAGTAGGTCAGTTGACAGAAATCTCCGTGCGAGAATACTGGCATTGGTGAGTGTTCAGGAATACCAATAGTAGACGGCAGCGTGAAAATATAGACGACACTGGACGGCAGCCTACACGGGACACCGACAGTATTACCGTGGACCGAAACACACAAACTTGATCTGCAGGAACGAACGTGTCAAAATGCCTCATAATCGAGAGTTTTCTAATACACCCCTACTGTATATTGAAGCTCACTTGTTCCAGGTAAGGTGTTTTATTTTAGAGTATTATTAAGAAATTGGTAAGGATTTTGAACGAAATAGCCAAATAAGTGATTTATTCCCTCGTCAAATTGATGAAAGTTGGAATATTTGTTATGTGTTCCGTGGATTACTGTTGTTGACATTAAGGGTAAGGCTAATATAACTCACTCATTCACCTGTGTGTTTTAAGTTCATATCATATATATATATATATATATATATATATATATATATATATATATATATATATATATATTATATATATATATATCATATATATATATATATATATATAACAAAGAAGTATGTCTGTGTGTTTCTTTGTTTGTGTGACCGCATGAGAATCTCGGAAACTACTTTACCAATCTGTAGTGATGATGGATGATGTTATATGTAGTGATGATGGATGATGTTATATGTAGTGATGATGGATGGTGTTATATGTAGTGATGATGGATGGTGTTATATGTAGTGATGATGGATGGTGTTATGTAGTGATTATGGATGGTGTTATATGTAGTGATGATGGATGGTGTTATATGTAGTAATGATGGATGGTGTTATATGTAGTGATGATGGATGGTGTTATATGTAGTGATGATAGATGGTGTTATATGTAGTGATCTCAAAAAAACTCCAACCAACCCCATCCGACACAGCCCCAACGCACACACGTAGAAAAGTTGTATTCCCTCTTATGATTTACAGCTATTTTGATCCTTAGGTTTTCTTTCATTATAACTTACTTTTCTCTGCATTTAACCTCCATCCGTTACACCACACAGAGGTTGAAAAGTCGTATCCCATACCATGTATTATAACGAGGTATGCCGAACGTACGAAATACGATATTTCACACCATGGCCTAGCGAAAGAGCCGGCCTGAGGGCGGCGTTTCTGCTATCTGTATACATAAAACAAAGAAGTCTGTCTGTTTGTCTGTGTGTCCGCACGAGAATCTCGGACACTACTTTACCGATCTGTAGTGATGATGGATGGTGTTATATGTAGTGATGATGGATGTTGTTATACGTAGTGATTGTTAACTCTCATAGGAGCGTTATTGGTTTGTTGCTGGAGAAATAAACCCTCAACGTTGACACGTACCATATAATTCGGTCAAAACCTGTCAAAGAACAATTCACATATATCAAATGCTGTTATCTCAGGACACAAGGTATGAATAATACAATCAATATACAGTACATAGCCTGTTAACATCTTAAATATAACTCACATATTACAACTGTTGATACATCAGGAGACAATTTGTATAATACGATCAAATTACAGTACATAAATATACTTATTAAAGTTATTTAGAGTTTTTATCTCGAGGCTTTACTAGTTCACGATCACACTCACGTTTTTAGGGTCTATGGTTAGAACAGCGTGTTGTTTCTCCTGCAAGAATCGGTAGGCTGCTGTGAGAGCAATCGCAGCCCCAGGCGAGGACCATCTGTTTCTTATTAAACACGTCAACAAATACGTTGTCAACACTATGCCTCTCTTCTCACCCCCCTCTCTCTCTCTCTCTCTCTCTCTCTCTCTCTCTCTCTCTCTCTCTCTCTCTCTCTCTCTCTCTCTCTTTCTTTCTTTCTCTCTCTCTCTCCTAGTTTATCTTACTGTGGCGGTAACAGTGATGATGGGTGGTGTTATTTGTAGTGATGATCTAATCTATATAAAACAAAAAAGTTTGTCTGTGTGTCCGCACGAGAATCTCGGACACTACTTTACCGATCTGTAGTGATGATGGATGGTGTTATATGTAGTGATGATGGGTGGTGTTATATGTAGTGATGATGGATGGTGTTATATGTAGTGATGATGGATGGTGTTATATGTAGTGATAATGGATGATGCTATAGATAGAATATGAAAGGTATCCCTCTGTTGTCATTGGCAACATGGATAAGAAATGTGAATACTGCGGTGCAAAGAAGTACAAAGGAGAATCTGCTGGACTGTGCTGCTCTCATGGGAAAGTACGACTGTCAAATTTGGAAAAACCACCACAACCATTGAAGACTCTCATGCTGGGAGCAACACCAGAGTCAAAACACTTCTTGGAAAATATACGGAAGTACAATTCATGCTTCCAGATGACATATTTTGGAGCTACCAGAGTAGTTCGTGAGCACGGATACATGCCCACATTCAAAGTCCAGGGTCAAGTCTATCACAAAGCAGGATCCCTCTTACCACTGGAAGATGAGCAGGCAAAGTTCCTCCAAATCTACTCCATGGGAGATCATGAAAAGCAGACTACTATCAGGGGTGGCAACATTCAAGGTGTCAGACATGACATTGTCCTATCTATCCAAGAAATGCTGCATGAGCACAACACGTAGGTACAGTCATTTAAAAATGCCCTGGAAAACATGTCTTCTGACGAGTACAAAGTCAGGATCAAAGGAGACACCATAATGCACTACAGTGAGACAATGTGGAGCCTCCCGGAGGGTGGCTTCCTACCGTGGCCTAGCGGAAGAGCCGCCCGGAGGGCGGCGATTCCGCTATTACATATATAAAAAAATAGGGTAATTGACCTGTTATTGAAGAGCAGAAACGAGTCACTATAGTATTTCCAAGCTAATCTGGCCCGTAAGCCATGCCCTTTTCTAAACTAATAGCTGATTGGTTCATAGAAAATTCTAACTAAATGTGTTCACAATTGGTAAGCAGACCTGTTATTATCTAAAATAATGTTAAATAATTATCTGAACTATCAAAATGCAAATTATTTCAAGGCATTAGCACTTCAGAGAGGATGTTAGAAAATTTTAAAGATTTATCATAAAAGGTAAATATAAATACGCGCTTATTTACGCGAGTTCCGGGGTGAGGCAAATCGCCCTGGGGAACCAATCAGCTATTTGTAGCTATAGACGAGGGGCGTGGCTTATGGGCCAGGTTAGAGTGGAAAAAGTAGTGTCTGTGATGAAATATAGTTTTGAGATGAAAAGGACAGTTGTTGTTGTGTGTGTGTGTGTGTGTGTGTGTGTGGTGACAGAGGAGACCATTTATTACTGTGTGGCCGATAGAGGACAAGGAGGACCCCAGAGTCTCACCTTCACAATAAAGAACCTCTCAGCCTCGTCGACCGTCAACACACTGTCCACTGTTACTAATTCAAACAGTTATTATAGTCTGATGAATATAATATTCAGATTCAAACACCATTTAATTGTAAAAAGTTTTAGCTAGAATGGTATCTGTTCTCCCCAATGACGAAGAATGCATAACTTCCAAACGTTTGATGGAAAGGAAAAGGGAAAACGTTCATTACAGATTTGGTTATCTTATTTATCCTAACTTCAACCCCTCTGAGAACGATGACATTTTCCAAAGTGAGATGACTTTGTACTCTAGGGGTCAAGAAATTGTACTCAAGGGATTAGATTATCGTACACATAAGGATTAACTGATCGTACTCAAGGGGTTAAGTCATCGTACACAAGGGATATACCATTGTACTCAAGGGGATAAACCATCGTACACAAGGGATAAACTGATCGTACTCAAGGGGATAAATCATCGTACACAAGGGAATAAGTCATCGTACTCTAGGGCTTAAGGTTCCTAAAGGCCAGGTCTCTCACAGGTATATATACACAATCCAACAGACACACATCCGTCAGTGAGTTATCAAACCGTCAATCAGGCGTTGGTCACCTGCCGCTACACACCTCAAAAAAATACCTTTAGCACAACAAACTCAGCTGCAGGGACGTCTTGTATGTGTGTGTTTTTAATGTGATGTTTTTTGTTTAATTCAGGCCTTAAGTGCCAAACATCAACATCACACTAAACACTATTTAAAACATAATATAAGGACGTTACTTTAGGAGCAACTAAACATATATATTTTATTATTATACAGTAGGTATAGCTTCTGTTGTGAGCTTTGTTTAAATGCTTGATATTTGAGGCCGTAAATCCATCGTTTCAGATAAACATTGATGTATATTGTATATTAGGTTACTTTAGTCAACAAAGCTAATGTCTTATATTTCAGAAATGAATACTGTGTTTTTTTTGTCATTCGGGTGGTTATTTATCGTATATATATTTTATTTAGAAATGTTTTTAAATTGTAATGTGATATACATGGGGGGATTTTTTTTTTGTTTTTTAATGTTATAGTTTACCTTTTAACCCTTATTAAAATGAATCTCTCTTTTTTAATTCTTGATCTATTACCCTCGCAGCATGGTTGTTGTTGTTGTTGTTGTTCAACTTTTTGTTTCCGAACCAGAACTTGAGTTTCCATGCATCGCTGAACGTGATATTCCGCAGGCAACTCCCCTTCAACCACGGACAGTTTTCTATTGATTTTGGGGTTCACTGGGTCAGAGGTCAGTGCCAGTCTGGGGTTCACTGGGTCAGAGGTCAGTGCTAGTTTGGGGGGTCACTGGGTCAGAAGTCAGTGCCAGTTTGGGGGTCACTGGGTCAGAGGTCAGTGCCAGTTTGGGGTTCACTGGGTCAGAAGTCAGTGCTAGTTTGGGGGTCACTGGGTCAGAGGTCAGTGCTAGTTTTGGGTTCACTGGGTCAGAAGTCAGTGCCAGTTTGGGGGTCACTGGGTCGGTGCCAGTCTCGGGTTCACTGGGTCAGAGGTCAGTGCTAGTTTGGGGGTCACTGAGTCAGAGGTCAGTGCCAGTCTGGGGGTCACTGGGTTAGAGGTCAGTGCCAGTCTGGGGTTCATTGGGTCAGAGGTCACTGCTAGTTTGGGGGGTCACTGGATCAGAGGTCAATGCCACTTTTCGGGTCACTGGGTCAGAGGTCAGTGTCAGTTTGGGGGTCACTAGGTCAGAGGTCAGTGCTCGACAAAATTAACCTTCAATAAACCGAAATCCTTACCACCAACTCAAGATTCTTCCTGGCTTGACCCTATTAGTCTATGCAGTACAAATATCACCACTCTAACTGTGATCTGGTAACCTAACCTAGAAGTGCTTCAAAAACACCACCAGAAAGTATTATATAAAGGAAGAAAATATACAACAAAAACGAATAATAATAATAATAATAATAATAATAATAATAATAATAATAATACAAACTTAAAGATATGACAAAAAGGACAATCAACAATAGAACAAAAAAGAATGAGAAAATAGAGTAAAGTTGTAACCCGTAAGAGGACAAACGAGCAGCGTTCGACAAAGTTCAACTCGTAAGTAACTCGGCGACGGCTATCAATTAGTGAGAGACACGTGGAAGAACCAACACTTTGTTTACACTCACATCTGCTTCTTTAAAATCCTTCAGCTCCTTAAGTGTGTTCAAATCCATCCATTGTGTAAAAATCTATTTGCCCTGTGTTAAAATCCATCTAGCGTGTGTAGGATTTTTTTTAATCCATCCATTGTTATTTATCTCTATATATTCCTCTGTCTCTTTGACTGGGTCAATCCGTGTCAAATTAACCAGGCCAAAACATCAACCGTCATGAAATTGGCTAATATTTGGAATATAAATAGAACATTTTAAGCTGATTTCAGAAAGGTTTTACTTTTTAAAATCGGATTTACCATTGCAGAGTTATGGCGATTTGAAATTTGATCATTTCATGCTCGCTCAAGCGGAACGGTGGCTGATTTTAAATCAACCCGAATTCAGATGCTTATTAAATGCCAACGAGTGTAGATATAAACTTAAAACTTATCAAATATAAAAGCTTACATCATACAGTTTAATATGCAATGGAAAAAATGTGGTTGCTATGGGTGGTGTGTGGTTGCTAGGGGTTTAAAGTACAACACATTTCATGTTCGGTCAACCGTAACGTGCTACGGAAATGACCATAACTTTCGCAGAACCATATGGATTTTTAATTTTAATGGCTCAAATGAAAAATCTAGTATTCAGCTACAACTTCAACATAAAGACCTTCTGCCCTTTTGGGTTTTTCTTGACAAAAATGAGGCTCAAAGTAAATGTCGATTTATCTCAATATTTTTCACTATTACTGTAGTAGGCAATTTAATACATATAATATGTCTTCACTTTTCAATGTTTTTTTTAAATATGTTGTCTTGTCTTATCCATAATTATAAATATAATATCATTGATTGATCATGTCTCATAATAATTTCCACAGTAGAAAGTTAATATCTAAATTCTATCTTAGTTCAAAGATATGATCAATAATTGACCATTGAACAAAAAAATTTAAAACAATAAGCAAGGCTAACTTTGTGAAACTGCTTTTTGAAAACATAGCATTAGTGAGTGATTGCCTTGCAGTCCTAACAAAATTTTATTTTAATTCTGCATAGCATAGCAAATTATTTTAAACACATTTTGTTTTCAATAAGAATCCGTACTCGATATAGTTTTTGTTGTGTATATTTAGGTATCTCAATAAAATATAATATATATCTAAAAATACAACAACATTTTAGTTCATGATGGCTGTTATATTTATTATTTATTTTCTATTAGATTTCATAATTTGAATGAATAGGTTGTGGAAGACAAGTTACAGATGAAAATGCTTGATAATTACATCAAGATTATCAAGCATTTATCTCGAGGTAGATTGGACTTCTTAGCCCAGTGAATTTATTTTTGATATTAAATAATGTGCCATATACAATATGGTTTTACCCCAATGGTGTCGAAGAAACACAAACAGCATTGCCTTTAAAATAATTTACTATGCAATGCAAATGCATTATTAAAATAAAAGCTTTTTTATAATTTGATCTTATTGTTTTCCAAGAGCAGTTTATAAAGTCAGCCTCGTTATTTTAAATCGTTTTTTGTTTGGTCAATAATCAATCACCAGACCATATTTTTGAATTAGAAATGCCATTATGATCTACAGATTTTTAATTTCAGCTGTGTGCATTATTAAATATTATATGTGAAAATAACTGAAACATGATTATCATGAATATAATATAAATTTAATAATGTATTTTAATAAACATTGTAGACATATATTTGTAATAATTATGTTAACTATCAAAAATATTGAGATAAACAGACAGTTACTTTGAGCCTCATTTTTGTCAAGAAAAACCCAAAAGGGCAGAAGGTCTTTATGTTGAAGTTGTAGCTGAACACTAGATCTTTCATTTGAGCCATTAAAATTAACAATCCATATGGTTCTGCGAAAGTTATGGTCATTTCCGTAGCACGTTACGGTTGACCGAACATGAAATGTGTTGTACTTTAAACCCCTAGCAACCACACACCACCCATAGCAACCACATTTTTTCCATTGCATATTAAACTGTATGATGTAAGCTTTTATATTTGATAAGTTTTAAGTTTATATCTACACTCGTTGGCATTTAATAAGCATCTGAATTCGGGTTGATTTAAAATCAGTCACCGTTCCGCTTGAGCGAGCATGAAATGATCAAATTTCAAATCGCCATAACTCTGCAACGGTAAATCCGATTTTAAAAAGTAAAACCTTTCTGAAATCAGCTTAAAAAGTTCTATTTATATTCCAAATATTAGCCAATTTCATGACGGTTGATGTTTTTTTTATTTATTTTGGTTAACTTGACATGGATTGACCCGACTGTCTGTTGGTTGTATAAATTGTGTATTGCTTAACGAATACACGTATATGTTCCCCTCCACATCACGAGTCCCACACCTCTTGAATAACCTTGTCTAGCCACCGCCTGTTGTACTCTCCCTTACCTCCATCTATCCCTCCATCCATCCTATCCCTCCCACTGTCCCATCATCTATCCTGAGGAACAGCGGCACACGTCAAGATGGAAGAGATTAGATTGTCATGGGATAGAGTCATTCTCCCGCATCGTTCGGTATTGTCAGGCCTCGAGTGGGCGAGTGAGTGACAGTTTTATTACAAAGGGAAGCCCCCTTACTCTCTCTGGTGCTACGCTGGGAGAGGCTGAGAGACAGGGTGGGGGCTCAGGGACAGGGAGGGAGGAAGTAGGTAAGATGAGGGAGAGGAAGAAGTAAAGGAGACGAAAGTGTAGGGAAGGAGAGGTAAAGAAAGTGAGAAAGAAGGAGGAAGAGTAGGTGAAAAAGAAGAAGAGGTAGTGGTGAAGGTAGCAACGAATATGGAGTAGATAAAGGAGAGGATAAGGAGGAGTTGGAAGAAAGGAAATAAAAGAAAATAGAAAAAATAGTAAAACACAATGACGTAAAAGAAATGAAAAGTGGAGAGAGATGGAAAATTAAAGGAGAGATGAAAGAATAGGAGATGAAGAGAAGAAAATATCAGGTTATCAGAGGAGGGAAGGAAGAATAAATAGAGGGTGATGAGAGAGAGAGAGAGAGAGAGAGAGATGAGTGATGGTAGGAGGAAGGGAGGGTGTACAAGAGGAGATGGAACAGGGAAATAGGGGGATTAGAGAACAGAGGGGAGAAGTTGAGGGTGGGAGGGGAAAGCGGGAACAGTAAAATAAAAACAAGAAGAATCGTTAAAGTAAATAGGAAGGGTGGGAGAGAGAAGGGAGGAAGATAATGTATGGGGAGGGAAGGAGGAGGAAGATAATGTGTGGGGAGGGAAGGAGGAGGAAGATAATGTGTGGGGAGGGAAGGAGGGAGAGATAATGTATGGGGAGGGAAGGAGGAGGAAGATAATGAATGGGGAGGGAAGGAGGAGGAAGATAATGTATGGGGAGGGGAGGAGAGGAAGATGTATGGGGAGGGAAGGAGGAGGAATATAATGAATGGGGAGGGAAGGAGGAGGAAGATAATGTATGGGGAGGAAGGGAAGGGGGGGGGAGAATGGTGACGGATGGGGAGGTTACAGACAATACGTATCCTAAACATAACAATTTAATAATGAAAATACAGTCCCAGGCGACCATATAAAGTTTACATACAGTAGTTCAGGTATTTGTGTTGAATCATTATCCTCGAGGCCTTAACCGCATCTAACTCTTAAATAAATCTCACGGTAAAAGTCATTTGTTATCATCTTACTTCAAATTCCAGCAAGGACGTGTGTGTGTGTGTGTGTGTGTGTGTGTGTGTGTGTGAGGAACAAGCTACAACAGGGCAGATTGGTATGAGAGACGTAGGCAGTGAGGGTGTGATGGAAGATACCTGAAGCGAGTGATAACAAGAGGAGGATTTATGACAACGCTTCGTGAACGTCATTATGCATTTTCCTTTTCCACCTTTTTTTTTATTATATATTTTTCCCTTTTCATTTGTTCCTTGTTTCCTCTCCCTCTAAAATCTTCCCCTTCCCTTCTTTCATCCTTTCTCTTCTTATTCACATTTCTATTCCAATAATTCATCTATTTCCTAAGTTTTATCAGCCATTCTTTCGCTATTTACTGTAGTTTATCATATATTGCCGCCTCTTGAACCTCAACCAAAAGTTTCCTGTTTTATTTTCTTGTCTCAGAATATTTAACTTTTTATTGTTATCTATGTGTTTATCTTTTCCTCTGCTTTCTTTGCGTCTTTCTTATATTTTTTTTTAAATTTCTTTCCTTTTAATCTACTTATGTTTTCTTCATTTTGTACCACCGTCAATTATTCCTTTCCCACCTCTTCCACCTATTCCCTCTCCTTATCCACATCCACTTCTATCTTCCTCCTTCATCATCACTTCCTACTCCTACTTGCCTCCCTAATTTATCGTCATTTTCGCCCTTCTTCTTCTTCTTCTTCTCTCAGTACTTCATCATGTACTGTACCTCTCACTCTCTCCTCTCATGTACTGTTTGTTACGCATCTTCTCTCTCTCAATTTCCCCTCTCACTTTCTCTCCCTTACCCTCACTCTCCCCCACGTTTTTTCTTTCACTCTTTCCCCTTTAAACCTTTCCATCCGCTCTCGTCATTGTCTCACACTTTATACCTCATATTCTTTCACCTTTCTCCCACACACACACACACACACACACACGCACTTAACACGCAAGACGTTTGGACAGAAGGCGTCACACTGGCCCTTCCTTCTTCCCTACCATCCCTCTCCCCGCTCCCCTCTCCTCCCTTTCCCTCCCTCTACCCCTATCCTTCCTCTCTGCCCCCTCCTCCCCACCTTCCCTCCACCTTCTTAATTACCCTAGTTTATGTTCGGTCTTTCATAGTGTTTTCCTGCGAGTTTCTGAGTCACGTATATCGAGGAATAACTCCAATAACGATGGCTGTCCTTCAGTGGTGAGAAGCCCTAGTTTAAATTATGCAAATGATGTGAATTAATGGTATATTCAATTAAAACGAAAATTCACCTATTTGTCTTTAATTACCGGAACTGAGGGAGTAAGGTACGTTGATTTTTTTTTAAATTTTCAATTCAAAAGAGTTTTTAATTGTCCATTTTTGCTTTAACTTTTTACGTTTTGAACGAATTTCACAAACACCAAAGGTGAGAAAAGATCTAATTCATAAAAAGAATGGACGATATTGTTGGAGCTTTTATGGAAGTGATCGCAAATTTAATTGACTCTGAATTGAGGAATCCCGGAAATGCTCCATCGCAATGAATTTCAATGTTGAAAATATTGTTGCAACCTTACATGTGCCGGAGAGTTTTGTTGCTTTTATTGGAGGTGTGTTGTGGCCACTGTGTGGGGGAGTTGTGGTCACTGTGTGGGGGAGTTTGTTGTGACCACTGTGTGGGGGAGTTATGGTCACTGTGTGGGGGAGTTTGTTGTGGTCACTGTTTGGGAGAGTTGTGCTCATTGTGTGGGGGAGTTTGTTGTGGCCACTGTGTGGGGGAGTTGTGGTCACTGTGTGGGGGAGTTTGTTGTGGCCACTGTGTGGGGGAGTTGTGGTCACTATGTGGGGGAGTTTGTTGTGGCCACTGTGTGGGGGAGTTGTGGTCACTGTGTGGGGGAGTTTGTTGTGGCCACTGTGTGGGGGAGTTTGTTGTGGCCACTGTGTGGGGGAGTTGTGGTCACTGTGTGGGGGAGTTTGTTGTGGCCACTGTGTGGGGGATTTGTTGTCACTGTGTGGGAGAGTTTGTTGTGGCCACTGTGGGAGGAGTTTGTTGTGGCCACTGAAGTATATGGGGGAGTTTGTTGTGGCCACTGTGTGGGAGTGTGGTGGCCATTGTGTGGGGGTGTGGTGGCCACTGTGTGGGAGTGTGGTGGCCACTGTGTGGGAGTGTGGTGGCCATTGTGTGGGGGTGTGGTGACCATTGTGTGGGGGTGGTGGCCATTGTGTGGGAGTGTGGTGGCCATTGTGTGGGGGTGTGGTGGCCACTGTGTGGGAGTGTGGTGGCCATTGTGTGGGAGTGTGGTGGCCATTGTGTGGGGGGGTGTGGTGGTCACTGTGTGGGGGGTGTTGTGGCCATTGTGTGGGAGTGAGGTGGCCACTGTGTGGGGGTGTGGTAGCCACTGTGTGGGAGTGTGGTGGCCATTGTGTGGGGGTATTGTGGCCACTGTGTGGTGGCGTGGTGGCCATTGTGGGAGGGTGTGGTGGCCATTGTGTGGGGGTATTGTGGCCACTGTGTGGGAGTGTGGTGGCCATTGTGTGGTGGCGTGGTGGCCATTGTGGGAGGGTGTGGTGGCCATTGTGTGGGGGTATTGTGGCCACTGTGTGGTGGCGTGGTGGCCATTGTGGGAGGGTGTGGTGGCCACTGTGTGGGAGGTGTATGGCCACTGTGTGGGGTTGTGGTGGCCACTGTGTGGGGGTGTGGTGACCACTGTGTGGGGGGTGTGGTGGCCACTGTGTGGGGGTGTGGTGGCCACTGTGTGTGGGGGTGTTTTGGCCACTTTGTGAGGGTGTGTGGCCACTGTGTGGCGGTGTGGTGGCCACTGTGTGGGGGTGTGGTGGCCACTGTGTGGGAGTGTGGTGACCATTGTGTGGGGGTGTGGTGGCCACTCCCCCACACTTGGTAGACACATGTACTTGGTGACACTGGTGCCGCTATAAAGCGCTCGCCCACTACAACACATAATTAGTTTCACTGAGACATGACCTCTGGGTCCCGGGGTGTTATGAGCTGCTCTGGTGGTGGTGGTGGTGGTGGTAGTTCTGGCGATGATGGTGGTGGCGGTAGTGGTGGTGGTGGTGGTGATAGTGTTGGTGGTGGTGGTGGTAGTAGTAGTAGTAGTAGTAGTAGTAGTGGTGGTGGTGGTGGTGGTGGTGGTAGTAGTAGCAGCAGTAATGGAGGTGGTGGTGGTGGAGGTAACGCAGGGCGACATGAACCCCAGTTTCCCCCTCCTGTCATATTGTGCTGCCACCCACAGCTGTCACGGCCCACACTGACCGCTGACTTATGTCAAATGTCGTTGTCCCCCCACTCCTCCCCAAGCCCCCACGCCTCCCCTTCCACAGCCTATCATCCCCCCTCCATATGTCACTGAATTGACTCCTGTCATCGTCCCTCCTGTCACTGTGCCGTCCCCCGTCATTAACAGGTGTCACTGCATGTCTCCACCTCCGATCACTGCGCTGTTGTGGTACTGTTAGTTCCCTTCCAAATCATACATTAGATCCAGTACACAATTGACTTATTCACTACAGTAACTACGCCTGTTGCCATCACCGCTATGAGTTGTGTTGTTTGTTGTGGTTGTCATCGTATATAATCATTCACGAATAGGACGACTCGGTTTACCTTCATGTTGATGACTGTAAAGTACAAGTACAAAAGTGGCTGGACTCTCACCTGAACTATGGGGTACAGGTGTGACTAAGTATTAAACAAGCAGTAGTTCTGAAAGAATATAGAAATAACCTAAGATTAGCCACCTCAAATTATTTCACTTTAAGATTAGCCACCCTAACGCTAACCTAACATAACATAACATAACGCTAACCTAACATAACATACCATAACATAACATAACATAAAATAACATAACATTACATAAGGTTAAGGTGTTTCATCATCAGGTAAAATAAAATAGTTCGCCAATTCTTCTCATTATCAGGAGCATATAACAAGACATTGAATATAATCATAATCTTTAATATTACCAAACTCTACAAGGAGCATCACTTTATAGTCTCGTGTCCTGAGTACCTTGATAATTAAGCTCTGACGTCACTGTTATTGATGATCCCAGTTAAACATGATGCTTAAGTTTCCTAGAGTCACCACCTACCATTAGTGATATTTCGAGGATCTTCAAGATGGAAACTAATAATGAACTGTCTGCTCCTCGAGACTCAAGGGCGAGACGTGGCGGGGGGATGGTGGTGGTGGGTGTGTATGGGTGGTGGTGGTGGTGGTCGGTGTGTATGGGTGGTGGTGGTGGTGGTGGGTGTGTATGGGTGGTGGTGGTGGTGGTGGTGGGTGTGTATGGGTGGTGGTGGTGGTGGTGGGCGTGTATGGGTGGTGGTGGTGGTGGTGGGTGTGTATGGGTGGTGGTGGTGGTGGTCGGTGTGTATGGGTGGTGGTGGTGGTGGTGGGTGTGTGTGGATGGTAGTGGGTGTGTGTGGATGGTAGTGGGTGTGTAGGGTGGTGGTAAGTGTGTGTGGATGGTGGTGGGTGTGTGTGGATGGTAATGGGTGTGTGTGGATGGTAGTGGGTATGTGTGGATGGTGGTGGGTATGTGTGGATGGTGGTGGGTGTGTAGGGTGGTGGTAAGTGTGTGTGGATGGTGGTGGGTGTGTGTGAATTGATGGTGGTGGGTATGTGTGGATGGTGGTGGGTGTGTGTGTGGGTGGTGGTGGGTGTGTGTGGGTGGTGGTAGGTGTGGAGTAGGGATACTGGAGGTGTGTGGGAGGTGCTGGGTGTGTGTGGGTGGTGGTGGGTGTGTGTGGGTGGTGTAGGTGTGGAGTAGAGATACTGGAGGTGTGTGGGAGGTGCTGGGTGTGTGTGGGTGGTGGTGGGTGTGTGTGGGTGGTGGTGGGTGTGAAGTAGAGATACTGGAGGTGTGTGGGTGGTGGTGGGTGTGTGTGGGTGGTGCTGGGTGTGTGTGGGTGGTGGTGGGTGTGTGTGGGTGGTGCTGGGTGTGGAGTAGAGATACTGGAGGTGTGTGGGTGGTGTTGGGTGTGGAGTAGAGATACTGGAGGTGTGTGGGAGGTGCTGGGTGTGTGTGGGTGGTGGTGGGTGTGGAGTAGAGATACTGGAGGTGTGTGGGTGATGCTGGGTGTGTGTGGGTGGTGGTGGGTGTGGAGTAGAGATACTGGAGGTGTGTGGGAGGTGCTGGGTGTGTGTGGGTGGTGGTGGGTGTGGAGTAGAGATACTGGAGGTGTGTGGGTGATGCTGGGTGTGTGTGGGTGGTGGTGGGTGTGTGTGGGTGGTGGTGGGTGTGTGTGGGTGGTGGTGGGTGTGGAGTAGAGATACTGGAGGTGTGTGGGTGATGCTGGGTGTGTGTGGGTGGTGGTGGGTGTGTGTGGGTGGTGGTGGGTGTGGAGTAGAGATACTGGAGGTGTGTGGGTGATGCTGGGTGTGTGTGGGTGGTGGTGGGTGTGGAGTAGAGATACTGGAGGTGTGTGGGTGGTGGTGGGTGCGTGTGGGTTGTGGTGGGTGTGGAGTAGAGATACTGGAGGTGTGTGGGTGGTGCTGGGTGTGTGTGGGTGGTGGTGGGTGTGGAGTAGAGATACTGGAGGTGTGTGGGTGATGCTGGGTGTGTGTGGGTGGTGGTGGGTGTGGAGTAGAGATACTGGAGGTGTGTGGGTGGTGCTGGGTGTGTGTGGGTGGTGGTGGGTGTGGAGTAGAGATACTGGAGGTGTGTGGGAGGTTCTGGGTGTGTGTGGGTGGTGGTGGGTGTGGAGTAGAGATACTGGAGGTGTGTGGGTGATGCTGGGTGTGTGTGGGTGGTGGTGGGTGTGGAGTAGAGATACTGGAGGTGTGTGGGTGGTGCTGGGTGTGTGTGGGTGGTGGTGGGGATGCAGTTGAGATACTGGAGGTGTGTGGGAGGTGCTGGGTGTGTGTGGGTGGTGCTGGGTGTGTGTGGGTGGTGGTGGGTGTGGAGTAAAGATACTGGAGGTGTGTGGGTGATGCTGGGTGTGTGGAAGTAGTAATGGGCGTCAGAATGTTTGTGTAAAAACTACCTACATTTTATTCATTCTTTAAGTTGAATACATATTTTCCTCTTTAAATTCTTGACTCCTGTTTTAGTTTATTTTTATGTAGTATGTCACCAGCAGCACGTGTGACCTCCTGTAGTTAGTAATATCAACACGTCTTCCTCCACGAAAACCCTTAATATATAACCTACTCTAACGCCAATACCTGAGGCAGAAATACGAGTATCTTTACGCTTGAGAATTCTGTTGAATTTAATAACATATATCTGGGAATTGCTTCTCACTTTAGCACGGTTCACCTCTCTCATCCCTCCCACTCTTCTCACCTTCGTTTCATACGCTCAAAGAGAAATTTACACCCTTATGGCAGGGAAGTATAACGCCCGATATCCCTTGTTCCACCATACGTCTTATAATGTCAGTCGCCGAACATCTTAGACCACGGAGTCAGCAGGGATCCAGCTCTTCGGCAATACCAACAAATCTCTCGTGAAATTGCGCATCAACCTGACAAATGGTCGCCAACAGCTGGTCCGTGCTTCTTCCCCCCCTCCCCCTCCCTCCCCCTCCCCCACAACCCCCGTAACTTGTTAATTACAGTAGCTTCTGCCTTTGTTTGCAGAATTAATGTGAGTTAACTTGATGATGACTTATTCTCACCGTGCTCGAAGGTTCGTGTAACGGTAAATTGTCGATGGCTTAGTTTTCCTCCAGCCCCGAGACCAATGTATGTGTGTTAAAGCAGAGTAGTTACTGTATAATATTTTTTTTTTATTTGTTATTGATGAAGAATGTCATATTATAACTGTCCAATAACATAAACCACAGACCTCGTTGATTATATCGTCATTACCTGTTGGTGATTTGTCAACATTACTAAACGTCTGAGAGCCTCTTGTAAACGCGTCTGTGAGTGTACTTTTCTTAATTTTACGAGGACGCTGCCAAGTCGAGGTAAAAATCCTTGAGCCACAGTGAAGAGCAGCCATCTTGAGTAGAAGTTATTGGCCATGAGTGTCGTATTTATTAGTGTGCTTATTTGTGTGTATTCCTACTCTTCTACAAGTCTTCCTTAGTGTGTATGTGTGTGTGAGTGTCTTTCATGTCTTGCTGTTCTCTTGTTTTGCTTAATGTCTACCTTTTTGTCTTCCTTTTTATTCCTTTTCATTTCTCTGTCTTGTAAACTTGGAGAGAGAGAGAGAGAGAGAGAGAGAGAGAGAGAGAGAGAGAGAGAGAGAGAGAGTGTGTGTTTGTATATAGATCTAATGGAAATGAAATGTAGCAGCTGAGTACTGTGGGTTCTGTTACTTACAAATTATCCAAGTGGTTGGTTAGGATGCTATCCCCTCTTACAGGCCAGATATCTAATTCGCATAAACATAACAGCATTGATTTAATTGATAAACTCAAAAAACACAATGAACCATGTGAGTTTATAAGTTTTGATGTCAATTCACTTTTCACGAGAGTACCAGTGAATGACCTACTTTCATTCCTTCAAGATAAATTGCATCGGTTAGATTTGACTAATGTACATGATATATTTCTCAAATTGATAGAGTTATGCATTACTGACAATGTTTTTAGGGCAAATGAAAAGTTTTACGAACAAATATTTGGCATGAGCATAGGTAATGGTCTTTCTGCTCCTTTAGCCTGTATTTATATGATGTTTTTTTGAGGCTAGATTACTACCCAACATAGGTGACATTATTCCTCCATGGTGCAGATATGTTGATGATGTTCTTTGTCTTTGGCCTAGAAACAGTGACCCACTGGAATTTTTGGACAAGTTTAATGATCTTGTTCCTAGTATTATCTTCAAATTTGAAAGAGAAATAAATGGATCCCTTCCAATTCTTGATATGCTTATCATGAGAAATGGTCATAACTATAAATTTAAGGTGTACAAAACGCCTACACAGGTAGACAGTTTCATACATTTTTATCGAGTCACCATGAGTCTACCAAAATGTCAGTTTTTCTGCTATGTTTTTAAGATGTTTGTGAACTTGTGACCCTGAATTTATTGAAGAAGAACTGCAACACATTCAGTTCATTGCACAAAAACTTGGCTACCCTTCACTGTTTGTTTATCGTTGTCTTAAAAGGGGGCTAAAAAAATCCTTTTATGGTACTCAAATAGACAAGTTCCTACACTTAAGAATATTTTAACTACCTCATCGCAATGAATTGTTTCATTAGTTCAATCCCCCAAATTACTAAACATCAATGTTGTTTTTAAGTATGACTCGACTATTACTAGTTTGTTAATTAAGAACAGCCCAACCTTGAATGTAAATGGAAGTGTTCACTGCATTCCATGTAGCAATTGTAATGGAAATTTTGTAGGTCAGACTGGGAAACCATTACAACTTATAATTAAACAGCACAAGTACAATATTAGAACAGCATCTGAAAGCAGTGCACTGTTCGTTCATATAAGAAACAATAATCATTCCAAGGATTAGGAAAACAGTATAGATGTGTTTCCGTCAACATGTGTCACAGAAAGACTTCTGGTTGAAACAAGTCTGATTAGGGAATTGAATTCTTTAATCCTTAGTGATGATCAGTACAAAACTGATAATATGTTACATAAATTTATTTGTCAGTGGCCCAAGGTTAAAAATGTTTTGAAAGCATTTGAGGTAAATGTAGGGTAGATGATTAGTGGGTCTCAATATTTTGACCTGACTTGACATGACTTGTTATGTCCCCATTTTTATAAGCTCTTCTTCCATGTGCGGTGGGTGGTGTGTGGATTAGTGGATCCCATGTTATTGACCTGACCTGATGCTATTTAAGCCTCTCGCAGTCCCTGTAAATTCACTTGAGAACTGAACCTCGGCGAGGTTGGTTCTCCCGGCTCCCCGCTCCTTCCCCCCGAGGTACCACGTGACCATGAACGACTCGTTCACCTTTGATAATGCGAGGGCCGCTAGAGTTATTCCGCGTAAGCCCGCATCGCCCAAAGAACTTAACCTCCTTGTCCTGAGAAATTTTTTTGACTCCTCGGGAATCACGGGGGTGACAAAGGTCGTCCGCCATGAGAGCGGTTACCTTACCGTCACCTTCGCGGATTGGGGATTGGCCAAGCAACTAAGTAAAACTAAAGAAATCAATGGAATCAAGATCAGATTTGAATACCCCTATACTGAGAACGCGGTTTTGGGAGTCATCTCCCACCCAGAAATTGAACATCTCGATATAGAAGAACTTGATGAGCTGATCGGAAGACAGCTCTATGCAGTTAAGAAAATAACTAGCACAGTTGCCCTGGTTTCTCGCCTTGGGGAACTTCCAAGCTCCATTTTGCTGGGTTGGGAGGAAATCCCAATAAGACCATACCAGGGAAGACCCACTCGATGCTACAAATGCCAGAGGTATGGCCATATGGCGGAGAAGTGTCGCGCTCGGGAGGTGTGCTCTAGCTGCGGGGCACCCGGCCACGCTTACGCTGACTGCCAGGCGGCCACAAAGAAGTGCGCGGCTTGTGGTGGCCCTCACTCCTCCTCCGACCGGGACTGTCCCAAGTGGAGGGAGGAGTGCAGGGTGGCCAAGCTGCGGACTAAAGAAAAATTGACCTACAAGGAGGCTCTCCTTGTAGTCAAAAATCAAGAAAAGGAAAAACAAGAAAAGAACAAACAAGTCAAGAACTACCTAGACAAAAACAACCACGACATGAACAACCGAGAACCCGATATCCCTACAGAAGACCAGAAAAAAGAAGACCAGAAAGAAGAAGACCAGAAAGAAGAAGATCAAAAAGAAGACGAAGAACAAGAAGAAGAATGGATCAAAAAGAAGACGAAGAACAAGAAGAAGAATCGAAAGTAAAAACTAAAAGAAGAACAAAGAAAAAAAGAAGACCAACCAATCAGCTTCGGCCGAAATAGCCTAACGGCGAAGAGGCCAGTAATCCCAAACAAACAACTTGAACCTGTAAATTCAGTTGCCTCTGAAGATATCTTGAATAAAGACGAAAACTAAGGTGCTCCAGTTTGTCCCTTTTCCTGTGTGGTTTTATCGAGGTTTATCTTGTCCGTGTTTCCATTGTGGATCTACGTCTGGAAGGTCATGGTAAGTGGTATAGGTAGAAGAGTGAGGATAAACAGATTGGATGTTGAAATATTGATATAAACAGATGAATGTAACTAATGGGAGGTTAATGCGGAGGAGTTACAGAATAATATAAGAGAATTCAAGAGTGTGTGAAAGACCAAGGGTAAGAGTGAGAAATAACATTCTTCTGTAAACAATGAGTAACTTAGAAATATTAACATTACGAATGAAATATTTGCTAAGCTGAGGATACTGAAATTTAAAGACCTACTGTATTTACTGCTGCACTTTACCTGTTGTTAAACTCCATTAGTCACGCGGTTAAGATTCATTATTTTCAATTGCAGGTTAACGAGAGCTCATCCTACCTTCAGTTCATCTCGGTGCCAAGCCTCCTTATAAATACTATGAAGATGAAGGTATGTAACTATATACTCTTATATTTCCCATTAAAACTCCATTGAACATTCTCGTTCCTAAATGCAAACTTGTTAGATTTAGAGGTACACACAATATCGGTCTTTTTTTTTCTTTATTCTTACCTTCGAAGATTGTAGCATTTAGTTGTAGTTCCTCCAGCCTCTCCCCCCCCCCTCCCCCCCCCCCCCCCCAGGCATCATCCAGGTCTACTTGCCATTCAAATTACCTCGTAAGTCCTGGGCATATATCCTGCGGACAGTGACGGGAGAAAATATTTTATATCAAGAGAATTTCGTGGATGGTTATGAAGCAGTTTTTTTTTTTATCCATTCAGAGTATTTTCTTAAGAACCTGTTTTCTCTATTCTTTTTCTATTTTCATTTTTAACCTCTTTCATTTTTATTTTCCTCTTTTTAATATTTCTTTGGTGTGTTTACTTTTTTCAGTATATGTATATACAGATGGTCAATATCACTTATTACAAATTGGATTTCTGTCTCATGTCAGACCGTCATTAAAACACAGACGTATACATTCTGTCATCACTTTTTGTCTTATGTATATTAACTTTTCCTAAGTATCAATTTATCATTAAGTTCATTATTTTTCTGTTGATGTTCTAACACATTTTCCGGCAACAAATATCCCTCTTTTACAACGAGATTTAATTATACGTTAGAACAACCTGACATTTGATATGAAATTATGAATATGAAATTATGCTAAAACAAATATTATATAATCTCTTAATTATAATAAATGAAGTCGTTGAAGCTTTGAGTATTTAATATAGTATGATAAAGTGTTTACCTGAATGTGTTTATGAAAATTAGAGCTGCTTAGTTTATATAATGGCCACGAGTGAGATTAATAATATAAAATATACTGTTCATTTCCCCGGTAAAAAGAATGTGTGTGTGTGTGTGTGTGTATGTGTGTGCAGATGGTTAACTCGTAAACAAGTGGCCGAGATAAACAGGTGGTAATTATAGAGTGTAAGACGTAATCAGATGGTTTATTATATCGAGATGTCTGTTATAGACAAGTTATTATTACGACTACTACACAACTGCCGCAATAAGGATAGTAATTACCTAGACTCCCGCCAAACTTAGATCAAGGATAAACAAACGCCAGACAGAATCACTACAGGCAGCCAAAAGCAAACACAGACTGGTGCACAATAAACGCCGTGGTCACCTCCCTCACACAGATGCACCGAATCACCCACCACATTAGGGCGTCAGCTCGTAACCTTTTGTGACCTATTGCCGACACTCTGATGACCTCAATCGACGGTAATCGTGACCTGTGATGCCCAAAGATGCGAGGTTGAGGCCAGCTGCTCGACTGATGACCTCGTTGGTGAGGGTGTTGGCGCGGCTGCAGGTGGACGGAATGGCTACCAGCTGAGATTGTCTGGAGGGGCGGGTGGGAGGTGAGTCCTGGTGTGGTGAGAGAAGGGGGATGGCGCCCTGATGTGCTTGGTGATAGAGGGAGTACCTGATGTGCTTGGTGATAGAGGGAGTACCTGATGTACTTGGTGATGGAGGAAGTATCTGATGTGCTTGTTGAAGGAGGAAGTATCTGATGTGCTTGGTGATAGAGAGAGTACCTGATGTGCTTGGTGATGGAGGGAGTACCTGATGTACTTGGTGATAGAGGGAGTACCTGATGTGCTTGGTGATAGAGGGAGTATCTGATGTGCTTGGTGATGGAGGAAGTATCTGATGTGCTTGGTGATAGAGAGAGTATCTGATGTGCTTGGTGATGGAGGGAGTATGTGATGTGCTTGGTGATGGAGGGAGTACCTGATGTGCTTGGTGATGGAGGAAGTATCTGATGTGCTTGGTGATGGAGGAAGTATCTGATGTGCTTGGTAATGGAGGGAGTATCTGATGTGCTTGGTGATGGAGGAAGTATCTGATGTGCTTGGTGATGGAGGAAGTATCTGATGTGCTTGGTGATGGAGGAAGTATCTGATGTGCTTGGTGATGGAGGAAGTATCTCATGTGCTTGGTGATGGAGGAAGTATCTCATGTGCTTGGTGATGGAGGAAGTATCTGATGTGATTGGTGATGGAGGAAGTATCTGATGTGCTTGGTGATGGAGGAAGTATCTGATGTGCTTGGTGATGGAGGAAGTATCTGATGTGCTTGGTGATGGAGGAAGTATCTGATGTGCTTGGTGATGGAGGGAGTATCTGATGTGCTTGGTGATGGAGGAAGTATCTGATGTGCTTGGTGATGGAGGGAGTATCTGATGTGCTTGGTGATGGAGGAAGTATCTGATGTGCTTGGTGATGGAGGGAGTATCTGATGTGCTTGGTGATGGAGGAAGTATCTGATGTGCTTGGTGATGGAGGGAGTATCTGATGTGCTTGGTGATGGAGGAAGTATCTGATGTGCTTGGTGATGGAGGAAGTATCTGATGTGCTTGGTGATGGAGAGAGTATCTGATGTGCTTGGTGATGGAGGGAGTATCTGATGTGGTGATGGAGGGAGTACCTGATGTGCTGTGATGGAGGGAGACGTGGAGGTACCTCATGTGCTTGGTGATAGAGGGAGTACCTTATGTGCTTGGTGATAGAGGGAGTACCTCATGTGCTTGGTGATAGAGGGAGTACCTGATGTGCTTGGTGATGGAGGAAGTATCTGATGTGCTTGGTGATAGAGGGAGTACCTGATGTGCTTGGTGATGGAAGAAGTACCTCATGTGCTTGGTGATAGAGGGAGTACCTCATGTGCTTGGTGATAGAGGGAGTACCTCATGTGCTTGGTGATAGAGGGAGTACCTGATGTGCTTGGTGATGAAGGGAGTACCTGATGTGCTTGGTGATAGAGGGAGTATCTGATGTGCTTGGTGATGAAGGGAGTACCTGATGTGCTTGGTGATAGAGGGAGTACCTGATGTGCTTGGTGATGGAGGAAGTATCTGATGTGCTTGGTGATGGAGGAAGTACCTCATGTGCTTGGTGATAGAGGGAGTACCTCATGTGCTTGGTGATAGAGGGAGTGCCTCATGTGCTTGGTGATAGAGGGAGTACCTGATGTGCTTGGTGATGAAGGGAGTACCTGATGTGCTTGGTGATAGAGGGAGTATCTGATGTGCTTGGTGATGGAGGAAGTATCTGATGTGCTTGGTGATAGAGGGAGTATCTGATGTGCTTGGTGATGGAGGAAGTATCTGATGTGCTTGGTGATAGAGGGAGTACCTGATGTGCTTGGTGATGAAGGGAGTACCTGATGTGCTTGGTGATAGAGGGAGTATCTGATGTGCTTGGTGATGGAGGAAGTATCTGATGTGCTTGGTGATAGAGGGAGTATCTGATGTGCTTGGTGATGGAGGAAGTATCTGATGTGCTTGGTGATAGAGGGAGTACCTGATGTGCTTGGTGATGGAGGAAGTATCTGATGTGCTTGGTGATGGAGGGAGTATCTGATGTGCTTGGTGATGGAGGAAGTATCTGATGTGCTTGGTGATAGAGGGAGTACCTGATGTGCTTGGTGATGGAGGAAGTATCTGATGTGCTTGGTGATAGAGGGAGTACCTGATGTGCTTGGTGATAGAGGGAGTACCTGATGTGCTTGGTGATAGAGGGAGTACCTCATGTGCTTGGTGATAGAGGGAGTACCTGATGTGCTTGGTGATAGAGGGAGTACCTGATGTGCTTGGTGATAAAGGAAGTACCTGATGTGCTTGGTGATAGAGGGAGTACCTGATGTGCTTGGTGATAAAGGAAGTACCTGATGTGCTTGGTGATAGAGGAAGTACCTGATGTACTTGGTGATGGAGGGAGTATCTGATGTGCTTGGTGATGGAGGGAGTATCTGATGTGCTTGGTGATGGAGGAAGTATCTGATGTGCTTGGTGATGGAGGAAGTATCTGATGTGCTTGGTGATGGAGAGAGTATCTGATGTGCTTGGTGATGGAGGGAGTATCTGATGTGGTGATGGAGGGAGTACCTGATGTGCTTGGTGATGGAGGGAGTACCTCATGTGCTTGGTGATAGAGGGAGTACCTTATGTGCTTGGTGATAGAGGGAGTACCTCATGTGCTTGGTGATAGAGGGAGTACCTGATGTGCTTGGTGATGGAGGAAGTATCTGATGTGCTTGGTGATAGAGGGAGTACCTGATGTGCTTGGTGATGGAAGAAGTACCTCATGTGCTTGGTGATAGAGGGAGTACCTCATGTGCTTGGTGATAGAGGGAGTACCTCATGTGCTTGGTGATAGAGGGAGTACCTGATGTGCTTGGTGATGAAGGGAGTACCTGATGTGCTTGGTGATAGAGGGAGTATCTGATGTGCTTGGTGATGAAGGGAGTACCTGATGTGCTTGGTGATAGAGGGAGTACCTGATGTGCTTGGTGATGGAGGAAGTATCTGATGTGCTTGGTGATGGAGGAAGTACCTCATGTGCTTGGTGATAGAGGGAGTACCTCATGTGCTTGGTGATAGAGGGAGTGCCTCATGTGCTTGGTGATAGAGGGAGTACCTGATGTGCTTGGTGATGAAGGGAGTACCTGATGTGCTTGGTGATAGAGGGAGTATCTGATGTGCTTGGTGATGGAGGAAGTATCTGATGTGCTTGGTGATAGAGGGAGTATCTGATGTGCTTGGTGATGGAGGAAGTATCTGATGTGCTTGGTGATAGAGGGAGTACCTGATGTGCTTGGTGATGAAGGGAGTACCTGATGTGCTTGGTGATAGAGGGAGTATCTGATGTGCTTGGTGATGGAGGAAGTATCTGATGTGCTTGGTGATAGAGGGAGTATCTGATGTGCTTGGTGATGGAGGAAGTATCTGATGTGCTTGGTGATAGAGGGAGTACCTGATGTGCTTGGTGATGGAGGAAGTATCTGATGTGCTTGGTGATGGAGGGAGTATCTGATGTGCTTGGTGATGGAGGAAGTATCTGATGTGCTTGGTGATAGAGGGAGTACCTGATGTGCTTGGTGATGGAGGAAGTATCTGATGTGCTTGGTGATAGAGGGAGTACCTGATGTGCTTGGTGATAGAGGGAGTACCTGATGTGCTTGGTGATAGAGGGAGTACCTCATGTGCTTGGTGATAGAGGGAGTACCTGATGTGCTTGGTGATAGAGGGAGTACCTGATGTGCTTGGTGATAAAGGAAGTACCTGATGTGCTTGGTGATAGAGGGAGTACCTGATGTGCTTGGTGATAAAGGAAGTACCTGATGTGCTTGGTGATAGAGGAAGTACCTGATGTACTTGGTGATGGAGGGAGTATCTGATGTGCTTGGTGATAGAGGGAGTATCTGATGTGCTTGGTGATGGAGGAAGTACCTGATGTGCTTGGTGATGGAGGAAGTACCTGATGTGCTTGGTGATGGAGGGAGTACCTGATGTGCTTGGTGAAAGAAGAAGTACTGCCTGGTGTGCTTGGTGAAGGAGGATATACTGCCTGGTGTGCTTGGGATAGATCAGTGACCAAGTGAGCCATGGAGTATATATTAAAATATTCAGCACCGATCATCATCTACTGTTCAGGTCACCAAGTAATGTTTTAAAACCCTGTATACAGTATCGGCCTGGCATTCAGAATTCACACAAAAATAATTGGACAGAAAACATACAGAATTGTGTTGTTGTTTTTTGTTATACCAATATTTTGTTCCTGTTGATATTGTTCTTATTTTTGTTAGTATTTATTGCCAGTAAACGTGACAATTGTGTGTGTCTTATTGGGTTGTCTTTTGGAGTATAGTTCTCTCTCTTTCTCTCTCTCTCTCACACACTAACCACTTTCTGTCTTTCTAAACCCTTTCTTTTGATTCACTTCCCCTTTCATTCTTCCCTCTCATTTTTTTAACCTCTAAATAAATATATTCTCTTCTTTTATTGTCTCCCGCATCTTCATCTCTTCCTTCTTTCTTAACCCTTACTTATAATCCTCTTGATTCACTCCCTCCCCTCCTTATCCCTCTTCCCTCTCCTCTTCATCAATAACCATTTTCATTGTCCCTGTATCGTCCTATCTCTTGCTCATGTTCTCTCCTGCTCCTGCGTTACGTCTTCCTCCTTAATGGTATGATAAACAAATACATCTGTTTTGTTTGTTGGTTCTATTCCCAGGCTAATATTGGCTCGTTACTTCCCTTCTCCACCCCTTCCTCACCCGCCTCCCCCTCCCCTCCTCACCTTCTCTCCTCCTCTTCCCTCTTCTATTCTCCCTATGTCTTATATCTCTCTTTTTTCTCGCCTTATGTGTGTGTGTCTGTTTTGATATATTTTTTTTTATTTTTTCTCTTTGCTGTGTTAGTCTGTTTCGTTTTCTGTTGGCCTCTCTCTCTCTCTCTCTCTCTCTCTCTCTCTCTCTCTCTCTCTCTCTCTCTCTCTCTCTCTCTCAACACTTACGTTTTTCAACTAAATATTGTGTTTTATTATTTCATTTGGTGTTAAAATACGTTATTAATATCAGACTCGAAACTTGTGAGCGTCACTTCTTAAAGAATTATTTTTCCTCTGGACTCAGTGGTTGTTTGTGTTGAGTCGTGTTGAGGTGAGCTGAGCCCCGCTCCCCTGCACGGGCAAAAGGCAGTACACAGTAATAATAAGAATGTGCTAGAAACTTCTTCTTTTAAACCATCTTTTGTCTCCTGATGCTTCACTCATACGAGGCCACGATGTTGACAAAAACATAATGTGAAATGGATCGACAGTGAGGTTGTGTTACTCAGTGCTACTTCTGCTGCTGTATACTACACCGTGGCCTAGAGTATACGAGGTGTGGAGCAGCGAGTACTACACTATCGGTGCTCAGTGGCCAGGAGGATTGTTTGATGTGGGTTAGATAGGACCAAGGTGGTGAATATATCAGCCAACACTGACGAATGTGTTGTTATGGTACTAAACATTAACTAATAAGTTCATCAAACTATTTGCGTCTAATCTCTGTAGTCTGGTTAAATGACTCGCCCTGCGAAAGGAAATAAAAACATCGTTAAAATCCTCTGACAGAAAAGAAATATATAATAATCATTATAAGTTGTGAAAACTGCAACGTTTTTGTCACATTAGCTCCTACCGAATCCTGCTTCAAAACACTGGTGTGTGTATCAGGTATCAATAACAATCTTGTGGTTCCCTTAAAGCGGGATGGTACTTGTTTAACGAGGGTCAAACACTGTGCCACCGGATTAAAAGGGAAAAGGTATTGCGGACGTTATATTTTTTTTTACCCTTAACATTGGAATACAATACATTAAGGGGAAACTTCCACTGAATTGGCATGAACGTTCGTGTCTTTGAGCTGCCATTACAAAGACCTACCATCATGTCCACAAAATGATGAGCAATATAATATGACAAAGGGCAAAAGCTTCTCATTTCCGGAAAGTATCATCCCGCACAACTAACTTCTGAGTAAAGTCCTCTCATACAGCAGAGCGGCGGGAACTGCACCACCTTGGGTGGGGTGACCGACCCCCTCTGGCTCACGGTCCAATAACGATAGAAGGTGGAAGAGAAGGGACAGGTGAAGAGAGGGGTGAAGGTGATGAAGGAGGGAGAATGAGAGAGAGAAGGTTCAGATGCATTGGAGGAACTAGCATGAAGAGGCAACTAAGGAGCATTAAGACTATTAGTGTAGAGGGAGGTGAGGAGCATTAAGACTATTAGTGTAGAGGGAGGTGAGGAGCATTAAGACTATTAGTGTAGAGGGAGGTGAGGAGCATTAAGACTATTAGTGTAGAGGGAGGTGAGGAGCATTAAGACTATTAGTGTAGAGGGAGGTGAGGAGCATTAAGACTAATCGTGTAGGGGGAGGTGAGGAGCATTAAGACTATTAGTGTAGAGGGAGGTGAGGAGCATTAAGACTATTAGTGTAGAGGGAGGTGAGGAGCATTAAGACTATTAGTGTAGAGGGAGGTGACCCCTGGACCAGTCAACCCGCACTGTATAACACACCAGTAAATCTCTCCGTGATTTACAGAACAACACAGATCAATTATTACAGAGGAGGGAGGCGATCATTATGTGTCCTGTAATTACCTTGAGAAATGCGTCATTACTGAGGGAGACATTGGTTAGCAAGGGCGGGAGGAGGATGGGGAGGAAACGAGTGGTCGTGAGGGAGGTGCTGAGATTAATAAGGAACAGTTGTAAAGTCGTTTTAGCGGTGGTGATAGTTGTAATGGATAATTCCAACTCTGATGTGCAGTACGACTGGATAAGTTGCCGACCAGACATCGTGCACAAAGGGTTAGACATTTTTATTTGCTAACTTCTCGCCACCGGAAGGCCATTGTAATAGTACACAAGAACGTCTCCAGCCTGGTTGTGTGGTTGTATTTTCACTGTTTTGATTTTATACGTTATTGGTTGTTGTAAGATGTTATTGTTGGGGGTTGGCTTCGTTGTTTTAGTGCAGTAGAAACTTTACACATCACATCAGGGGTAAACACAGTGACAGCAGAGATTTACACAGATTTTGTTCTATGTGTAAAACTGTATACAAATATTACTTTGAAATAAAATGAATATTATATTCTCATCATTTAAGAAGCGCAAGAAAATGGTTCCAGAGAGAGCGTTCCACTGAGAAGAAATGTGAGGAATATTTGATCACAGGGAAGATGACGCCCTCCTGGGTTTAAACAGAGCACTGTGCTGGATTAAGTTGAAATGTCTGGATTTGAATTCGTGTGTGATGATGCATTAAATTCCATGTGAGTGGTGAGCGTGAAAGTAGTGGTAGAGTGAAGAAGGGAAGGATACTAAACGACGGGGTATAAAGGGAGGGGCTGGGAGGGAGCTTGGGCCCCTGGTCGCTTATGAGGCGAATAGTTTCAGATACAGTTGTCATGTAGTGCGGAGGGTTACGGAAGATTAGGACGCACCTCCACACAATAAAGAGAACAGACGTGACTACTGGAAATGGTGAACAGCTGTGAGGAGGGAGGGAGGGAGGGAGATAATAAAGAACACTACTATACACAGCCTTGTCCAGAGAGTTATTAAAGAAGAAATTAAGATAAAAATCCTTTCATGTGTTATCTTGAGCTCCGTAGTGAAATGGTTACGAGGTCATAACTGAACGTGGAAGTGGCATTTATATGAGGTGTAGGGAGATGGGATGGAGGTTTAATGAACATCCAGGAAGGAGGGGACCATCGTGCAGGTGATTACAACATCTGTGTGAGTTTAATAATTTTGGATGCTGGGAGGAAGATAGTCTTAATATGCTACAAGAACGTTAAGGGCAGGACCAGGGAGAGTAAACAAATAATAAGAGGAAACTAATAAGATTAATATTCGTTTACCACTTCTCTGATAATCATAATTACAGAAAAATAATAGTTCCAGAAGGTTAGGGGGGTCAGTAAAGCTCTGTGAAGGAAGCTTGACGAGAAAAGCTTAATATTAGACTCCAGAACACCCAGAGATTATGATGCTACAACAGTCACACCTATGAATGTCTTTCTCATTCCTTTCCTGGTGTAAGTTATCGCGTCCACATTACTAATACAACCTTTACTGTTTTCCTATGACTCTTGTTTGTTTGTAGATATTTGTAAGACATTTGTTATTTTCACTAATTAGTACAGCGGCTTGATTTTAATAGGGGATCCTTAATGTTCAATCATAAGTCAAATGATGCCTCTAATGTTTACGTATCCGAGATAAGAAACAGGTGACAGTCTAGTAATCTAAGGGCCCTCGCTACGCTGGTTTATAAATTCTTCAATAAATTAATAATAAATCTGATACAATAGAGCGCCTTATGACTAATTAACCTGGTTTAATTACACCTGACACTGAGTAACAGCTGGTCTTGTTGGCAGTGGTCATAATTGATCAGTAAATCATCAGCTTTAATTATCCCCCAGTTCAGAGACGAGAAAATTGGCCCCATCAAAATGAACTGACAGACACTTTGTTACGGAATAGGCAATAGTTACCTAATGTTCCTTAAATGGGTTGTGATTCTATAGGTATTTTTTTTACCGTTTGGGAACAGATTGTGTTGTATAGATGACAGGGATGGTGGAGCGGATTAGCTTGTATTAAGGCTATGGTAACTATTAATCAGTATCCACAACCACCAAAATACCTTAAGAGATTCTCCATGCAAGAATGGGATATAAGGACAAAATTTATATAGACAAATACATCGTCCAACAAATTAACAGATACACAGCAAATTTAGGTCGTTTTAGTGGATGTTCTATAAAAAGAGAATTTATATATTTCCATCGATAGCAGCGTTGGCTTGTGATGATCTATTTCCATGTGTCATGTTGCGAAAATATTGGGATTATTTTATTCATTGAAATGGGAAACACAGAGAAATACTGTACATACCTACACACACAAAAACTTTACATGTTGCTGCACTGCGTGGGCACGTTAACACACACACACACACACACACACACACACACACACACACACATATATATATACAGTGAGAGAGAAGGGGGAGTCCTAACAGTCTGGGGTTCAGCAAGAGGGTTGAGGAGCTCGCAGGGACGCTGGGGGGTCTGTGTAGCAGCTAGTGGCGGTTAGCGATGTTACAAATAATAATTTTGAGCTTATGATTACGGAGTTGAAAACTAAAAATTGAACCAGTTATACAACTTTCTTTTTCTTACTTAATGCATCCTGGTAATCTGGGAAACATGCGTCAGCCGTGGAGAGAAAAGGGTCTCGGATATTTAGAAAAAGGAATAAGCCTGTTGAGATAATAACACCGTCAAGGTTAGTCATTGAAGCATGTAGAATAATCTATTATACTAAGGGGTAGTCTACCCAGCTGGGTACCTAAGTTTACAGCTAGAGAAGCGAAGGCGATCAGGTGCAGTGCCTGCCACATCCCCTACTCCTGTACCAATAAAACTCTGGTTCTGTACTGTCCCTACAGGGTAGTTTGGCCTCTGGGGACCAATTCTTGCCATCCTTCTGTCTTCCTCTTAGTATATAGGTCTATCCCTTGGCCCGGTTAATGATGCTGAAGGCTGCCCCCACCACCCTCGCCACCCCTTGCCACCCTGCCTCGCCCTCCCTGAATATTCATGGCTGAAGTTTTAAGCACTGAGAAACGGCGCATCCTGGAAAATTACAATCATTTATCAGCTGCGACCTGCACAGGCGCCCCATGATTTGTTGTGCTGCGGGAGGAATGTTTATGCTACTATATTACCTCCGTTGCGGCCAAAAGAACGTGAGAGGTGGAATGTTAAGGATATTTTAACAGACGTGATCAACTTACTGAACAACTCTCCAAATAAAATCAACACGCTGATACTAAGTTAGTACCTGTCAGTGGCCAGAATAAGTGAAGTACAGCTCAGATTATACTTCTCTCCCTGTGAATACACTCACTGAAGTATGAAATAACGACCAGTTTTAGACAACGAACTGGAAGAGTAGGTCCAACAAAGTATAATTATTTTTATTAAGCGAAAAAAATACTCTTAACAATTAAACTGTAAATTTTCTCCAGTTAAGTGCAGTTAATGGAATTTTAAAGTGAGGGTCGAAATATAGCTTTTTTAAATGGTGTACGGATGACTCGGGTAATTTCCTCCTCTCCATAACTATGTAAAACAACGTAGGAATGTGAAATTAAATCTGAATTACACTTGGCGATAATTTAAGGCAAGAAAAATATTCCGCGAGACGAGAAAATTCCGACTTAATGTGTCTGACTGCAATTAGGGGACGAGCTTAGCGAAGAGAGAGTATTTACACAATCGTAAATTGAAAATGAACTGCTAGTGGAGATCGTTTTTTTCACTCTCAGGCCTTAATGTTTTTGCTTGAAGCTATCTATTGGCTTACAGAGAGAGAGAGAGAGAGAGAGAGAGAGAGAGAGAGAGAGAGAGTAAATATAATATATCCATCAGAGTAGCATGACTGAGACTACAAACTGCTACTGGGACTTAAGTTTCGTCGCACATAATACTCACAAATAATCTTAAAGTATAAACATTACTAGTCATGTACACTATACGCTGAGTAACACAACTCAATAAAAGTGCCAGCGAAAAACAAATAAAAATAACACTGATATATCCGCAATCTCTCGGCGAATATTTGTATAAACGCGTCTGTCTGTTGGTGATTTTTGTTTTCATCCCAGATTGACAATTAGGAATTCTTGCACGTTTTTATCAAGCCTGTCAACCTCCCATGATGGCAACACCGAACCTTGACGGGTGAAAGGTTCTGTAGTTCCCACTCCAAATTCTGCTATTAGATCGAACACCATCTGTATTGTGTAGTGGGTCTTGTAACTTGTACCCACGACGGACGAGCGTTCTGGTGTATGTGATCAAATATTTAGAGCAATAAATATCCCACTGTGGTAACTCGGGGGGGACAGTTGGTCATATTACATTATATAATATCCAACCTCAGTAGAGTCCAGGTCTAGTTTGTATTTTCTGATTAATATTTCAATATATTTTTCTAACACGTTTGGTGGTGTAGTGTTGCTCTTTGGTGAACAGCTCAAGTACACAGCCATTTTCTCAAACATTTACATTACTAATTACAAAATGGTGTTAGGGAACTTAACCCAACATTTTGTTTTTCTTAGATGTAAACAAAAATCATCTGGACTCTCGCGTGATGAGCCAAATGAAATTGTGAACTATGTACAATGAAAGACAAAAGTCGTGTCGTGAAATTTGGTGAAAACATGTGCCGAAAGGCTGAACTTTTGGTCCGCTCTGCCTTGTGGTAGGGGGCTCTCATAATGTTTCACGAGTTATATTTAATCTTCGGACAAAACCGAGACACGACTTTTGTCTTTGATTGTACAATAAGGTACCAAAGTGCCTTTCCTTGTCATATCGTCACGTATATGTGTTATATAGCTAAACCTTTGTGTTATATAGCTAAACCTTTGTGTTATATAGGTAAACCTTTGTGTTATATAGCTAAACCTTTGTGTTATATAGTTAAACCTTTGTGTTATATAGCTAAACCTTTGTGTTATATAGCTAAACCTTTGTGTTATATAGCTAAACCTTTGTGTTATATAGCTAAACCTTTGTGTTATATAGCTAAACCTTTGTGTTATATAGCTAAACCTTTGTGTTATATAGCTAAACCTTTGTGTTATATAGCTAAACCCTTGTGTTATATAGCTAAACCTTTGTGTTATATAGCTAAACCCTTTTGTTATATAGCTAAACCTTTGTGTTATATAGCTAAACCTTTGTGTCATATAGCTAAACCTTTGTGTTATATAGCTAAACCTTTGTGTTATATAGCTAAACCTTTGTGTTATATTGCTAAACCTTTGTGTTATATAGCTAAAATGTGTGTTATATAGCTAAACCTTTGTGTTATATAGCTAAACCTTTGTGTTATATAGCTAAACCTTTGTGTTTTATAGCTAAACCTTTGTGTTATATAGCTAAACCTTTGTGTTATATAGCTAAACCCTTTTGTTATATAGCTAAACCTTTGTGTTATATAGCTAAACCTTTGTGTCATGTAGCTAAACCTTTGTGTTATATAGCTAAACCTTTGTGTTATATAGCTAAACCTTTGTGTTATATTGCTAAACCTTTGTGTTATATAGCTAAAATGTGTGTTATATAGCTAAACCTTTGTGTTATATAGCTAAACCTTTGTGTTAAATAGCTAAACCTTTGTGTTATATAGCTAAACCTTTGTGTTATATAGCTAAACCTTTGTGTTATATTGCTAAACCTTTGCGTCATATAGCTAAACCTTTATGTTATATAGCTAAACCTTTGTGTCATATAGCTAAACCCTTGTGTTATATAGCTAAACCTTTGTGTCATATAGCTAAACCCTTGTGTTATATAGCTAAACCCTTGTGTTATATAGCTAAACCTTTATGTTATATAGCTAAACCTTTGTGTCATATAGCTAAACCCTTGTGTTATATAGCTAAACCTTTGCTTATAGTCTTATAGTGTACAGTATAATACTAAATTGATTGACTGACTTCACCCAAATTCCAAGAGAAATGTGTTTAGTCTTTCTTGATATTTTAGTTAAACAGTTTTAAACGTGTAGCGGTGCAAGATGTCCAATTTGGTGCGGGGAACTACCGTATACTCGTGACCAGAAAGTGTGAGTTGAAAAATGTTAAATGGCTTTAAAATTTACTGAGGTGAGAGGCAACGGGGCAATAAGTACAAGGACTAAAATGATCACTTGTCTTTGGGATGAACTTACATAATTATTTAAACCCAAGAAAGTAAAGTGGGTAAGCAGAGGGGATGGGATAATTTGAAATTCTAAAAGCAATTCTAAGTAAAACTCAGCAACGAGTCCTTATTATATTACGATATAATGTTGGCCCGTATTGTTTAACGCTAAATTTCACCTTCACAAAACACACCAGCATTTATCTCACACCTCGACTCCTCACTAAACCTCTGGCTGTCTGCTCCTGCCTTCACCCAAGTAATGAACTGACAAACGAAGCAGATATTTTCTTTAGTAATGCATCCCTCGCCTCCACCCTTTATGAACGTATGACCACCAACACACCAAAAATGCAATATTATGCAAATTTAGCCCACTATTCTTGATACCCTGTCATGACGGGTGGTGGTGGTGGTGGTGGTGGTGGTGACTGTGACGGTGGTAGTGGTGACGATAGTGGTGGAAGTCATGGTGGGGGCGGAGGGGGAGGAGAGTAGGGATGAAGAAATGTTGTAGTTTAATTTGATGAACTGGTACTGGGGAAGAGGGAGGGGTGGAAAGGGGTTCAGAAATATGGAATAAATAGAGTTTCCAAATTAGAAAGTTGATGCTAGAGGAGGAAAGTTAGGGCCAGAAGTAAAGGTGATATTTAACATTACGAAATAAAATATGACGTTGGTGTTATTTTTCCTTGTCTGACAGTCTTGATCCGTGTGTGTGTGGGGGGGGGGGGGTGCTGGTGTATGGGTTATGTACAGTACAGAAGCAGTTTACTCGTTGTGTGGTGAATTAAATTATATTTCTGTGTTTATTTTTTATTTTGACTAAGGTAAGAGAGAGGACAGGTGTGTACGGTGTTAAAGAGTCGAAAAATACCTGTTGGTGTTATTAACTAAACTCACAACAGAAATGGTGCGTGTATGGTCAGTGTTCGGCTTCTATATGGGGATATATATGTGTCATTTGTAGTGTGTGAGAAGTTACAGACATTGTGTGCTAAATAAAAGTACTTAAAGTTACTGATGGATGATCTTAGTCAGCGGGTGGATGGTTAATATTGTTGACTCAGATTCTGTACAATATAGTATGTTGACGTGTACATGTTTATGAGGTCAGTAATTCAGACACAAGACACAGCTTACCACCCTTATAGTGATCTCTGGAACTCTCTGCCAGATAAGTATTTTGTTTCCCTATGGCATATAACCTCCATCAGCTCAAATTACCCTACGTCAATTATCGTCAGTCATTAGCAGGAGGACACGTATCTGATCTCTTTCCGCGCTTTTTTATTTCTTCAACAAAAAATTGGATCGTCCTCAATATCAAATACCTCGGGGCACAACACTCAAGAAGAACCTAAGTGGTCTTCAATAGCCGCCTTGTCCACAACTATTACGTGAAATATAAAGGACTTTTCATGTTTTATTTGACCCAGATGCCCGATAAAGGAATGCCTCTATATAAGCGTTAGCATCACCTAATATGGGCGTGTTGTATCACGCGTGTGCTGAGAGGACCACGACCTGGTAAAAAAAGTTAATGGTTCGGGGGAGAGCCACTTGTATATTGCCGCTGGTAGCTGTGCACGTAAAACGTTTTTGTACTCTCGACATTGTCTTGGGGACTGTCATGATATATAATGAGGATTCTAAATTATAAGTATGTTACTGGTCCACACCCAGAGTGCCCCCTCAGGCCACCCTGTTGTGATTGGGTACCTAACTTTATACTTTTTATAGTCTCAGATTAAGTGAAGTGCACGACCTCCCCGAGTACCGAAAATATCCTTAGTCTTCAGGTCGGTGTATCTGTACTACCCATAACAGGCCCTTGGTGATAATGAACCAAAACCAAAGGAATAACGTAGAGTACATGAATGAGATGAGTGGAAAAGAGGATGACGGAGAGGTTGAAAGGAGAATAGAAGACGGAGAAATTTGAAAATGAAAGAACACTTACAGTGTTGGTTAAGACCATAGACTATGCATGAACAAGGAATGTAAAAAAAGAAAAATCTGAACATATCGCTTGACGTTAGGGATTTATTTTTTACATTAATTTAGTGAAGGAGTTAACAACAGAACTCAGGAACCGTCAGGTACAAGGAGATGAAAATTACCAGTTTGTAGCATTACTGATAACGATGTCTCTCTCTCTCTCTCTCTCTCTCTCTCTCTCTCTCTCTCTCTCTCTCTCTCTCTCTCTCTCAAACAACGATATATCACGGTAGGCTCTGCATCACATCTTAAGAAGTTGTAATAACACAAATATATAAATTATACATCGCCCATTATACAAATTCCATTAAATTATCACATTAACTATCAACTTACCCATACAAACTTTATTCCTATGATTTATTTCTCCGTTCATTTCCAATATGCCGCATCACCTGTATACAGTAAAGTCAGGTGAAGCTGTTATGGCCTCGACACGCTGCGGAGTACTGTAGAGAGATAACATAGAGGGAGAGATAATGATGGATAGATAGATAGATAGATAGATAGATAGAGAGATAGGAACTGTATGTGTGCGTGAAAGAGAGAATTAGAGGGATGGAGGGAAGGTGGTGTTGAAACGCGAAAAAGAAAGATGTATAGAATAAAGAATTAGAGAGATAGAGAAGTAGAGAGGATGGGATATTGTGAGAGACGTGGGAGGGAGAGGCCAAAATAATAAATATAGACGAGCACAGAAAGAGGGGAGAGCAAGAACAGAACAAAATAATTTGAAAGTGGAAAATGAATTAAGAAATATATGGTCAGATAAGTTAAATATAAATAGAAAGACAGAGAAAGAGGGGAGAGAGAGAATGGACAACAGATGAAAAAGAAGAGTCAGAACGTATGAGCCGCATGCCTGAATAACAACAAACATTGCGGCCGTCATACAATAGGATTCATCCCAACCTTTTGCAGTCGCGAAGGACGCACCACCGTGGGCCACCTCCACTGCCGCGTCAACACACCTGAGGCCAGGGAGTGGAGGGCCTTGGATGCACCTGTCCCAGTGTTGCCTCAACCCTCCTACCATGCCTCTGAAAGACTTCATTTCAAACTTAATACCCGTTCATTCATTAAACTTCCTATCTATATTTTCCACAAATATATGTGTAAAACAAATATTATTACTTATATTATTGCATGACTTGCTTTGGGGTAGAATTTAAAACGGTTTGTGCAAGAGGTAGGAGTCACACTAGGTGCTGGCAACAGTGAGACTCACCTCTGGCTACGGTGAGCGGGTGAAGGTCGGGTTACCCGCCACGGGAATGGGATGCTGGGAGTTGGTTCTTTGATGCGCCGATACGAGTACCATTGGCGCCTCATGCAGGGTTTGTATGGATATTTTAGTCCTAAACAGTGCATGTTTTAATTTATTCTGTTTACTGTCAAACCTTTAATGTTTTAACCACAACTTTTCGTTCTCCGACGCTTCGCCCGCAAGGAATCGTAACCCAGGTAAACTTATCACAGTTTACCCCCAAGATAAAATTCTTGAAGTTATAAGATTTGAGAGTTAAACACCCGAAGGCGATACATCAGTTAAGTCTCTCTGGCCGTCCCCAGCAGCCACCAGTCCAGTGATGGACAGGAGTTACTGAAGGCGATGATCGTGATGTGTGTGTGATCACACTGTGTCAATCACCAGTCGGGTATAAACATTGATCCAAAAGTGATGTTAGTTTCGCGTTGCCACTGTATGATGTTCTACCTTTACTGGGAGATGTTTCCTCTTGAGGGAACTTCTTGATGTTAGGTGTCTTACTCCCTCACACAATGCAACACAACTGTCTTACACACACACACACACACACACACACACACACACACACACTCACTCACACACACACACACACACACACACACACACACACATTATATTCTCAGACCTTTCAAAGAAGGTCAGACGAATCATAAAAAAAAATTTCACCAAAAAGTAAGAACCACAAACCTTAAGTTAATATATCCCCAGCGTGCTGTACCCGCCTCACGAGAGAGCCTTCCCCCCGCAGGTGACCGTATTAATCCTTCAATAACTTATTTTATGGTACTCATAAATAACCTCCATGATCTCATAACACTGTGTTGAGATTCTAATTAAATCATAAGATGGAGCTAATGAGCACTAGGCCTGTATCCCATTATCTCACGCTGGGGGAGGGAATGGTTCCGAGAGTAGAAAAACCTACGTTGGCTCAGCCCTAAGATCACTATCTACGTTCCATTGAAGTCTCTCATTGTCGTGAGTTGAATCCTCCCTGCATGGTGCGACCTTCTCGGCCTTCTTAAAGTGGTAATGCGATTTTATGAAACTTAGAGGTAGTTGAGGCTAGTCTTAAGAACTCTTATTATTGTACATACGATACAGTGCATTTATGTTGGAGATTCACAGAGATATTTTGTTCCTTGGGTCATGAAGACATTGGTCAGGATATTTTACACCTCGCTAATGTTCTTCTCTTTTCGTGTTATCATGGATCACGCGCACCTACAGTGATTTATTTGAATAATATATACACATTATAGTTATTGATGGAGTCTTGTGTTGTTGTTATGGTCTATACAAGTCTCTTGATGCTTGAACTTTATTATTAATTAATAATTTTGCGGCGGAGAAATTTGAAGGAAAATCTCTCTCTCTCTCTCTCTCTCTCTCTCTCTCTCTCTCTCTCTCTCTCTCTCTCTCTCTCTCTCTCTCTCTCTCTCTCATTCACGGACAACACACTGATTAACAACAGAGTAAGGTCCGCCCCTACAAGGAGACTCCCAATACGAGATCATTAACTCTCTGACGTAGAATTAATGATAGAGCCACACCACCACGGGAGTGTGCCAGAGCAGCTCCCTCAAGCGTGTCTGTGTACAGTACCAGCTGACACATCCTGACACAGTTATCGAATATTAAATCTCAGATTCACTGTAAAAAATGGCAATTATTGAGTACAGGATCGTCTGAGTTACTAATTAAATTCATATAAATTTTGTTTTTCTTTATAAATAAGCGGGTAGAGTTATGACAGGTAAAACCAACAGGTAGAATATACAAATTACCTGACATACAAACACACATACTGATTTATTAACCAACAAGAGTACATAGTTTAAATATATACCGTCATGTAGATTATATCATTATGTGTATATCTTCAAAAGAAATAAATTTACTAATAAGAAAATATAGAAATATTAAGTAAGTAATATTTGACATGTATTGATAACTAAACTTAAATAATATATGAGTCATAGAATATTTTTAATTTGTACACCAAAACACCTGAATGTTGCTATAAATACGATATAAACTACATTATTGGTTGGTGTAATAATATAACAAATATTTATCGCTATTCAAAACAAATATCAGTGACAAATAACAATACTAACAATAATAACATTAACAGCTGTGAGATTAATAAGTTCTTAAAAATCGTTATTCACAAAACAAAAGACAAAATCATAGCTAACATAAGGATCATTATAACTTAGAGTCTTATTGTTGATGATAACATTAGGATCATTATAACTTAGAGTCTTATTGTTGATGATAACATTAGGATCATCATAACTTAGAGTCTTATTGTTCATGATAACATTAGGATCATCATAACTTAGAGTCTTATTGTTGATGATAACATTAGGATCATCATAACTTAGAGTCTTATTGTTGATGATAACATTAGGATCATCATAACTTAGAGTCATATTGTTGATGATAACATTAGGATCATCATAACTTAGAGTCTTATTGTTGATGATAACATTAGGATCACCATAACTTAGAGTCTTATTGTTCATGATAACATTAGGATCATCATAACTTAGAGTCTTATTGTTGATGATAACATTAGGATCATCATAACTTAGAGTCTTATTGTTCATGATAACATTAGGATCATCATAACTTAGAGTCTTATTGTTCATGATAACATTAGGATCATCATAACTTAGAGTCTTATTGTTGATGATAACATAAGGATCATCATAACTTAGAGTCTTATTGTTGATGATAAATATATTTATTAACCCAGAATAAGTGAATTCAGATCTTAGTTGTTCAAGTGTATTAATTCAATATAAGTCCGCGTGTTATATGGACTAATAATAACAAAAACACGGCTCCTTCACCTGTCTTCACCTGTAGCGCCAAGGTCAGGAGCACACCTGTTGTACTCACCCGACACCGTGAGAACAAGTATTAATAATGAGTACATATACCAGAATGATAAATGCAATACGATAATGATGAGTACATGTGCGAAAATGATTATAATGATGATGATGCTAGAATGTTAAAGACAAGTGCTAGAATAATGAGTAGAACGATGGAAACAAGTGCCAGTATGATGAGTACTAGTGCCAGAACAATGATGCCAGTATGATGAGTACTAGTGACAGAACAATGATGCCAGTATGATGAGTACTAGTGACAGAACAATGATGCCAGTATGATGAGCACTAGTAACAGAACAATGATGCCAGTATGATGAGTACTAGTGACAGAACAATGATGCCAGTATGATGAGTACTAGTGACAGAACAATGATGCCAGTATGATGAGTACTAGTGACAGAACAATGATGCCAGTATGATGAGCACTAGTGACAGAACAATGATGCCAGTATGATGAGTACTAGTGACAGAACAATGATGCCAGTATGATGAGTACTAGTGACAGAACAATGATGCCAGTATGATGAGCACTAGTGACAGAATATTTCTATTTTAATATTTTTTTGTTTACATCAGAATTTTTAATATTTTTTTTACTCAGCTCAATGCAGTGGAATATTTACCTTGAGAGTTATGTAGTCATGCACGCTATACGGACGACGGGTCTTGTCTGCACACCTCAACGTATTATGGACAAAATTTAGGGACTGTGTGATGCCATTGTTACCAGCTAAGACAATTATATAATATTTTTTTCTAGATCCGTTTATAGGCGAATACTCTTAGAGGATCTGTGATTGCCATGAATTATAGGCCACCTGTATTACCATGCGTGTGGCCAGGTTGTGGCCTTAGGAAGAAATGATCTAGACCAAAAAAGCCAAGTTTGTCCTCAACATTCCTTTCTGAGGTCGACTTGCACCTGCCGTTTTTTATGCTGCCCGGCTCTGTCCGAAGCCTGATAGCTTGAGCGCATTTATGTCGTATTTCTGTGTTGTCCAATGGTATTTATTTTTCTAATAGTAAAATATTCCAAGTAACGTTTACTAAGATTGTATTGTTAAATTCAGAAAAAGACTGTGGCACTAACGCTTGAGTATGTGCTTCAACTGCCTTCACGAGGTTTCAGAAATAAAATTCCTGCTCATTCTATAATCCCCAGGGAATAAATCAAAGGTATTAGTAGTCATTACCAATAGGAACAACAACGTTTGTCATATTTATGCCGCACGACTCTCAAGAAAACGAAAGACCATCGCCAATAACTTGATGTGATATGTTTTATCCTTACAGTATATGGTGGACCACGCCGCGCCTTGACCCGGTAATTATAACTATCAACCCCCAAAAAACCTCTCATGACGGAGCTGCTACACGCCTTAGGTAAACAAAGACAAACTCACCCAGACTAAGCAGAAGACCTTAAGGCAGAAAACATCACAGCTCATCAGATTATTTGACATCCTGTTGATAATTGACTCAAGAACTATGACCAATCACGATATCAATACTCGTCTCACTAACTTCGCTGCCACACAAATCACAAAAACCTGTTGTATAAGATTCACAGGTTCATGATTACCCTCGGTGTAAGTCTTGGAGGAGAGGAGGTACGGAGAGGAACTGCTGGCCATCATCATATACCCTTATGTTTAAGTAATATTTAGCTTTTATCTCAATCTCTCTGTCATAAACTGTAATTAATGACCACGATATCGTTTGCTGATTATGATAAAGGTTCTTTATTGCAGAGAGACAAGAGAGAGGGTGAAAGAAAGAGGGAGGGAGAGAGAGACACAGACAAGAAAAGAGAAAGAGAGAAAGAGAGAGATTCAAATAGACAAAGGAAATAAGATAGACTTTAACACGCTCTAAATCAGCATTGCAAAGAAGTGGTTTTTCAACAGGAAATCAGATAATTACAATTCAAACACCAAGTATGAGTAGAAAAAAATTAAACATACAAAAAACAGTAAATTAACAACAGAAAAATATCTCGGAAGCGTTTTTGTCATTTTTTTTTTCATTATAATATTTTCACGATGGTCGAGTTAAGTGCACAAGGTAGTCTTCCTCACCCTTGTGGTTTGTTAGAGAGCGAGGAAGTCGAGGGTAGGACCAGCCCCATCCATAGGTTGTAGCTACACCATGTTGAGATTATGGTGAGGCACTGACACGAAAAAATAGGAAGATCGGGCGGAAGTTACATAGGCAAAGAGGACAATTTAAAGAGGAAAAAAAGCTAATTATATTAACAAATCAAGAGCCATAGGAAAACCGTGGGAAATTAAATATACTGTCGAATCATACTGTATATACTCGGCGATGAGCAAAACTCTTGGTAAAAAGTTGTGTGTGTTCCTGGAGTGAAGAGCGGCCACCATTGTACACTAGTGGCCCGGGGTGATTCCCACGATCAGTTGAGGCTGATTTTACGTGACGTTTATGAGGGTGTCTGTGTACAGTTATATTTATATATAATCATCGGCTTCTATCACTCCACGGTTGAATGAAGGCTTCCAGTCTTGACTTTTACAATCTGCTCTCTTATTCCCTGACTACTGACTGTCTGATCGTCTGTGAACTGATTGGTGCCATCTAAACATCTATCCATTTGGTAATTCATCTGATGATTAAACACACTAACCTAACCTAATCTACCCCCCCCCCCCCCACTCGTAACATTAGGGCATTTATTCATCAGTTGAAATAAGGCGAGGTGGGGGGCTAATCTTCAGGTGAGGAGGGGGCTAATCTTCAGGTGAGGAGGGGGCTAATCTTCAGGTGAGGTGGGGGCTAATCTTCAGGTGAGGAGAGGGCTAATCTTCAGGTGAGGAGGGGGGCTAATCTTCAGGTGCGGTGGGGGCTAATCTTCAGGTGCGGTGGGGGCTAATCTTCAGGTGCGGTGGGGGCTAATCTTCAGGTGAGGTCTAATTTTCTTACCTCGTGAGTTTTCCGTTCAATGTGTTTACTTGATATATCGAATGAAAATCCCACGTAATGAACTCTGCCTCGTCGTCTATTAATTAGGTATATATCTTATTCTATTTTTTATTCATGTTTTTCTTCAGTCAAATATTCTCTGGATCATTTAAATCAGTTAACATTGGCTTTATACTTTTATTTCCCGTTTATTTCTCTTCTCCCTTACCTCATTTATCTATTCTTACTCATTTTCTTCTCCGTGTGTCTGAATTACTCACTCCTGAGGTTCACTAAAGACAGCATTCATTTTCACCTACTCCTTTGTTTATCTGGTGAGTCCTCTCCTCTATTCTCCCTTCCTGTGTTCTTCCTTCTTCTAATCTCCCTTTCTTTGTACTTCCTTCTTCTAATCTCCCTTTCTTTGTACTTCCTTCTTCTAATCTCCCTTCCTCTGTACTTCCTTCTTCTAATCTCCCTTCCTCTGTTCTTCCTTCCTCTATTCTCCCTCGTCCTGCCACCTCCACCATCAACCCTGCCTCAGTGTCACGCTAACCCTCCCGCTGCCTCCATTATAACCCAGGAGGAATTGTATTTTGTTCGTTCTCGATGTTTCGTCTTCCCGTCCCTTTCATCATCTTGCCTTTTTTCTCGCTCATTTTTTCCCAAAGCCTTGCTCATTAATGACTTCTTTCTCTCTCTCTCTCTCTCTCTCTCTCTCTCTCTCTCTCTCTCTCTCTCTCTCTCTCTCTCTCTCTCTCTCTCTCTCGTTTAATCCTATATCTTTACATATTTTTTTCCACCTTAATTCCGACACCGCTCAGATCCGACATTTAGTAAGGCCGCCCGCAAGGTGAAAATGTCTCTCTAGATTCTTATCATAACTGGAGTACGATGATGGGGTTACGTCTTCAGAAACCATTATATAAAAAAAAATACACTTTAACCCACAACTTAAGTATATTTCTGTTCTTTCAATGTTAATGATGTTTCTCTAATTTTTACCATTAATGTAAAAATATATATAAAGTTTTAGTATAATTATGTCTTTGGAGTTTAACTAACTCGAAAATCATAAAAATTATAATTATACAGTCATGAAAAAAGCGAGATTATATATAGTTATATATAAAATCTTGGTTTTATTTTTCCATTACCCTGGATATAAGACACTCAAAAAACTCCTTCGTATTATTCAAACAAAAAAAAACACACAAACGTTATAAATCGTGAAACAAATGACAACTGTATCATTTTTTTTCCCAATCATAAAATATTAAAGGAGACTTGACTGGGATATTTATTTAGGAGCGAGCAACAAATTGATGAGGCTTTACATGGACTCGTTAATGACTTCATTCATTATGTATGCTAATGCCGTGGGCAGATTTATGAGTGATCTGTTTGGTGTAGGGAGAGAAGGGGGGAGGGAGAGAGATACTGAGATACACACACACACAAATACTTATACAGAATAAATGCACATACATACATACATACATACATACATACATACATACATCTGTAAGACAACAGGTGAGTGAGAGAATTTTTGAGCGTGAGAAAGAGGATGTTAAGAGAGCCATTGAAAATATAGACAGACAGACAGATGGCGTAGAAAGATCCAAAAAATGTATGACAGACACACACACACACACACACTACCAATTTAAACATATCATCTACATCGTATCTAATGATATGGTTTCTTCAAGGGAGTTATTCTTTTTCAGTCTCACATCACCAAAATGAATATACAAACCCGTAATAAGAAAAATAAGAAATGAATGGTTAATGGTAAGATAACAACAACATAAATATAATTGATTTCGTGGTAATAAAGGTTATGTTTGTTTAGGAATGAAAAGTATATATTAGGCTCGTTGTGCTGTAGTTCCCTGGGTCACCATTTTAAGAGTCTGTGATGTGTTGGCAGGAGACGGTGAACACAGCTGACGTGTAAGTAATGTTATGAACCACCACGAGCGGAGGACCAAATAAGAGCCCGGTGAAGTTCTGCAACTATCACTTAGAGAAAATTAAACCAGTGTCTCGAGATGGTCAGATCCACCAGATAAAGAACAGATTAGATTTTGTTTCATCGCCAAGATAATTCCTGTCTGTGTTTAAGTGAACATAGGGTAAACATGTTACGTATTTTTTTTGCGGAATCGGTTATTTTGCAAAATGACCGGCATGTATATTGGTAGATTTGAAAAATAACTTACAAAATGACAACTTAAACTAACCTGACCTAATGGTTAGGACAGCAGATAGTTTAAAGTTTAAAAACCAAGAACAGGACCACTTAACTGTGTAACAAGCTACACGAGCCATCCTAACCTAACGTAACCTAACCTTATTCAACCATAAGGTTAGGTTAGTTTAGGTTATCTGTGTGTGTGTGTGTGGTGTGTGTGTGTGCATGTGCATGTGCATGTGTGTGTGTGTGTGTGTTTAAGTAAATATAGGGAATATAAACAATAAAAAAAGATCTTTATTATTAACGATATGATGACGATAAACATAACAGAGAGGTATTAGGGAACAGGCTGCTTGACCATACATACCGTGACAGATCTTTAAGGAGGACTGTTGACATATGTGTGTAATAGGAAAAACATAGACGTCGTAATGGGTGAAAGGGACTACCACAGCTACAGCACACTCGCCTTCAGGAGGAAAGATTTGGGTGATTTAAGGGAAGGGCGTGGGTAGCCTTGGAGAGCAGAAGAGGCACAGAGGGAGGAGGAAGGAGAAAATGAGAGAGAATGACAGTGGAGTGATGATGGGTAGTAGAGGGAGAGTCAGAGAGTAGGAGACGGGATGAAAAGATAATTATAAACGTAAGGATAAGAAGATAGAGAAAGGGTTGAGAAAGTAGGATATAGGTGAGAGGCCAGTGAGAGAGAGAAAGGGGTAAGGAGAGGAGGAGGAGTGAATGAGAGAATAAGGACACATCAGAAAGTTGAAAGGGTAAGAGGAGAGTAAAGTTAGAGGGTATGGAAGGAAGGGTGAGAGTATCGGGGCGTAGAGAGGGAGAGGTGGTGAGGTAGAGAGGGAGGCTAGAGGCAATAGATCAGCACGAGAGGAGAGCTTGACGGAGGGCGCTAGATAATTTACTGTTGGGGCGGAGAGTGAGGGTGATGATGGGTGGGATGGGGGAAGGTATGGGAGGGTGATGATGGGTGGGATGGGGGAAGGTATGGGAGGGTGATGATGGGTGGGATGGGGGAAGGTATGGGAGGGTGATGATGGGTGGGATGGGGGAAGGTATGGGAGGGTGATGATGGGTGGGATGGGGGAAGGTATGGGAGGGTGATGATGGGTGGGATGGGGGAAGGTATGGGAGGGTGATGATGGGTGGGATGGGGGAAGGTATGGGAGGGTGATGATGGGTGGGATGGGGGAAGGTATGGGAGAGTGATGATGGGTGGGATGGGGGAAGGTATGGGAGGGTGATGATGGGTGGGATGGGGGAAGGCATGGGAAGGTGATGATGGGTGGCATGGGGGAAGGTATGGGAGAGTGATGATGGGTGGGATGGGGGAAGGCATGGGAGGGTGATGATGGGTGGGATGGGGGAAGGTATGGGAGGGTGATGATGGGTGGGATGGGGGAAGGCATGGGAGGGTGATGATGGGTGGCATGGGGGAAGGTATGGGAGAGTGATGATGGGTGGGATGGGGGAAGGCATGGGAGGGTGATGATGGGTGGGATGGGGGAAGGTGTGGGAGGGTGATGATGGGTGGGATGGTGGAAGGAATGGGAGGGTGATGATGGGTGGGATGGGGGAAGGCGTGGGAGGGTGATGATGGGTGGGATGGGGGAAGGTATGGGAGAGTGATGATGGGTGGGATGGGGGAAGGCATGGGAGGGTGATGATGGGTGGGATGGGGGAAGGTATGGGAGGGTGATGATGGGTGGGATGGGGGAAGGTATGGGAGGGTGATGATGGGTGGGATGGGGGAAGGTATGGGAGGGTGATGATGGGTGGGATGGGGGAAGGTATGGGAGAGTGATGATGGGTGGGATGGGGGAAGGTATGGGAGGGTGATGATGGGTGGGATGGGGGAAGGCATGGGAGGGTGATGATGGGTGGCATGGGGGAAGGTATGGGAGAGTGATGATGGGTGGGATGGGGGAAGGCATGGGAGGGTGATGATGGGTGGGATGGGGGAAGGTGTGGGAGGGTGATGATGGGTGGGATGGGGGAAGGTATGGGAGGGTGATGATGGGTGGGATGGGGGAAGGCGTGGGAGGGTGATGATGGGTGGGATGGGGGAAGGTATGGGAGAGTGATGATGGGTGGGATGGGGGAAGGCATGGGAGGGTGATGATGGGTGGGATGGGGGAAGGTGTGGGAGGATGATGATGGGTGGGATGGGGGAAGGTATGGGAGGGTGATGATGGGTGGGATGGGGGAAGGCGTGGGAGGGTGATGATGGGTGGGATGGGGGAAGGTATGGGAGAGTGATGATGGGTGGGATGGGGGAAGGTATGAGAGGGTGATGATGGGTGGGATGGGAGAAGGTATGGGAGAGTGATGATGGGTGGGATGGGGGAAGGTGTGGGAGGGTGATGATGGGTGGCATGGGAGAAGGTGTGGGAGGGTGATGATGGGTGGGATGGGGGAAGGTGTGGGAGGGTGATGATGGGTGGCATGGGAGAAGGTGTCGGAGGGTGATGATGGGTGGGATGGGGGAAGGTATGGGAGGGTGATGATGGGTGGGATGGGGGAAGGTATGGGAGAGTGATGATGGGTGGGATGGGGGAAGGTATGAGAGGGTGATGATGGGTGGGATGGGAGAGTGATGATGGGTGGGATGGGGGGAAGGTATGGGAGAGTGATGATGGGTGGGATGGGAGAAGGTATGGGAGTGTGATGATGGGTGGGATGGGGGAAGGTATGGGAGGGTGATGATGGGTGGGATGGGGGAAGGTATGGGAGAGTGATGATGGGTGGGATGGGGGAAGGTATGGGACAGTGATGATGGGTGGGATGGGGGAAGGTATGAGAGAGTGATGATGGGTGGGATGGGGGAAGGTATGAGAGAGTGATGATGGGTGGGATGGGGGAAGGTATGGGAGAGTGATGATGGGTGGGATGGGGGAAGGTATGGGAGAGTGATGATGGGCGGGATGGGAGAAGGTATGGGAGAGTGATGATGGGTGGGATGGGGGAAGGGGAGGTATGGGAGAGTGATGATGGGTGGGATGGGGGAAGGTATGGGAGAGTGATGATGGGTGGGATGGGGGGAAGGTATGGGAGAGTGATGATGGGTGGGATGGGGAAAGGTGTGGGAGGGTGATGATGGGTGGGATGGGGGAAGGTATGGGAGAGTGATGATGGGTGGGATGGGGGAAGGGGAGGTATGGGAGAGTGATGATGGGTGGGATGGGGAAAGGTGTGGGAGAGTGATGATGGGTGGGATGGGAAAGGGGAGGTATGGGAGAGTGATGATGGGTGGAATGGGGGAAGGTATGAGATAGTGATGATGGGTGGGATGGGGGAAGAGAAGGTATGGGAGAATGATGATGGGTGGGTTGAGGGAAGGTATGGGAGAGTGATGATGGGTGGGATAGGGGAAGGGGAGGTATAGGAGAGTGATGATGGGTGGGATGGGGGAAGGTATGGGAGAGTGATGATGGGTGGGATTGGGGAAGGTATGAGAGAGTGATGATGGGTGGGTTGAGGGAAGGCATGGGAGAGTTATGATGGGTGGGATAGGGGAAGGGGAGGTATGGGAGAGTGATGATGGGTGGGATGGGGGAAGGTATGGGAGAGTGATGATGGGTGGGATGGGGGGAAGGTATGGGAGAGTGATGATGGGTGGGATGGGGGAAGGTATGAGAGAGTGATGATGGGAGGGTTGAGGGAAGGTATGGGAGAGTGATGATGGGTGGGATGGGGGAAGGTATGGGAGAGTGATGATGGGTGGGATGGGGGAAGGGAGGTTTGGGAGAGTGATGATGGGTGGGATGGGGGAAGGTATGGGAGAGTGATGATGGGTGGGATGGGGGAAGGTATGGGAGAGTGATGATGGGTGGATGGGGGAAGGAGTATGGGAGAGTGATGATGGGTGGGATGGGGGAAGGGAATGTATGGGAGAGTGATGATGGGTGGGATGGGGGAAGGAGGTATGGGAGAGTGATGATGGGTGGGATGGGGGAAGGTATGGGAGAGTGATGATGGGTTGGATGGGGAAGGGAAAGTATGGGAGAGTGATGATGGGTGGGATGGGGGAAGGTATGGGAGAGTGATGATGGGTGGGATGGGGGAAGGTATGGGAGAGTGATGATGGGTTGGATGGGGGAAGGGAAAGTATGGGAGAGTGATGATGGGTGGGATGGGGGAAGGGAGGTTTGGGAGAGTGATGATGGGTGGGATGGGGGAAGGTATGGGAGAGTGATGATGGGTGGGATGGGGGAAGGTATGGAGAGTGATGATGGGTGGGATGGGGAAGGTATGGGAGAGTGATGATGGGTGGGATGGGGGAAGGTATGGGAGAGTGATGATGGGTGGGATGGGGGAAGGTATGGGAGAGTGATGATGGGTTGGATGGGGAAGGGAATGTATGGGAGAGTGATGATGGGTGGGATGGGGGAAGGTATGGGAGAGTGATGATGGGTGGGATGGGGGAAGGTATGGAGAGTGATGATGGGTGGGATGGGGGAAGGTATGGGAGAGTGATGATGGGTGGATGGGGAAGGAAGTATGGGAGAGTGATGATGGGTGGGATGGGGGAAGGTATGGGAGAGTGATGATGGGTGGGATGGGGGAAGGTATGGGAGAGTGATGATGGGTTGGATGGGGGAAGGGAAGTATGGGAGAGTGATGATGGGTGGGATGGGGGAAGGTATTGGAGAGTGATGATGGGTGGGATGGGGGAAGGGGAAGGTATGGGAGAGTGATGATGGATGGGATGGGGGAAGGTATGGGAGAGTGATGATGGGTGGGATGGGGGAAGGTATGGGAGAGTGATGATGGGTGGGATGGGGGAAGGTATGGGAGAGTGATGATGGGTGGGATGGGGGAAGGTATGGGAGAGTGATGATGGGTTGGATGGGGGAAGGGAAAGTATGGGAGAGTGATGATGGGTGGGATGGGGGAAGGTATGGGAGAGTGATGATGGGTGGGATGGGGGAAGGTATGGGAGAGTGATGATAGGTGGGATGGGGGAAGCTATGGGAGAGTGATGATGGGTGGGATGGGGGAAGGTATGGGAGAGTGATGATGGGTGGGATGGGGGAAGGTATGGGAGAGTGATGATGGGTGGGATGGGGGAAGGTATGGGAGAATGATGATGGGTTGGATGGGGGAAGGGAAAGTATGGGAGAGTGATGATGGGTGGGATGGGGGAAGGTATGGGAGAGTGATGATGGGTGGGATGGGGGAAGGTATGGGAGAGTGATGATGGGTTGGATGGGGGAAGGGAAAGTATGGGAGAGTGATGATGGGTGGGATGGGGGAAGGGGAGGTATTGGAGAGTGATGATGGGTGGGATGGGGGAAGGGGAAGGTATGGGAGAGTGATGATGGATGGGATGGGGGAAGGTATGAGAGAGTGATGATGGGTGGGATGGGGGAAGGTATGGGAGAGTGATGATGGGTGGGATGGGGGAAGGTATGGGAGAGTGATGATGGGTTGGATGGGGGAAGGTATGGGAGAGTGATGATGGGTGGGATGGGGGAAGGGTAGGTATTGGAGAGTGATGATGGGTGGGATGGGGGAAGGTATGGGAGAGTGATGATGGGTGGGATGGGGGAAGGTATGAGAGAGTGATGATGAGTGGGATGGGGGATGGTATGGGAGAGTGATGATGGGTGAGATGGGGGAAGGTATGGGAGAGTGATGGTGGGTGGGATGGGGGAAGGTATGGGAGAGTGATGATGGGTTGGATGGGGGAAGGTATGGGAGAGTGATGATGGGTGGGATGGGGGAAGGGTAGGTATTGGAGAGTGATGATGGGTGGGATGGGGGAAGGTATGGGAGAGTGATGATGGGTGGGATGGGGGAAGGTATGAGAGAGTGATGATGGGTGGGTTGAGGGAAGGTATGGGAGAGTGATGATGGGTGGGATGGGGGAAGGTATGGGAGAGTGATGATGGGTGGGATGGGGGAAGGTATGGGAGGGTGATGATGGGTGGGATGGGGGAAGGCATGGGAGGGTGATGATGGGTGGCATGGGGGAAGGTATGGGAGAGTGATGATGGGTGGAATGGGGGAAGGCATGGGAGGGTGATGATGGGTGGGATGGGGGAAGGTGTGGGAGGGTGATGATGGGTGGGATGGGGGAAGGTATGGGAGGGTGATGATGGGTGGGATGGGGGAAGGTGGGAGGGTGATGATGGGTGGGATGGGGGAGGTATGGGAGAGTGATGATGGGTGGGATGGGGGAAGGCATGGGAGGGTGATGATGGGTGGGATGGGGAAGGTATGGAGGTGATGATGGGTGGGATGGGGAAGGTATGGGAGGGTGATGATGGGTGGGATGGGGGAAGGTATGGGAGGGTGATGATGGGTGGGATGGGGGAAGGTATGGGAGGTGATGATGGGTGGGATGGGGGAAGGTATGGGAGGGTGATGATGGGTGGGATGGGGGAAGGTATGGGAGGGTGATGATGGGTGGGATGGGGGAAGGTATGGGAGGGTGATGATGGGTGGGATGGGGGAAGGTATGGGAGGGTGATGATGGGTGGGATGGGGAAGGTATGGGAGGTGATGATGGGTTGGATGGGGGAAGGTATGGGAGAGTGATGATGGGTGGGATGGGGGAAGGTATGGGAGGGTGATGATGGGTGGGATGGGGGAAGGCATGGGAGGGTGATGATGGGTGGATGGGGGAAGGTATGGGAGAGTGATGATGGGTGGGATGGGGGAAGGCATGGGAGGGTGATGATGGGTGGGATGGGGGAAGGTGTTGGAGGGTGATGATGGGTGGGATGGGGGAAGGTATGGGAGGGTGATGATGGGTGGGATGGGGGAAGGTATGGGAGGGTGATGATGGGTGGGATGGGGGAAGGTATGGGAGAGTGATGATGGGTGGGATGGGGGAAGGTATGGGAGGGTGATGATGGGTGGGATGGGGGAAGGTATGGGAGGGTGATGATGGGTGGGATGGGGGAAGGTATGGGAGGGTGATGATGGGTGGGATGGGGGAAGGTATGGGAGGGTGATGATGGGTGGGATGGGGGAAGGTATGGGAGAGTGATGATGGGTGGGATGGGGGAAGGTATGGGAGGTGATGATGGTGGGATGGGGAAGGCGTGGGAGGGTGATGATGGGTGGGATGGGGGAAGGTGTGGGAGGGTGATGATGGGTGGGATGGGGGAAGGTATGGGAGGGTGATGATGGGTGGGATGGGGGAAGGCGTGGGAGGGTGATGATGGGTGGGATGGGGGAAGGTATGGGAGAGTGATGATGGGTGGGATGGGGGAAGGCATGGGAGGGTGATGATGGGTGGGATGGGGGAAGGTGTGGGAGGGTGATGATGGGTGGGATGGGGGAAGGTATGGGAGGGTGATGATGGGTGGGATGGGGGAAGGCGTGGGAGGGTGATGATGGGTGGGATGGGGGAAGGTATGGGAGAGTGATGATGGGTGGGATGGGGGAAGGTGTGGGAGGGTGATGATGGGTGGGATGGGAGAAGGTATGGGAGGGTGATGATGGGTGGGATGGGGGAAGGTGTGGGAGGGTGATGATGGGTGGCATGGGAGAAGGTGTCGGAGGGTGATGATGGGTGGGATGGGGGAAGGTATGGGAGGGTGATGATGGGTGGGATGGGGGAAGGTATGGGAGAGTGATGATGGGTGGGATGGGGGAAGGTATGAGAGGGTGATGATGGGTGGGATGGGAGAGTGATGATGGGTGGGATGGGTGGGATGGGGGAAGGTATGAGAGGGTGATGATGGGTGGGATGGGAGAGTGATGATGGGTGGGATGGGGGGAAGGTATGGGAGAGTGATGATGGGTGGGATGGGAGAAGGTATGGGAGTGTGATGATGGGTGGGATGGGGGAAGGTATGGGAGGGTGATGATGGGTGGGATGGGGGAAGGTATGGGAGAGTGATGATGGGTGGGATGGGGGAAGGTATGGGACAGTGATGATGGGTGGGATGGGGGGAAGGTATGAGAGAGTGATGATGGGTGGGATGGGGGAAGGTATGAGAGAGTGATGATGGGTGGGATGGGGGAAGGTATGGGAGAGTGATGATGGGTGGGATGGGGGAAGGTATTGGAGAGTGATGATGGGCGGGATGGGGGAAGGTATGGGAGAGTGATGATGGGTGGGATGGGGGAAGGGGAGGTATGGGAGAGTGATGATGGGTGGGATGGGGGAAGGTATGGGAGAGTGATGATGGGTGGGATGGGGGGAAGGTATGGGAGAGTGATGATGGGTGGGATGGGGAAAGGTGTGGGAGGGTGATGATGGGTGGGATGGGGGAAGGTATGGGAGAGTGATGATGGGTGGGATGGGGGAAGGGGAGGTATGGGAGAGTGATGATGGGTGGGATGGGGAAAGGTGTGGGAGAGTGATGATGGGTGGGATGGGAAAGGGGAGGTATGGGTGAGTGATGATGGGTGGAATGGGGGAAGGTATGAGATAGTGATGATGGGTGGGATGGGGGAAGAGAAGGTATGGGAGAATGATGATGGGTGGGTTGAGGGAAGGTATGGGAGAGTGATGATGGGTGGGATAGGGGAAGGGGAGGTATAGGAGAGTGATGATGGGTGGGATGGGGGAAGGTATGGGAGAGTGATGATGGGTGGGATTGGGGAAGGTATGAGAGAGTGATGATGGGTGGGTTGAGGGAAGGCATGGGAGAGTTATGATGGGTGGGATAGGGGAAGGGGAGGTATGGGAGAGTGATGATGGGTGGGATGGGGGAAGGTATGGGAGAGTGATGATGGGTGGGATGGGGGGAAGGTATGGGAGAGTGATGATGGGTGGGATGGGGGAAGGTATGAGAGAGTGATGATGGGAGGGTTGAGGGAAGGTATGGGAGAGTGATGATGGGTGGGATGGGGGAAGGTATGGGAGAGTGATGATGGGTGGGATGGGGGAAGGGAGGTTTGGGAGAGTGATGATGGGTGGGATGGGGGAAGGTATGGGAGGGTTGTGATGGGTGGGATGGGGGAAGGTATGGGAGGGTGGTGATGGGTGGGATGGGGGAAAGTATGGGAGAGTGATGATGGGTTGGATGGGGGAAGGGAAAGTATGGGAGAGTGATGATGGGTGGGATGGGGGAAGGTATGGGAGAGTGATGATGGGTGGGATGGGGGAAGGTATGAGAGAGTGATGATGGGTGGGTTGAGGGAAGGGAAAGTATGGGAGAGTGATGATGGGTGGGATGGGGGAAGGTATGGGAGAGTGATGATGGGTGGGATGGGGGAAGGTATGGGAGAGTGATGATGGGTTGGATGGGGGAAGGGAAAGTATGGGAGAGTGATGATGGGTGGGATGGGGGAAGGGGAGGTATTGGAGAGTGATGATGGGTGGGATGGGGGAACGGGAAGGTATGGGAGAGTGATGATGGATGGGATGGGGGAAGGTATGGGAGAGTGATGATGGGTGGGATGGGGGAAGGTATGGGAGAGTGATGATGGGTGGGATGGGGGAAGGTATGGGAGAGTGATGATGGGTGGGATGGGGGAAGGTATGGGAGAATGATGATGGGTTGGATGGGGGAAGGGAAAGTATGGGAGAGTGATGATGGGTGGGATGGGGGAAGGTATGGGAGAGTGATGATGGGTGGGATGGGGGAAGGTATGGGAGAGTGATGATAGGTGGGATGGGGGAAGCTATGGGAGTGTGATGATGGGTGGGATGGGGGAAGGTATGGGAGAGTGATGATGGGTGGGATGGGGGAAGGTATGGGAGAGTGATGATGGGTTGGATGGGGGAAGGTATGGGAGAGTGATGATGGGTGGGATGGGGGAAGGGTAGGTATTGGAGAGTGATGATGGGTGGGATGGGGGAAGGTATGGGAGAGTGATGATGGGTGGGATGGGGGAAGGTATGAGAGAGTGATGATGAGTGGGATGGGGGATGGTATGGGAGAGTGATGATGGGTGAGATGGGGGAAGGTATGGGAGAGTGATGATGGGTGGGATGGGGGAAGGTATGGGAGAGTGATGATGGGTTGGATGGGGGAAGGTATGGGAGAGTGATGATGGGTGGGATGGGGGAAGGGTAGGTATTGGAGAGTGATGATGGGTGGGATGGGGGAAGGTATGGGAGAGTGATGATGGGTGGGATGGGGGAAGGTATGAGAGAGTGATGATGGGTGGGTTGAGGGAAGGTATGGGAGAGTGATGATGGGTGGGATGGGGGAAGGTATGGGAGAGTGATGATGGGTGGGATGGGGGAAGGTATGGGAGAGTGATGATGGGTTGGATGGGGGAAGGGAAAGTATGGGAGAGTGATGATGGGTGGGATGGGGGAAGGTATGGGAGAGTGATGATGGGTGGGATGGGGGAAGGTATGGGAGAGTGATGATGGGTTGGATGGGGGAAGGGAAAGTATGGGAGAGTGATGATGGGTGGGATGGGGGAAGGGAGGTTTGGGAGAGTGATGATGGGTGGGATGGGGGAAGGGAAGGTATGGGAGAGTGATGATGAGTGGGATGGGGGAAGGTATGGGAGAGTGATGATGGGTGGGATGGGGGAAGGTATGGGAGAGTGATGATGGGTGGGATGGGGGAAGGTATGGGAGAGTGATGATGGGTTGGATGGGGGAAGGTATGGGAGAGTGATGATGGGTGGGATGGGGGAAGGGTAGGTATTGGAGAGTGATGATGGGTGGGATGGGGGAAGGTATGGGAGAGTGATGATGGGTGGGATGGGGGAAGGTATGAGAGAGTGATGATGAGTGGGATGGGGGATGGTATGGGAGAGTGATGATGGGTGAGATGGGGGAAGGTATGGGAGAGTGATGATGGGTGGGATGGGGGAAGGTATGGGAGAGTGATGATGGGTTGGATGGGGGAAGGTATGGGAGAGTGATGATGGGTGGGATGGGGGAAGGGTAGGTATTGGAGAGTGATGATGGGTGGGATGGGGGAAGGTATGGGAGAGTGATGATGGGTGGGATGGGGGAAGGTATGAGAGAGTGATGATGAGTGGGATGGGGGAAGGTATGAGAGAGTGATGATGGGTGGGATGGGGGATGGTATGGGAGAGTGATGATGGGTGGGATGGGGGAAGGTATGGGAGAGTGATGATGGGTGAGATGGGGGAAGGTATGGGAGAGTGATGATGGGTGGGATGGGGGAAGGTATGGGAGAGTGATGATGGGTTGGATGGGGGAAGGTATGGGAGAGTGATGATGGGTGGGATGGGGGAAGGTATGGGAGAGTGATGATGGGTTGGATGGGGGAAGGTATGGGAGAGTGATGATGGGTGGGATGGGGGAAGGGTAGGTATTGGCGAGTGATGATGGGTGGGTTGGGGGAAGGTATGAGAGAGTGATGATGGGTGGGATGGGGGAAGGTATGAGAGAGTGATGATGGGTGGGATGGGGGATGGTATGGGAGAGTGATGATGGGTGAGATGGGGGAAGGTATGGGAGGGTGATGATGGGTGGGATGGGGGATGGTATGGGAGAGTGATGATGGGTGGGATGGGGGAAGGTATGGGAGGGTGATGATGGGTGAGATGGGGGAAGGTTTGGGAGAGTGATGATGGGTGGGATGGGGGAAGGTATGGGAGAGTGATGATGGGTGGGATGGGGGGAAGGTATGGGATAGTGATGATGGGTGGGATGGGGGAAGGTATGAGAGAGTGATGATGGGTGGGATGGGGGGAAGGTATGGGAGAGTGATGATGGGTGGGATGGGGGAAGGTATGAGAGAGTGATGATGGGTGGGATGGGGGAAGGTATGGGAGAGTGATGATGGGTGGGATGGGGGGAAGGTATGGGATAGTGATGATGGGTGGGATGGGGGAAGGTATGAGAGAGTGATGATGGGTGGGATGGGGGAAGGTATGGGAGAATGATGATGGGTGGGATGGGGGAAGGTATGAGAGAGTGATGATGGGTGGGATGGGGGATGGTATGGGAGAGTGATGATGGGTGAGATGGGGGAAGGTATGGGAGGGTGATGATGGGTGGGATGGGGGATGGTATGGGAGAGTGATGATGGGTGGGATGGGGGAAGGTATGGGAGGGTGATGATGGGTGAGATGGGGGAAGGTATGGGAGAGTGATGATGGGTGGGATGGGGGAAGGTATGGGAGAGTGATGATGGGTGGGATGGGGGGAAGGTATGGGATAGTGATGATGGGTGGGATGGGGGATGGTATGAGAGAGTGATGATGGGTGGGATGGGGGGAAGGTATGGGAGAGTGATGATGGGTGGGATGGGGGAAGGTATGAGAGAGTGATGATGGGTGGGATGGGGGAAGGTATAGGAGAGTGATGATGGGTGGGATGGGGGGAAGGTATGGGATAGTGATGATGGGTGGGATGGGGGAAGGTATGAGAGAGTGATGATGGGTGGGATGGGGGGAAGGTATGGGAGAGTGATGATGGGTGGGATGGGGGAAGGTATGAGAGAGTGATGATGGGTGGGATGGGGGAAGGTATGGGAGAGTGATGATGGGTGGGATGGGGGGAAGGTATGGGATAGTGATGATGGGTGGGATGGGGGAAGGTATGAGAGAGTGATGATGGGTGGGATGGGGGAAGGTATGGGAGAGTGATGATGGGTGGGTTGAGGGAAGGTATGGGAGAGTGATGATGGGTGGGATGGGGGAAGGTATGGGAGAGTGATGATGGGTGGGTTGAGGGAAGGCATGGGAGGGTGATGATGGGTGGGATGGGGGAAAGGCAAAGGCAATTTGAATACAAAATATTACCACAGATAAATTATCACTTCTTTTCTATCATTTCTATTGGCGTAACTCATTATATCTTCACCTAAAATTTCTATCTTTCATATGTCATTAAATCGCTTTAAAAATTAGTTGTTTTTTTTCGAGTAGAGTTTTTGTGAAATTATCTGGTGCTGACTATCACTGAGTGTATGAAGCCTGAGTCTCGCCTTCTACTCGGATATTATTCTTCAAGATAAGATCCACGCGGCTCCTTTATGGCTATTGTCCTTCCCGCTGTATTACGATAATTGACTTTTTTTGTACTTTTGATTGATCTTCTCGCCATCACCATCTTTATTTAAATATAATTCATTAATCCATTTATTTCACTAAACTCTTCTAGTTCTTACAGTTTGACTTTATTTAATAGAGTTCTGCTTTCGTACTTCCCTGATCTGCATCTTGTCACGGCTTAGTCTTATTACCGGGGATCGTGAGCGCCCTCTGTCGTCATGCACACCAAACAACTGTTTTAGCCAGAGGCACAGTCGCCTCAGGAGATAATGACTATGTGGAAAAAGGAGGTTTGAGTGTTAAGAGCCACTCAGGCCTGAGACAGTTCATCGAGTACGCCTCGTACACTGGTTGGTTGCACTGCTCTGGTATTACTATAATGTTAACACCTTTCACAGTCCATGGACGTAAATGTAGTGTACATTGTCAAAAACACAGTTGTTTTCACCAACACACCACTGTAAAGTAGCGTGCGCGTGGTTTTTTTTTTTTTTTTTTTTTTGCGTGTGTGTGTGGGAAGCATAGAAGGACAAGAAGCACAAGAGGGCAAGAATAACAGAAGGGCAAGAAGCACAGGGGGGCAAGAGGCAAAGGAGGACATAAACCACTTCAGGGCAAGAAGCACAGGACAAAACGAACCGGAAGGCAAGAAGCACGGGTGGGTAAGAAGCACAGGTGGGCAAGAAGCTCAGGACAAGAAGTACAGGTGGGCAAGAATCCCAGGAGGACAAGAAGTACAGGAGGGCAAGAAGCACAGGTGGGCAAGATGCTCAGGAGGGCAAGAAGCATGGTGGGCAAGAAGCTCAGGTGGGCAAGAAGCACAGGTGAGCAAGAAGCACAGGAGGGCAAGACACACAGGTGGGTAAGAAGCACAGGAGGGCAAGAAGCACAGGTGAGCAAGAAGCACAGGTGGGCAAGAAGCACACTCATAATAAGAAAATAACAATAATTCTGCCTCTTCCGCCCTTAATGATCTCATGTTTCATACCCAAGACCTTCCCTGAGGGCGACGCGATGCGGTTAACTACAAGGAAATATTATTACCTCGTGCTGGACCTCCTCCCCTCCATCTCCCCCCCCCCACCTCCTCCCCTCCGCCTCCTCCCCCCCACCACCTCCTCCCCTCCGCCTCCTCCCCCCCACCACCTCCTCCCCTCCAGCTCCTCCCCTCCGCCTCCTCCTCTCCAGCTCCTCCCCTCCACCTCCTCCCCTCCACCTCCTCCCCTCCACCTCCTCCCCTACACCTCCTCCCCTCCACCTCCTCCCCTCCAGCTGCTCACATGACTAAGGCAGTCCTCACGCTTAAGTGTTCCTCGCCATGAGTGACGGTATGACTGTTATCTACCTTGAAATGTTTATAATTTATTTCAGCGTTATAGCTCCTCAGACCCGAAGCTTCACCCTAAGCAGTCTTAATCATAACACCAGATCAGTCTTCTAATTTACAGCCTGGAGTCAATATTTTTTTGTCAATTAGAGAATCAACATTTCTGATATTAACTCCACTCTAAAGTTATGCTCTAATCTGGTGCCCCCAAGACCAGCCGACAGCGTCTCACTCCATGATCAACCTTCAGCAATAAACTTTTCACCATGAGGTCAACTTTCAAACTTTCCACTACAGCTGACCTTCAGGCATCTTCCATGGCTAATCTTTCATTATCTCTTCCCAATGTACTTTAAAGGTCTAACTTCAAGTACCTACTCATCCTCGAGAGACCCTTAAGTGTTAGGAGACATCCGGCAATCCAGACTCTCATGCAAACCCGAGCTAATGAGCACTAACCAGTGGCTACCCCGCGGGCTGGTAATCATCAGAGTGGCCCAGGTAATTGGTACACACCTCAAGGGCTAGCTAATGACCGGCGGACTGAGGCGATCTCTTATGACCCACGGAGTACACGGCTGAGAGTTCATCGCTGGGAAGGTGATGAAAAAAAGCAGCTGGGAGAATGTCTGGGAGGACAGCTGGTAGAGTGCCTGGGAGAACAGCTGGTAGAGTGCCTGGAAGACCAGTTAGTGGAGTGACTGGGAGGACAGCTGGTAGAGTGCCTGGGAGGACAGCTGGTAGAGTGCCTGGGAGAACAGCTGGTAGAGTGCCTGGGAGGACAGCTGGTAGAGTAGTTGGGAGGACAGCTGGTAGAGTGCCTGGGAGAACAGCTGGTATAGTGCCTGGGAGGACAGCTGGTAGAGTGCCTAGAAGGACAGCTGGTAGAGTGCCTGGGAGGACAGCTGGTAGAGTGACTGGGAGGACAGCTGGTAGAGTGCCTGGGAGAACAGCTGGTAGAGTGACTGGGAGGACAGCTGGTAGAGTGCCTGGGAGAACAGCTGGTAGAGTGCCTGGGAGAACAGCTGATAGAGTGCCTGGGAGAACAGCTGGTAGAGTGCCTGGGAGGACAGCTGGTAGAGTGCCTGGGAGGACAGCTGGTAGAGTGCCTGGGAGAACAGCTGATAGAGTGCCTGGGAGAACAGCTGGTAGAGTGCCTGGGAGGACAGCTGGTAGAGTGCCTGGGAGGACAGCTGGTAGAGTGCCTGGGAGGACAGCTGGTAGAGTGCCTGGGAGGACAGCTGGTAGAGTGCCTGGGAGGACAGCTGGTAGAGTGCCTGGGAGAACAGCTAGTAGAGTGACTGGGAGAACAGCTGGTAGAGTGCCTGGGAGGACAGCTGGTAGAGTGCCTGGGAGGACAGCTGGTAGAGTGCCTGGGAGAACAGCTGGTAGAGTGACTGGGAAAACAGCTGGTAGAGTGCCTGGGAGGACAGCTGGTAGAGTGACTGGGAGGACAGCTGGTAGAGTGACTGGGAGAACAGCTGGTAGAGTGACTGGGAGAACAGCTGGTAGAGTGACTGGATATTGATCGCCAGAGAAGTGCCGGGAGATTGTTCCTAAGTGTTATTAGTACATAGGTTAGGTTAGGTTAAGTTAGGTTTGGTTAGGATCTGGTATCAAGATCTGGTATCAAACCCACTGTTAGGGTTGTGCAGATTGCTTTTATTGCCATACAGAACATCTCTCCTTTGTAAGAGAACACCTTGCTTGTCTGGTAGAACTGTTATACTGCCTGACGGAGCAGCTCATCTTCACAGAACAGCTTACCTGTCCGACGGAACAGTTGTACAGCCTTAAGGGAAAAGCCCGTAGGCCTAACAGGACAGGTGCTTCAAGGGTTGTGACCAGAGGCCGTGATTCTTGTCAATTAATTTTTTCCTGCCCTGTATCGTTCTCCTCTTCCTCTCACAGCTAATTGTCGTTGTCATGTCAGTAATGAAAGTATTTCTTCTGTCTTCGCTATACAAGACAATTATCCATCATTAACACAGCAGCAAAGTCCGTCGCAATAATCTTCTTAAACGAAAGCTTAAAATAAATTAATTAAATTTTACACTTGTAAGTTAATAACATTGGTGTTTGACGGGAGTTTGTGTAGTTATATGTTCCTTACATTATCCTTCTCTTTGTAATTAGTGACAATATGGCTGAAAGTCAATTTATAACCTTACTGCCTAGAAATATATATATATATATATATATATATATATATATATATATATATATATATATATATATATATATATATATATATATATATATATTTTACGTGTCAAAGGGGTAAGCCTCGTAAAAAACATCAGTGAAGGTATTTAAAGAGAATTACAATATATGGTTCTTAAGTAATGTATGGGTTGAATGTAGCCCTTTTAGTAACTGAAGACTTGATGATTGGAGTAAAGAAACTTAAATAAAATGTATAACTATATTTACAAATGTTTACCACTAAAACACAGAAATAAGACTCATCACATAAACATACTAGGTTACCTGAAGGCTGCCAATATCACTGACAACTAAATCAATACACGATTCAAGAACAAAAATACATAAAACACTGTACACAGCCAGCCAGCCTCAACAATGAATACCATAAGTACATCACCCGATCGACCGAAGACAGAAGACAACTGACAACACAGGCCAGTGTAAAGGTCCGGAGGTTACCCAAGCTTGTGTCCTAACTCCAAGCCGGCTCTGAAACCCTCGGCTTTTATGGTTTGCTGACTGACCCAAACATCATACTTGTCATAACGTCTCATTGTTGATGTTAATACAGTGTTACTGATTTTAAGAATATAAACTATACATAGAAACAAAACAGTGAAATTCTAGTCTGGAAAAATATAAAATTATACAATATATATATCAAGAATACATACTCATTTACAGTACGTCCGGCAGAGGCCTACAGCTCATTTAGTAATTGGTTGTTAAGTATAGTTCTATTCTATGTTGCATGTAACAATATATTATTTTTCAATACATTTCCGGTTTTGACGACTGGATTGGTTCATTCTCATACGAAGAAGAGAATAGAGATGCAGTATAGTAAGGAATTAAATTTACTCTTCTTTGTGATTTCTCTTTAATTATCTATATTAAAACAGATTCGGAATATATTTTGTTCATTTTAAATGGATAGTTATTAACGAAAAGTTATCATATAATAACCTTTCTTTTGGTGTCTTAGCAACTTGTGTACGGGGTCCTCTCTGTGCTGAGTGAAGTTGTCTGGCGTTAACCAACAAAAATTTTAAAAGTGGCGTCATAATAATAAAGAGGTTAATATATAATTAAGAGTACGTGTTACTTGGTGCAAAGATACAGAGTCTAGAGCCAACCGTCATAGAGTGAGACAGACACTGTTGGAGTATCTGCTGTCTTATGGTGTTAATATTCTGCTTACTGGAGGAGGCATGTGTGTGGTCGCTAGAGATCGTCACGGACTCTCATCCTCCTTTCCTTCGCTCGGAAAAGTTTTTTTTAAATATTTTAATAAATTCTTAGTGTGAGCGGTGAGTGTGTGGTTATCATAGCCTGGAAATGTTTAGTGAGATTTGCAGTAGAAGGACGAAAAGATTAAAGATTGTAGATAGCAGTCTCACTCTTAATTTTTTCCGAGTCATGAAGCTTTTAAGGAGCAGCCAATTGCATCTGTGCGACCCATTATCAGTTGTCCCAGCGACCCCTGAGCCAACTCCATTCACCGCTCTGGTATCTATTTGGTTTTAACGGACGACCCTCTTGAAAGCCTCCTGCCTAGGTCCTGTCAAGACCATGAAGACAACGACGCCAGTAACAGAAAACCGAGGTCCAAAACCACCCTGTAGATAGTCTGGAGATACGCCTCTGCGGTCTCTCCAGCAACGACATCCAATCAAGAGGGAATGTTAGAGCCTCGTTCAGGACCAGCCTAGTCTGTGCCACGACGAATTGGGTGTTGGAGATGGGTAGATTTAGTTGGTAATTGAGTCATAGTGGTTGAGGCGACCGAGATCCAGTGAGCTTAGTCTTCAAAAACAGTAAATGGATTGTTTTATTTTTATTTTCCTCGAATAATCCCTCAAAATGTTATAGCTATGGGAGCATTTGTAGTAATATATATATAGTAATATATTTATTTATTTATTTATTTATTAGCGTGAGCTACAACATTTAATAGTATGTACTGTAGCAATTAATGGTATGTCCTACAACAGCTGATATTGTGAGTTTCAGAAGTTAGCAATGCAAGCTGCAACAGTTTAGTGTGTAAGCTGTAGCAGTTTGCAACATAAACTACAGCAGTTTACAGCCACAGCGGGTGTCTTAGGCTAACCTATAGCCACCAGCACGACCTTCACTACGAATTTAATTTCGAGGAAACAAGATGTGTTTTACTGCCGGTTCATGTTGGTTCCCTTGTACGGTGATCCCAGCCACTCTTCCTGCCAGGTCCTCACTCTCACACACTCTCCCTGCCAGGTCCTCACTCTCACACATTCTCCCTGCCAGGTCCTCACTCTCACACACTCTCCCTGCTAGGTCCTCACTCTCACACACACTCCCTGCCAGGTCCTCACTCTCACACACTCTCCCTGCCAGGTCCTCACTCTCACACACTCTCCCTGCCAGGTCCTCACTCTCACACACTCTCCCTGCCAGGTCCTAACTCTCACACACTCTCTCAGGCACTCACTCTCACACACTCTCCCAGGTCCTCACTCTCACACTCTCCCTGCCAGGTCCTCACTCTCACACACTCTCCCTGCCAGCTCCTCACTCTCACACACTCTCCCTGCCAGGTCCTCACTCTCACACACATTCCCAGCTCCTCACTCTCACACACTCTCCCTGCCAGGTCCTCACTCTCACACACTCTCCCTGCCAGGTCCTCACTCTCACACACTCTCCCGGGTCCTCACTCTCACACACTCTCCCGGGTCCTCACTCTCACACACTCTCCCTGCCAGGTCCTCACTCTCACACACTCTCCCGGGTCCTCACTCTCACACACTCTCCCTGCCAGGTCCTCACTCTCACACACTCTCCCGGGTCCTCACTCTCACACACTCTCTCAGGTACTCACTCTCACACACTCTCCCTGCCAGGTCCTCACTCTCACACACTCTCTCAGGCACTCACTCTCACACACTCTCCCAGGTCCTCACTCTCACACACTCTCCCTGCCAGGTCCTCACTCTCACACACTCTCCCAGGTCCTCACTCTCACACACTCTTCCTGCCAGGTCCTTACTCTCACACACTCTCTCAGGCACTCACTCTTACACACTCTCTCGGGCACTCACTCTCACACACTCTCTCGGGTCCTCACTCTCACACACTCTCTCAGGTCCTCACTCTCACACACTCTCTCAGGTCCTCACTCTCACACACTCTCTCAGGCACTCACTCTCACACACTCTCTCAGGTCCTCACTCTCACACACTCTCTCGGTTACTCACTCTCACACACTCTCTCAGGTACTCACTCTCAGGTCCTTACTCTCACACACTCTCTCAGGTCCTCACTCTCACACACTCTCTCAGGTCCTCACTCTCACACACTCTCTCAGGTCCTCACTCTCACACACTCTCTCAGGTCCTCACTCTCACACACTCTCCCAGGTCCTCACTCTCACACACTCTCCCTGCCAGGTCCTCACTCTCACACACTCTTCCAGGTCCTCACTCTCACACACTCTCTCAGGCACTCACTCTCACACACTCTCCCAGGTCCTCACTCTCACACACTCTCCCTGCCAGGTCCTCACTCTCACACACTCTCCCAGGTCCTCACTCTCACACACTCTCCCAGGTCCTCACTCTCACACACTCTCCCTGCCAGGTCCTCACTCTCGCACACTCTCCCAGGTCCTCACTCTCACACACTCTCCCTGCCAGGTCCTCACTCTCACACACTCTCTCAGGTCCTCACTCTCACACACTCTCTCAGGTACTCACTCTCACACACTCTCTCAGGTACTCACTCTCACACACCCTCATACACACTCTCAGGTCCTCACTCTCACACACTCTCTCAGGTCCTCACTCTCACACACTCTCTCAGGTCCTCACTCTCACACACTCTCTCAGGTTCCTCACTCTCCCACACTCTCTCAGGTACTCACTCTCAGGTCCTCACTCTCACACACTCTCTCAGGTCCTCACTCTCACACACTCTCTCAGGTTCCTCACTCTCACACACTCTCTCAGGTACTCACTCTCAGGTCCTCACTCTCACACACTCTCTCAGGTACTCACTCTCACACACTCTCTCAGGTCCTCACTCTCACACACTCTCTCAGGTCCTCACTCTCACACACTCTCTCAGGTCCTCACTCTCACACACTCTCTCAGGTCCTCATCTCACACACTCTCTCAGGTACTCACTCTCACACACTCTCTCAGGTCCTCACTCTCACACACACTCTCAGGTCCTTACTCTCACACACTCTCTCAGGTCCTCACTCTCACACACTCTCTCAGGTTCCTCACTCTCACACACTCTCTCAGGTACTCACTCTCAGGTCCTTACTCTCACACACTCTCTCAGGTCCTCACTCTCACACACTCTCTCAGGTACTCACTCTCACACACTCTCTCAGGTCCTCACTCTCACACACACTCTCAGGTCCTCACTCTCACACACTCTCTCAGGTCCTCACTCTCACACACACTCTCAGGTCCTCACTCTCACACACTCTCTCAGGTACTCACACGCAGACGACAGCAGTCAAGCACTACACTACACTATCAGAGAGGCGCGAGTATTCAAACTCCTTTCTGACACAGCAGAGTCGTGTGAAAAAATGAACACGTAGAGGGATTTGGTTCTCGTCAATATTCCCTCGGTGAAGCCATCGTATTTATCCGTCTATCGCTTGGCGAATGCTCTTCATTTTAAACCCGTCAGACTTATTCAACATCTCTCGTGGCGGGATTGAAAAGAAACGTACTATAGCGCCTTCCTCTCACTTCACCTCACCTCACCTCACTTCACCTTCCCCTTTCAATTCTTCTCGATTCAAGTTTTCTACATCTTTATGCATCTATTTTGTCTTGCGAGTTTCTCGATTACATGTGATACTTGTTTCTTCTTTAAGATAATTCATCTAGGTTGTAAATGTCGTTGTGTGCATTCTTATCAATTTGTAACTTTAATTATATTTGTCATGATATTATTTTTCTGATGCGTTTACCTAATCATGTGTGTTTGAAGTTGATATGAGATGTGTACGAGTCCCTGAGGTAGTTCTCAGAAGACTGTGACCAAATAGAGGCATCACCACACAGTTGGGCCGGAGCTCCTACCAAGATATGACATAAGAACATAAGAGTGGAGGAAACTGCAGCGGGCCTATTGGCCCATACTGGGCAGTCCCATTTACACCCAACCCCTATTGCTCATATATCCATCCAACCTATGTTTGAAGCTATCCAGCGTATTCGATTTAATGGTGATATGAACCTAACCTGCCACTGTCTACCGGGAGAATGTGTGAATCATAACTCATATAATCTTGTCTAACAAATCTGCTGACGTTTTTTAGGAAAGTCTTCGAGGTAGTAGATAATGACGAAAATTACGATGTTATTTACTTAGACTTTAGCAAAGCACTTGACAGAGTACCGCATCAGAGGCTTCTGAGAAAAATTAAGGCTCATGGTATCGAGGGGAAAGTTTTAAATTGGATAAAATCATGGCTCACCGATAGAAAGCAGAGGGTCAGCGTAGATGGTGTTAAATCTGAGTGGGGCCGTGAAACCAGTGGGGTTCCCCAGGGGTCAGCATTAGGCCCACTCTTGTTCATAATCTACATAAACGATCTAGATACAGCAGTGACATAAGCAAGTTTGCGGATGGCACCAAAATAGGGCGGCAGATTAATTCAGGGCAGGATGCAAATGCATTACAGGAGGATCTAAATAAACTGCAGGGGTGGTCTGAAAAATGGCAAATGAAATTCAACACCAGCAAGTGCAGCGTACTTAATATTGGAAGAACAAATACTGATAATGTATACAGCCTTAACAACATCAACCTAGAGAAGTCGACATGTGAAAGAGACCTAGGGGTACTTGTAAGCCCAGACCTACGGCCTAGAAAACAGTGCGTTAATGTTCGAAATAAGGCAAACAGAGTATTGGGTTTTATATCTAGAAGTGTAAGTAACAAGAGTGCAGAGGTCTTATTGCAACTATATCTTGAACTAGTCAGGCCGCACCTCGATTATGCGGTTCAGTTCTGGTGCCCCTATTATAGAATGGATATAAATTCACTAGAGTCGGTGCAGCGAAGAATGACAAAAATGATTCCGGGACTTAGAAACCTTCCATATCAGGATAGGTTAAAGAAACTTAACTTGCATTCCTTAGAAAGACGAAGAGTGCAGGGAGATGTGATAGAAGTATTTAAGTGGGTGAAAGGAATCAATAAAGGGGATATAGATAAAGTTCTTATAATATCCGAGCAGGATAGGACTCGGAGCAACGGATTCAAGTTGGATAAGCTTAGGTTTAGGAGGGGGATAGGAAGAAACTGGTTCACAAATAGGGTGGTGGACGAGTGGAAAAAGCTTAGCAACTTTGTAGGAAGTGCTGGAACGCTGGAAAGTTTCAAAAGGAGGCTAGATAGATTCATGGATGATAGAGAGTGGTAGTAACTCTCGACAGGAGCTGCCATGCACAGACCAACCGGCCTATTGCAGACTCCTTATTTTCTTATGTTCTTATGTTTCTTATATAAAAGAACAAGTTGCAGTAGAGCCTTTACACCTTTAACTTTAGTCCCCCAGCATACGTGGCCGATCAGACCAATGTGCTCGTGATGGCTGGCGTTTGAACCACTCACGAGGTAATGCAACGATATTAGGATTTTGCATTTCAAAGGTTATATATATCACACACCTCCACACGAAGCACGGGAGGAATATTGGCGGGGGTGTGTTCTTAACCCAGGAAACATATGTGCCGTTGTTAGGTGTCTGGAGAATACACACACGCACATGCTTGATCCTCACCTCTTACCACAAGACTATTCTGGTGTACAATACTGTGTCTTATGAGCCGAGTCTTATATTGTATGCTACTGCTACTCTTTACTGCATCATATTCCAGGAGTCAGCTCATGTGTGTATATAAGCAGTGAAGATGTAACAAAGAACTCAAAGTCCTGAGGAAAAAAATCTGTTTGGGTGTTATGAGTGACACAATGTAAACAACGGAACTCTTCCAACGTGAAGGATAAACTTTGAGCAACACGTCAGAGTCAACTATGAGGCGGCCTTATGGAGAGTGCTGTCTTTTAATACGTGCTCGTGCAGATAGTCGTGGCTGAATACTTACTTAGAGCCACCAAGAACGGGCACTGAAGATGGTATCAAGTGCATAGAATAAAGAGTGAAATATATTACAATGAACGTGAAATAAGAACAGGTTCTACCTGAATTATAATACTCAGAAATGTTAAAGAAATATTTGGTGAAAGTGCATCATGTAACCAAAGAGAACTTAAAGTTTACTTCAGTACAGTATATAATTATTTCCTTCACTTCTCACTAAGTAATACATAAATGTATTGGTTAAATTTGTTTGAGGAATCGCGCGTATTTTCGTCAGCCATCAACATTCAGTTAAGTGCTTTAAGGCGTAGGACTATTGCAGAGTACAATCCTACCTGTTTGATCAGTGGTAACCCCGAGGGATGGTCAAGTTCATCAATTTATATGCTGCTCGTGCTTCTCGCTCGTGGGTAAACCTGTTTCTTGATGGCCAGCAAAGTCAGTTGCTACTGAGTGTGGATACAACCCGGCCACGCGGTGGTCAGCCAATTAGAACAGTTGTACTTCTCTGGCTTGTGTTCCCTAGCCAATGAGGATCTGGTGGTCACGCGCCAAACATTGTGGCAAGGTCACCATGCACCCTTGAGTTGTACGTGGACTCTTGGCCAGTTTTTTGTCTTCTCGTAACATTTTTAGATCCACCCAAGAATGTTTTTAAATACAGTGTACAATCAGATTATCGTTTTAGGTGCACTGTAGCTGTCATATTGGTGAAAACAATATATAATCTGTAATTCAAGCACACGTGAAATCTTTTTACATTCAAACTATAAAATATAACCAATATACAGGCCTTAATGCCCTTGTTTCCGACAGTGAAAAAAATCATCATTACATCAAAACACTAAAAAAGAGAATCACATAATTGTACAGTGAACGTCAGCCAACAAACTCCGCACCTGTTTAATAACTTACAATTTTGTCACCCATAGAACTTTGTTAGAGTGAAAAAAAGTTCCCCTGGATTTTGTCCCTAAACCTAAACGGTTAAAATCCCAGCATTAGGAGGAGGCATTAGCAGGGAAACTGATTCATTTGCAAATTCAATTATAACTCTTACAGTTAAATTTGTTCAGTCTAGCTGGAACTAATGAATGAATGTCTGGTGTGTGTGTGTGTGTGTGTGTGTGTGTGTGTGATTTATAAAAAACAATTATATTCCTAATGATAAGCGTTTAACCAAAGAACGGGTCACGCACACACCACTGAACACAGAATACAATCACAAGTAAAGGCGTTTATAAACTTCACAATATTCACATAAGACGTGTGGCGGTACTTACAGATATTTTCATACATATACCTGTCAGTAAGAGAATAAGTTCATGTATTTACAAATTACCTCAAATGATAAGTGTTAGGTTCTGAATAATAAGTTCTATATACAGGAGAGAACACAAACACCTGTATAGTTTTGTAGGTTCGGTTTACTGGATAAGAGTATGTACACAAAGGGGAGCAGCACTCTCCCCGGCTAGACTCCTTGATCAACTGCTATAGGCGACGTATGGCAAGTGATACATTAGCAGCTTCCATACGTCGCCAGGCACATTAATTAGGCATGTGGGATATGGTAATAACATTGCCACACGCTGCTAGCTACATAAATGGAGCACATACATAATATACATACATAATATATAATCCAGCATACATAATATACATACACCTCCCTCCCCCCTATACGCTCATAGCAAAGTCTTGAGCGGACCTTTTCTTTTGGATCCGTTCTGAGCGTCGAGGGACTTCATCACTGGGAAGGGTATGGGACTCAACACTGGTGGCGGGGCCAGCAGAAGGCATTGTTACGGGTCGGAGAAAACGGCGGTTCCTCCACCACACACGACCACTGGGTAACCGCACCTGGTAGTCCCGTGACCTGCCGAGACCCATAACTACGCCTACTTTGTCCCAATGTAGGGAGGTCGGGTCCTGAACACGGACTTGGGTGCCGACACTCAACCTGGGGAGAGAACGGGCGTGGTCATTGTAGCGGGCGACGACGTCCTGAACACGTTCGGCGGCTCGGCGATCACAATCCTCTGTCTTGGCCTGCCACTCCTTGGAGAAGGATTGAGGGTGAGCAGGGACACAAGAACGAAGGGGGCGTCCATACAAGACCTGGGCAGGGGAGCGTCCGGTGTAGTTAGGTGTGTTGCGGAGTTCAAGAAGACCCCTGTCGAAGGCCTCGCAGTCAATGTTCCCAGAAGGGGCCACCTTAAGGATGAGGTGCTTCAGGGATTTGACAGCAGCCTCAGCGTGGCCGTTGGACTGCGGGTAATGGGGCGATGACAACACATGCCGGACTCCCCATCGGTCAAGGAACGCAGCAAAGTTCCGGCTTGTGAACTGAGGCCCTCCGTCGGTTCGCAGGCGTACAGGAACGCCCACGTCACGGAAGTAGTGGCGGAACTTGCTGATGGTGGCGGCAGACGTCGTGTCATTACCGCACTTGATGACAACCGGCCAACCAGAGAGACGGTCGACGATAACGAGGAAGGACTTTCCTGACACACAGAAAAAGTCGGCCGACACAGACTTAAAGGGGCGGGTGGGGTTGTCGTCACTCATAAAGGGTTCCTGCTGCTGGCTGGGTTGTAATACGTGGCGGGGCTTACACACCTGGACAGCATTGGAGATGTCGGGGTCGATGCCAGGCCGGAACACAGTCTGTCTTGCACGCCGTTTGGTGGCCTCGGCTCCACAGTGACTGTCGTGGAGGCGAGCCAAGGCGTGGAGACTTGAAGCAGCAGGGACAACTACCGAAGGAGAGGTGTCACTGGCCAGAGGTAGGGGTAGGGCGGCAGCAGGGTAGTTGCTGCTCCCTTCGTGCACCCTGTTGGCGTGTTTTACCTCGAGAATCGGTGTTGGGAAGTCCTGGGAGATGATGGCCAACTCTTGGCAATGTCTGTAGGACAGCAAAGGAGTCGGGACGCCATTATGCACATCAATCCAGGCTTGACACGACCTGTTGCCAAAGGTGACGTGTGCATAGAGTGAACCTAGGGCCGGGGTCATCTGTGAACCATCTGCCATAAAGCGGAGATCCTTGGGGGGCGGTCCTAGATCACTTGGAGAGAGCCCCAAGCATTGCAAATGCTGGGGACCGATGACTGTAGCATCAGCGCCGGTGTCGGGCAACATCTGAAGACGGGATGACACACCGCCGTAGGTCACGATGACGCTGATGTACTGGGGGACTTTGGTCCTGGGACGCGGGGGGGAGCACACATTCCTAATGTGGCTCGAGCGTTGTCAGGAGTCGTCGTGCCTCTGATTGGAAGACTGTGGGCGGCCCTCTCTGGTGGAAGGGGGCTGAAGCTTCCGCCGACGCGGTCCCTTGGGTTTGTTGGAAGGGCAACACTTGTCATAGTGGCCCAGACGACCGCACACATTGCACTGGACGCGTTTGGCTGGGCACCGTACTGTGAGTGACCAGTGGCCCTTACGGTCACAACTGTTGCAGGTAGACTGAGCAGCTGGACACACCTGTGTTCCGTGCTGCTTACCACAGTTGTTGCAAAATAAACCGGGCGTGGACGTGGTGGGCGAAGGCGTAAGAACAGACTTCTTGTCCTTCTTGTACCGGGACACAGCGCGTACAGCTGTAGGGGGAGCACGGATGGCAGAGGTGGCACACCTGGCAGCCTCATAGGAGCGACATATCGTCAACACATCCTTAAGAGAAGAGGAAGAGTCGAGGGAGGTGAGGCGTTGGACAAGTTCCTCGTCCTTAACACCCATCAGGATTACCTGCCTCAACTGGGTCTCCTCGCACTGCTGGTGGTGGCCTGGACATATATCTACCTCTTCCGAGGCTCTCTTAAGACGCACGTAAAAGGCATCAAAAGACTCACCCTCCATCTGTCTGCAGCTAAACAATTCCCTCCTGCGCAGAGCTTCATTCTGCTGTCCTTTGATGTGCCGTTGTAGAACGTCCAGTACCTCCTCTACAGACAGCAAAGAGGTTGGGGGTACCTGCAACGTATGTTCCAAGACACGCTGAATTTCCAAGGACAGGCACATACGCAGCTGGATGAGTTGTTTAGGCTGTGACAAACTCTGGAGATCCACCATTGTAGAATAATCAGTCCACCGTCGCCGCCATTCACGAAAAGTCTGGAAAGTCTCATCAGGCTTCAAGATGGGCGGTGTTTGAGCTGCTGCTTTAGGTGGGGCTGGGGGGTGTGAAGGAAGCATGGATGAGGTATCTGAACCAGTCAGTACCGAGGCAGTGTTAGAGCCAGGGGCTTGGTTAACAGTGAGGCGAGATATCAAGGCTTCAAACCGTTCACTGTCTTCCAATCTCCGTTGGTGGTCTCGTTCTGCCTCTGCTTGCCTTCTGTGCTCATCCGCCAAACGTCTGTGAGCTTCATCCTCGCGTTTCTCATCTCTCATAAACTTCAGTAAAGCAATTATCTCTGAAGACAACGCTGAATATTGAGGTGAGGGACTGCGCGATGTGGGGGCTGGAGCGTCGTGGCCGGCCTGGTCATCCATCTCTGCGGGGCTATCACCCGCCTGGCTCATCCAGACGCTGGGTCCACGGCTACGTAAGGCGTGAGACATAACTACTTCCTCTGTGTACTATGTCTTAAATCAGTGTTGACCGGTCAGCCCGTCGTATCAACAAGATTTCAGACAAAAATTAATTAAATACACAGATAAGTAGGTTATATATATAAAATATATATAAGAAGCCGCGCGGTCAGCGAGTGTTAGTGCGTGTATGTGTGGTGTCCCGGGCGGGTAGAGAGTCTCGCCCCAGCTGTGAGGGGGGGTGGAGGCGGCGCTGTGAGGGGGTGGAGGGAGAGGCGCGGCGACTCCCAGTCAGCCCAGTACCCTCAGGACGCGGTCAGAGACGGGTGCACTGAACTCTACTCCTTACAAATGCCCAGAACGTGCCGTATACCTTGGGAATCCTTTAGAACAAGGTCACACATGAATGGCACGAAACACACAATGCGCTAAACACTTCACAGAAAATCACTGTCACTGACACTGCTCAAAGTTGCTGAGATTCTTCGAGGAGAGCTGACGCGCGGGAGTTGACCCAAGGCGAGGAGGAGTCCATCCGGCTTTCCACAGACTTTGCGCTATCACTCATAATTATCCAGTAAGATCCTACTCACTGCGCCATGTTAGGTTCTGAATAATAAGTTCTATATACAGGAGAGAACACAAACACCTGTATAGTTTTGTAGGTTCGGTTTACTGGATAAGAGTATGTACACAAAGGGGAGCAGCACTCTCCCCGGCTAGACTCCTTGATCAACTGCTATAGGCGACGTATGGCAAGTGATACATTAGCAGCTTCCATACGTCGCCAGGCACATTAATTAGGCATGTGGGATATGGTAATAACATTGCCACACGCTGCTAGCTACATAAATGGAGCACATACATAATATACATACATAATATATAATCCAGCATACATAATATACATACAATAAGTTAGTCATCCCTGAAAAAGAAAAAAAATATGAAACTTAAAGTAATTTTGCGTTTCAATATATGTAAATCTTCAATAACAGTTCAAGACATCAGTATTTAAAAAGAGCAGGTGAGGTATATAGTTACGAGAGAATAATAAGAGAAAACAAAAAGATGAGAGGAGGAGGAGGGCGTATAACAACCAAATATATAATACGAATAATATAACCAGGGAAGGAGGGAGAACTATAGGGAAATTAGCAAGTAAGATAATGAAAGACTGTGATAGAACAGAAGTAAGGTGATCCGAAAGATATCGAAGGTAAGAAATTAAATAGAGTGAGAAAACCAAGATATGGAAAGAAAATGAGAAAAATGTAAGTTATAAATGCCAAAGGAGAAAATAAAATTGGAGATGAATATTTTAACTGATGATTAATTACAGCATATGATAGAAGGATTGAATTATATGTCCCACCTATAACAAGATGTACAGACTAGTATGAAAGTGGAAGAGAAAAGATTAATAAATGTGCAAGTGGCTAAATTGGCTAACAGTAAGAATGATAAGGCACCAGGAGTCGATGGCATCACCTTTGAAATATTAATGATGTGAGATAGACTACAGCTACAGGTTACGGGTGGTTGGTCTTACGGGTTAAGTATGGAACAGGGAAGAATATTACGGCCCTGTATATACATTATAAAGGTGAGGAGAATGAATATATAAATTATACACGAATAAATCCATTGAGTATACCAGAGAAAAGTTCTGTAAAAGTTATTAGAGAGATAATTGTTTCAGAAATAGAGATCAAAGTTAGAGATAGAGACAGAGCAGGGAGAGAAAGAGTAAGAATGGATGGATCAATTAAGTAACAGTTGTTGTGCAAATAAAAAAAAATAAATAGCTGTGGAATTTATGTGATTTAGAAAAAGCTTATGATTGATTAGACAAAAATGTAATAAGGAAAGTTGTGAGAAGGAATTACAACACATGGTGGTGGAATATGTATGTTACTACCTTGGGGAGTTTAGTCATAACTCGTGATTACTCCCATTATCCCTTCACAGCTCACCAGGTTAACTTATCTTCCAGGATATTAAAAAAAAAACACTAAATTAAAGTTTATATAATCCAAAGTAATGATAAACACAAAAGTAAACACAATAAACATTAAACTTATAAATTAAACACTAAGAAACCTTTAAACCTACCTTAACACACACACACACGTACACACACACACACACAAATATATATATATACTGTATGTACATAAGAATATTAGAAGTGGTAAATTGCATGTTTCTAATCGTGACAAAAACTTGACAGTATTTAGACCGAAACTGAAATACTAGCAACTCACACAAAACACTACTTGGACACGCTAAAGTAACGTAGCATTGGGTTAACGTGACGTGGCTTTGGGTTAAAGTGACGGGTGGCATTGGCGAACACATATCAATAATACAATACTCCTATTCTCTATATTACAAGTATTTCAGAGTAAACATCAAATTAATAAATATATATATATAATATCCCTAAAGAAAACTATTCAAGAACATTAAAGGTGTTACTATACTTTACCTTAAACAACCTAACATTCTCGACCTGTCTCGAAACTCCACACAACAGCCCAACCCACTAACACACAAATCAATACATTAAGTAAATACCGATATTGATAACAACGTACTTAATCTTTTCTTCCGTGTCCCTGCATTAAGCGAAAAAAAATGACTTGAAATGGGAATTAAAAAAAGACAAATATATGAAATAAAATGTCAAAGAGGAGAAATAACCTCGGTGGTGGTCAGAGTTGCACTAGTCGAAACAGCTATGACAGAGGACAGTACTTTATAATTTATGGTCGAGCCAGCCACAGCACCCGGACAACACATGAGCCACATTGTCCACCCACACACAACAGCGACCTCTCTCTCCTCCTCCTCTCTCTCTCTTAATTCCTTGTTTACTCTACAATTCTCTCTCTCTCTCTCTCTCTCTCTCTCTCTCTCTCATGCTGCTCTGTTTCGTTTTCTTAATTTCACGTAGGATTTGAAGCTAATTTTCGTCTACAATATTCTGTATAGGACTCTACATATGACTGTATAATCCTTCCTTCAAGACCTTTCTTAAGACCCTCCACATCCCTACTGACAATCGCTCCCCGTACCACCCGCCGCATCTGCCACTTTTCCTTCTCCAACACACACACACACACACACACACACAAACACATACACAACATTCAGAGATATGTAAATCAGTCGCCTCAGAGCCCAGCAATAGCCTCTAGATACTGTTCTCAAACAAAAGATAACGAAATGCCCGCAAACAAGAGAGAAGGAACCTCAACCATGAGAGAAACGAGAAAGGAATTGTGACGTATCGGTGTGGGTCATCAAGGCTAGGGATAGTGGTGTCACTTCCTGAGCTCTTCTCTGTGTGGGGTACCGGAGTGGCGGGGACTCATGACACAGGAAGCCTGGTGGAGGGAAGTGTGTGTGTGGGTGTGTGAGTGGGAGGCGAACAAACCAAGAACATTGACTCTTTTATCTCATTCTATATACACTTATTTAAATAGAACCTAACCATATTACATATATTAAGAATAAAAGTTGTGTTAAATGGATTATTATAGAGGTGGGTGACCCTGAAGAGAGCACAGTGTAAAACTTAGCATAGATGAAATGGCTAGAATTTCCGTGGTATTAGTAGTGGATAGGGACGAATATTATGATAATAAAGATATAACTATAAAACCTGGTGAAATTACCTTCATCCCATTCCACCTACAGTAACACTGGCTCTTAATACAACTTGTTACACTCAGGTAATTTATCGTACCTGTGAAATAACCTGTACCCGAATAACCTGCATGCGTGTTTCAACAGTAACCCGGTAATTATAAGCACAGGTTGAACACTGAATCCCTTTATATTCTTAATGTATGTTTATATTATTTTCATAAGATTATGTTTCATGTTTAGGATTACCGACAGACTCGGGATTATCTCTTAAGACGGGCTCTTTAACAGCGTCTGATGTGTCACCCTTCATAAGTCTGGTGTTATGGTATACATCTCTATTTAAGTTTACCTTTGATGTTTAGGATTATTACTTAATGGGAAGCCCGCGTGATCACAACACAGAAGCCTTTGACGCCGTTTGTACTGAACGCCTAAAGTCTTACTCTTCATTCGGTGAGTTGAACACCGTCAGGAAACAAACACAGGACAACTACAAAAGGTACACTTTTTTGCACGCCAGGCCAATACCCTCTATTTTTATTGTACCATTTTTTTTGCATGTATTTTTTCAGCAGTCTAGTGATGAGTCCCTTTTATTTTCGTAAAATTTCGATCATTTTTTTTTTATTATTTTTTAAGAACATTAACCTCAGCGCGTTTCCACATTACTTTTTTCGACGTCTGCTGTCACTTGCCGTCATTACATTATAACAACTGATTTGTAAAAATTCAGAAACCACGCCGACGAAAGCCCAGACTCGGTACCTAAACGTCAACTGTCTTTCTGTTCTCTTCGCCTGACGCTAACAAGTCATCATGGACACTCGTGAAATTCCTATATCATAATATAAAACAATTCCTCAAATTCACTACTTCACGTCAGTAGATTCGATAAATTATATTATATTAACGACTAACACTGTTTATTTCACAATGTATTCGGATAAATGTACAGTATGTATTCGTAGTCGTATGTTATTATATTTCCCTAAAGAGTTCCCGAGAAACTATGAAAAGGCGGGGCTCATCGCGTCGGGATCACCTGTAACGTAAAGTCCAGTGGGTTAAGGAGTTAAAGCATCTATATCTACGCTGTTCCTTTACTGGAATTTGTTATCTTACATCAGATGAAGCTGACCTGCACAAAGTCATGATCCCTCCTAAATTTGTTCTAATTTCAGCTGACCACAAACTCCTGTATATGACTGCGTGAACTCTTAGAAGTGTTAACATATTATTTCGAAGCGCATTAGTGATACTGTGATACTTGTTCCCCCCACAAGAGCTCAGTGACTTAGGTCTGTCTCCTGAACCGATTAAAACTGGTGATTTCGTGGGTGTTTTTCTCTCATAAAACCTCCATCGACAGAGTCAGTTTTAAGAGCATGTCGTTTGTATTGTTGGACGAGGTCATCAAATTAACCAAGGATTATTATTATTATTATTATACTGGGAAGAAGACCTGTTCAACAACAAAAAATTTTCTGCAAATTGAATTCTTTTTATTGTCCATAATATTTGTAATATTGCAGTATACTCGTATGAACTCAAAAGAATTTCACGCATATTTAATATATTAATATAAAATAACTAATTCTATTAATAATGTTTTGTTCTCAACAGGTCTTTGGGATATGTTAGATGAAGGAAAGGGAGGAGGCACACCACGCGGGACAGTATCAGGTACAGTACTGTTTCAAGGTGATGCATCAGCATGCAGTGTTTACTGTACCTTAATTCACGTTTCTTAAAATAGCATAACAATACAACCCTTACATATTGGAACGTAGTGGTAGTATTTAGTGAACAGTGGGCCGTTAGGCATTTAGCACTTGTCATGTCTATATTAACCGAGTCCAAATGATTTTGGGAAATTTTGGTGAGTGTTTGTGTGGATTTGCCTACCAGATAAGGAGCTAACTCTTAACTGAGTTATATTTATTACTACTGCAATGCTACTACCGTATAATTGACCTCTTAGGTAAGCTTGAGGAGCTGAGAGCGAGGCCGGGTTGAAGAATGCAGCAGGCGGTCGTGTGTGGGTGTTCCTGCCGTGCATGAAACTGGTTTACAAAATAACCCGTTTAGACGTAGAACTCATTAAACAGTCTTGCCTGTGGGGTTGTCAGGTGGAGGGAGGAGAGACCCGGTTTCCGTGTTAAGCGGTTTCCCACCTCACTCTTGGACACGACTCTTAACCAATCAGCAGTCAGTATGCACTTTCCAAGGTCATTCCGCCAATCCCGCTCCCAGTTTTTCGTTTTTATGGGACGCAATTTTCTTTACGCCTTTCCTTTCAATATCTACAGTACATGAGCACTGTTAGCTTATCAGATGTCTATTATATGGTGCGTATGTTTGCATGAACATTTCTTTGGAGCAGATCTCTGGCCAGTGGACTACTTGCTACTGTTGGCAATAAACTAAAGTTGAAATTTATATTTTAAAATAAACCAATGCATCGCGTTTGCCATTGCCCTGAGTTTTCATGGTGCATTTTTGCTGAAGAGGAATGTGTGTTTGTACCTTGCCTCAGGCCCCACACCCACCCACGACTTGTTCCAGTTGACAGTGAATTATTTCTTAATACGTGGAAAGACGTGAAGATCCTAACTCTGAATGATGCGGTAATTGTCGCTTTGCTCGTGGCGATGTTGATGACGCTGTGTTATTGATGCTTTTTAAGAGGTGTGTTGTTGTTTAGATTTTAATGACGTGCTATTAATGAGTTCTTAATGAGTGTGTTATTAACCTTTAGCGGGGATATGTCATTTATGATCTCTTACTGGGGCGGTTATTGATGCTTTATTACTGATGGTGTGTTGGTGATGGCTTGTTGGTGATGGCTTGTTGGTGGCGACATCTTTTTTCACTTGCAGGATCTCTTAAATTAATGCCGACTTCATGACGACCCAGTATTACCCTCTGTTTCCTTCGGTATTGCTTCTCCTTCCCTGTCCATCCTCCCCTCCACACAGGAAGGACATTTGGGACCCTAAAATTGTGGAGCGCCGGGGAACCTTACCTTAAAATTCCCAGTGAATTTTCCAGTGTCCCAGAAGTTCAGGCTGAACAGTCGGGGGCGAGAGGTTAGGAAATTCCATAACAAAACATAAAAAGATTGAAGGTGGGAAATGGTGATGCGATTCAACTGAGGGGAACTTGTACAGAATAAAGGTAATAAAAAAATATGTGCGATGCGTCAATGATTGAAGGAGCAAAATGAGGGCATGTATTTTATTTACACATTGACCATGGAAATTAATTAAAGAGAATCTATCATGAAGTGGAGGTATGGAGGAAATGAGGGAGTGGTGGAAAGTGTGTAGCCATCAGCCTCACACGTGGGAGTAGCATTTCAGGTGAGGGCGGACATCGTAGTTGTACAAGATGAGAGTGAAGTTGTTCACTTAGGTGGACAAGTTGAATTTCCTCAACATGAGTACAAGCAAAGTCGACAGTTTTCGCGTGTTTCTGACTGACCCTGCCACACACTGTTGTAGTAGCGTGAGAAGGTGCAGGGAAATGTACTGGGCTTTTTCTCCACAGTCTGGTTGCGTTCAGAGATGTTAAAAAATATATGTATAAGTCTTCCTGTTATGTGGAGACGAGCGAGAAGATGGTGTCGTGGGGCAGGCTTCACCAATCACCATGCATGAGTGTGCCTGACATACATTAATTCTATCAACACTATCATGTCACGTTGTTGTATTGCGTGACGCTAAATCTGTCTTGGAATCGTGAGACCGAAAAACCTTTCGACAGAATTGTAATAAAAGAAATAGTATTCTGCACCCTTGTTTCTATTATATATATATATATATATATATATATATATATATATATATATATATATATATATATATATACTACTAAGAAGAAGACCGGCCGAGGCTCAGGTAGCGTCAGAGAGGTTAAACTGCAAGTTGGGGTTGCAAATCATCAAGTGACCATTTTGGGGCTATTCTTCATGTGAAATCCATTTATCTATAAGCCTGTGTATAAGCTGAGTTTAGTTGAAATTGTTGTTGTTGTTATTTTTGTTTTCAATTAGGGTCTCAGTTCATACAAGTATAATATTTTGAGGCGTCGAAATTCCTGGTTGATGGAGGTCAGCATTGTCTGAAAACATGAACATTTTTACCAACCATTCCTTGAGGTAATTTATTCTATCAGACTCGTTGATTGTATCCACCACTTTTTATTTTTGTTATTTAAAAGATGAGAAAACTGTTTATTAACTTTAAGAAACTTCAACAGGGTTAGACACACACACTCACCCAGGACAGAGAGCCAGGCAAGTGGTCAGTTCCAGATTGAAAATTTGTAGTAAGCGATCTAACGTAAATGACAAAATTAATGGAATAAAAACCAGTCCGATACAATAAGACAGTGGCAATAAAAATTACCTAATGTTAAAACAACAGTAACAAAGGTGTAGTGTAGCAATATTAAATGAATACAAACTGTGTGCAATACATGTCAGAGTTAATAGTAGAAATGAAGTGCACAAGACGATTGGTGACTATAAACGTTAGATAGCAAAATATATGATCTCTCACATCTCGAAACGGAACTAATCACCTGTTGTATTGCTGTAGCTGAACTGTTTAACTGGGGGTCAAGATCTACTCTATATAATATGGTCAAGCTTATACGGGTTAGAGGTCAGTACAATACCTGGAAATCGCCATGGGTGAGTGAGTGAATGGACGACTGACTGATAATATTTTTGAACAGTGAACAGAGTCGATTTATGAACAGGAAGATCAGCGCTAAGAAATCTTCCCTTACATTTAAAGATACAATAGTCAAGATGACGTGAAGTGTTACCCGCTGTTACCACTACAGCTTCAACAATACATTAATATACAACACTGGATCTTGGGTCATAAGGTAATACTTCTGAGATTTTAGGAAAGTGTCGATGGTGTGTTTATTTCTAAAAATAATTTGAAAGTTGATTTGTGGGGATGATTCCGTGAAGGTATTCCGTTATTTCTTTCTCATGAAAATTTTGAGGTTATGAGTTTGCCTAAATAAAGGACTTTTCTATACAGTTTCCTTGGCAGCTGAGGTGAGAACTTATTATATAAAAATTTCCTCAAATTCCTACAAAATAGAAGTTTATTTAGGTAGGCGTTCTATAAAAACTAGTTACGTAAGCTTTTAATCCCCAAGTCAAGAAGTTATAATTAGAACAAACATTAAAGGCTCTTTTCATCAAGGTGTTAATATGAACAATTTGAATATCTTGAGTGAACAACTTAGATCACCGAGTAACTTATGGGCTATAGCGAACAGCATCGTTCTTCTCTTTAAAATGTGGATTTGATTTCTAAACACACTCGTATTAGATACATACATAGACAGGCAGACAGACAGATATATATAGACATTCAGTAATATAGTCACACAAATTCACATTCGTCAGCGCAAGTACGAAAACAGTGGTAAAAAGTAAATGGATTCAGCTAAGGTTAATCCGAGAAAACCTTTGAAAACCTATTACCAGAGGGATCTTGTATTTCAATTAGGAAACGTGTATTTTCACTAGGTTCTTTGTATTCGAGTGTAGTCCCTGTAGTCCCATTAAGTGAAATGATGGTCCTAGGTGTCACATTCCTGCGTCAATTGTTCGCTAGAGACATTTCATTCTGCTGGTGAAGAAGGTTCGTTACACTGACATATCTCGGACTGTACTAAGTGAACGCTGGCCATTCCTCCCAAGACACCACTAATTGCCCTTAAATATCAGTTACTGGTCGTTATCTTTTAAAATTTTTAACTTATTATTCAGTATGCCTTCGTGGTCCTGACTGAACCTACGTTACCTGTTTACCATAACCATCAACTTGTACTGGAACATATAATGACCTACACACTCTCCAGCTGCTCTACACATTACCTCTCTTTTAACTAATGACCTCAAGAGGTCGGCGTGTGTCAGTGTATATAGTGGAAAGAATTATACTCTATATCCAACCATGAAGTATTATGTCTATTTTGGTTTAAAGAAACATAAATAAATCCGATTAATATTATTTAATGTCATTTAAACTTGTTATTTTATTTAAATTGTATATTTACTTTTTAAAGAGACGCATTTCTTTTGTATTTTTACAAAATCACTGACCGTTAATATTTTAAGTGGTTGATTGTGTCTCTTCCGGTGATTCAGTTTTTTATTACTGTAATAAACGCCAAGAATAACCACATATAAATTCCTAGCGTGAGTTGCAACTTTTTTGGTTTAGATATAATATGAACACTTTAAATATGAGCTGACCATCAAGGATGTGAAAATTTAATATTATGTTTATCTGCTTTCGATTGAAAAAAAAAAACACCGCTTTTACAGAAACTTACATAACCATAGTAAACTAGCCATGAAGACCTACTGATTGGTAAAATAAAAGGTTATGGTCTACTCGCTCCCGGGGGCCCATTAGCAGTGTGTAAAATATCCACAGGAAAGATAATACCACCATAAACCGTCTCTTCCCTGGGCCGAGAAGAAAAGGAGGAATAGGGGGAGGCCAGAAGAGGCGGGAGGAACACAGACCACCTCGGCCTCCCACCGCTCAGAGAAGAGCCAGCCATTCGTCGCGCGCGTGAGGAGTTAATCTCAGCAGGCAGGCTTCCTCCCAGAGTGTGTGTGTGTACTGTGTGTGCATCAGCTCAGTAAAGGACAGGATAAGATCTTAGAGTGGTTATGTCCAGCGACGATATCTATAAACAGGCGTCTTTAATTCTGCAGACCATCATCTTCTCACCTCATGACATGAATATCTTGAATAATTTCACCTTCGCATATACTATTTTTATTTCATCTGCTCGAGTTATATAGATACAGATTTTTCGATATACATTCCATTTATCGCCTTAAAATACAACAGTGTAGTAGAAATACTGTACGTGCCGTAATTAATATATTTAAGACAATATATGGTAAGAGTTTTCCAGTATATTGTATTTCCCGGGGGAGCTGCGAGCTTTGTGTCATGATCACCCTTAGTTATGGTGACAGCTGCTGCCCGCCTCCTGTCCCCTTCCCTTCCCTTCTTCACAGCGTCCCCGCAACTCCCTCATACCTCCCCACATACTCCCTCATGCACACACCTCCCCGCCTCTTTTTGAAGACGAATAAAGTGGAAAGATGTTGAGAATTGGTGGCGAGAGAGAAAAAAGTAGTGTTGGTAGTAGTGGTGGTGGAGAGGTGGAATAGTGGTGGTGCTGATGGTGAAGAGAGAAAAAAGTAGTGTTGTTGTTGGTGATGATGGTGATAATGATGATGGAGGAGAGGCAGAATAGTGGTGGTGCTGTAGAGGTAGAATAGTGATGGTGAAGAGAGAAAAAAGTAGTGTTGTTGTTGTTGGTGGTGGTGGTCGTACCAATACTCCTCATAACACATACCTCTAAGTCTGAAGTAAGACATTGCAGGAGATCTCAACAGACACCGTCAAACTTCAAGGCTCACCTCATCGCCTACCCCCTCCTCCTCCTCCTCTTCCTCCTACCTTTCGGTCTCCCTCCCCCGTCAGACCACACCGGTCCTCGGCTGACAGAGAGGCATCAACAAAGCCATAAAAAGGCCGTAATTCGTCCGGAAAGGGCGTGGAGACTGAATACATGTTAATTACTAGAAAAAAGGTGAGGACAATGCCAACACCGGTGCCCTCGTCATGGGGATAATTAGCTGCTCGTAAAGACGTGCGCTGTACTACAAGCTCCTTGATCACATTTCCCTGGTGTAATTATTTTATGACTTTGGTTTGTGGCTGGAGGAGGCGTCCACTTAACGTTTATTTTCTTTTATCCTTTCTCTCCTTTTATGTTTCTATAACATCATATTTCTCTATTCAAGTAATAAATATTTTTGTTGTGAAAGTATTCACTCTACCCTAAAAAAAATATTTAAGGTTAAGTATTTACCTGTGTTTGTGTGTGTATTCGTATGTCTGTAAATACATATTAATCAGTGTCGTGTGTTATGTGTGTAAACCAGTGATTATAATGTGCTTATGAAATCGTTATTGTCTGTCTGTTAGTGCGTGTGTGTATAAAGGTATGAAAGCATTTGTTCAGGTCAGGTGTTTGTTTCTGAGTTTGTGTTTTTTTTCTCACCTAAATTTGCTCATAATATGTACCTGCACGTTTCCTTGATTTTGTGTTCACCTTTTGTTTACTTTATGTATGTTCTTCCTCATATTCCTGCTCCTCCTCTTTTTCTTCCTCATCTTTCTCCTCTTCCTCCTCCTCCTCCCCTTCCTCATTGTCGCCAGGTACAGTTACCTCCCCCTGGGAAACACCTGCCTGAGTGGGAGGAGAAGAACGAAGAGAGACGAAGGTTAAGTTGAGCGGGAGGAAAGGTGATGAGGATGAGGGAGGCGAGGTGAGTGGGAGGTGAGGAGGATGAGGGAGGCGAGGTGAGTGGAAGGTGAGGAGGATGAGGGAGGCGAGGTGAGTGGGAGGTGAGGAGGATGAGGGAGGCGAGGTGAGTGGGAGGTGAGGAGGATGAGGGAGGCGAGGTGAGTGGGAGGTGAGGAGGATGAGGGAGGCGAGGTGAGTGGGAGGTGAGGAGGACGGGGTGAGGGAATGGCCCATGGAGAGGGAGAAAAAGTAGTGAGGTGGTGGTAATGGTGATAGTGGTGTGTGTGTGTGTGACAACTTAATAACTCATATAATTTTATCATAACGGGATGATCGTCATACTTTTGAATTGAATTTGAGTTGAAACAGTTTAATTAGCCAGAAAAACACAGATACAGAGTGGATAATAATAACAATATTTACATGGCTGAGCCAGTTGAGAACTTGAGCTCTCCTGTAGGCACCTGATATATACTGTACAGTTATCTCAAGGAAGTATTATGGAACATTTAGTATCATCTGGAATAGTACAATAGCATGGTGGTAATAAGAATATCTCAGAATGTTACCACGGTTATCGCTTCAATATATTTTTTTATTGTAAGTAAATTCATAAATTACAGTGGAATTGAAAAACATAAGTACAATGGGGAAGCAGTACAACATGGGTTGTACAGTATTAAGATTGAACAAGAGGACAGAGCTGTCAGGATCATGTCTAGCTAGCAAATATATTTATTAGAATTGTAATTTCTTATCTATTTACATGATAATTTCCGATAAAACGGTTTTAATGGTACAATAAAAGCAGGTACTGTAAATTTAGTAGATATTACAAGAAATATTAATACTTAGACAATAGATATTTTTTAAGAGATGATTTTAAGGAAGGGAGCGTAATCTTTGCTCGGATGGGTGGGGGTAAGTTGCTCCACACCTTCACACCTTGATATTTTATGGAGGTCTGGGACTGAGAGGAGCGCATGGGGGGTGGTCTTAGTTGCTCTGGGTGCCTTAAGTTGTATCTATGATTATTCCGGAACTGGAAATAATTATTGTCAAGCAAGTGATTGATAGATTTGTAGACAAAGAGGACACAGCAGTAGGTGTTAATATCTTAGAATTTTAACATTTTCAATTTAGTAAGTTTTTCGTTTGTGTGATCTGTTTTTTCAAGTAGGTCATTGTCCGTACAACTCTCTTTTGTGCAGTAACCAAGGATTGTGTTTTTGAAGAGCCAGAGGCCCCCCATAGTGTGTGACAGTGTATACGGTGTTGGTAAACAAGATCATGATAGATTTCTTCCATTGCTGTGAGAGTGAGTGACTGTCGAGTGTGATACATGATACCGCACTGTTTATTGACTTTACTGTGAATGGCTTGTATGTTGTTTCTCCAATTAAATTCCTCATCAACAATAACTCTGAGGAATTTAGTATTTTGTTCGCGTTTGAGAACTGTATTACCAAGATACAGGGGGTCCAAGTTCTGGGGGTAAGTTTTTCCTTCTGTGAAAGATCGTATAGTGGGTTTTCTCAAGGCTTAAGGTCAGTTTGTTACATATTACCCAGGTCCTGACTTTAGTCAATTCAGTGTTCATAGTTCTCATCAAAGAAAGGAGGTCTGAGTTGCTGGCATAGAGATTACTATCGTCTGCAAATAAGTTGTATTTTATGGGTGTGCTGGCGTGGACTCTATTCTGAGTGACAGCAAAGTAGTGTGTGTAAACGTATGTACGGTACTTATGTAGATGGGTATACTGTATGTTAATTTCTGAATATATGTATGTATGTATGTATGCATGTATGCATGTATGTATGCATGTAAATAATAATAAATAATAATAATATACGGTGAAGGAACATACAGTGAACATACAGATTAATGTTTACACACGTAGATCATGTGAGCTGAGGTGTTGAACAGCAGACACGTAGTGTAGTAACTCCCTCACAGATGGCGTTATGAGGGGCATCACGTGGAGTACTAGTTCCCTCACAGGTGGTATTGTGAGGGGCTTGACGTGGTGTAGTAATTCCATCACCGATGGTGTTACGAGGGGCCTGATGATGTCGTAGTTCCCTCACAGATGGTGTTATGAGGGGCCTGATGTGGTGTAGTAATGCCCTCACAGATGATGTTATGAGGGGCATCACATGGCGTAGTAATTCCCTCACAGATGATGTATGAGGGGCCTGATGTGGTGTAGTAATTCCCTCAGAGATAGTGTTATGAGGGGCATCACGTGGTGTTGTAATTCCCTCACAGATGGTGTTATGAGGAACTTCACACGATGCTGTAGCAACTCATTCACTACGTGGTGTCGTAGCATCGTGGGGACACCACGTGGTCTGTTGTCACAGGACTTCACTCACTCAAGTGGGTGAGGTGTGGTCCCAGGCCTCTCTATAGTGGAGTCTCAGGGGAATTATCATAAGAACATAAGAACATAAGAATGGAGGAAACTGCAGCGGGCCTATTGGCCCATACTGGGCAGTCCTGTTTACACCCAACCCCTATTGCTCATATAAGCATCCAACCTATGTTTGAAGATATTCAGCGTATTCGAGTTAATGATGATATTTGGTAACTTGTTCCATTCATCCACTACTCTGTTTCCAAACCAGTGTTTACCTATTTCACGCCTAAATCTAAATTTATCTAATTTAAAACCATTGTTACAAGTTCGCTCCTGGTTGGATAGTTTGAGTACCTTTGTAATGTCCCCTTTGTTTAGCCCTGCCTTCCACTTATACACCTCTATCAGGTCGCCCCTCCCTCTATGTCTCTCGAGGGCGTGCAAATTAAGATGCTTTAGCCTGTCTCTATACTCAAGGCTCCTAATGCCCGGGATTAGTCTTGTCATTCTCCTCTGAATTCTTTCCAAGGATTCTATATCCATTCTGTAATACGGTGACCAGAACTGAACTGCGTAGTCCAGGTGTGGTCTCACAAGAGCAAGATACAGTTTTAGGATGACCTCGCTAGTCTTGTAACTAACACTCCTTTGTATGAACCCAAGTACTTTATTAGCCTTGTTACGAGCAAAAACACATTGTTTACTTGGTTTAAGGTTCCTACTTATCATTACTCCTAAATCTCTCTCGCAGTCGGATTTCTCTATGGCATCACTGGGTACCTGGGACCTCACTGTGTGAAGGTTAGCTTGGGTAAGACTCAACTGTAACTGTCGAGTTGTTTTTCACTGACTTAAGCACTGTTCACCACTATTCAACACTGGTTCCATTCCTTTCCCAAATGAAATAGTAACTTCTGGCGAGATCTTGTTGGTGTTCCTGTGGGGAGGAGGGTTCAGGGGAGGTAGTTGGTATGGGCCAACATAATAGTTGACGTGGCTGCTACTGAGCAGCGCCAGGTGCGTTTGACCCATCTTGACCCGTCAGTGGTCAAGGATGAAGTAGGTATGTAGGTAATGTAGTGTAATGGTCAGCATGCTCGCTTCACAAGCGAACGGACCCTGGTTCGATCCCCGGGCAGGATGAAACTATGGGCAAGTTTCTTTACGCCATTTGCCTGTCTAGCCAGCAATGATTGGGGACCTGGATGTTAATAGATTTGCGGATCGTGTTCCGGGGAAATGGTTAGCCAGTGCAGTTGGCGAGTTGTCCGTTCTTCTCGGACTATTCCTTGACACTGGGTGATGCAACTTGTTAACTTAGGTTGTAGCTGTTGTGTTGGCGACAGCTTCTACACCTTATACAAATTCACACCTAGGTGGCCCTTTGGCCCGCCATCATCGTTACACGAAAGGCAACTATTATTATTATTATTATTATTATTATTATTATTATTATTATTATTATTATGTACAGTATGTGTATAAATGGGTATATGTGCATATAAGTGCATTTGTGTTCATTAATTGTGTATGTATACCGTCTGTATGTGTGTGTGTTAAGCTGTTGGCAATAGTAGCATATATATGTAGGTGTAGGCAGTGGTAGTGTGTAATATAAAACGCTCTTTATAAATAGTTTTCTTTATACCTTAGAACACATACAGGGTGTCGCACGTGTGTGTGTATGTGTGTGTGCATGCGTGCACACAGGATGGTGTAATGCATCTACTGTGGCAGCATTTTGTTAGTGTTAAGGTGCAAGCACTGCTTGCTCCCTCTCGCTTTCGGCTTCCACCGCTGGTTAACCTTCGTGGTGAACAGGGAAGCAACTTGCACAAGTGTTCGTTCGCCTGCCAGTACACAGCCTATGGTAACTGGGTGCCTCGTGGGCCCAGGCTAGACCAGCAGGGGATCGCGGAGCAGCAGTCGGTCCCAGAGTGATGGCCGCATAGGCCTACTGGTATGTGGACATGTCCTGGCACCTCCCAACCACTGCCCCGCTGCCTTGCAGATTAACCTTGGTAGGTATAAGACTACGGGAGTAAACCCCGAACGAAAAATTTGCAGTGGAGCCCCGCATCAGGCAGACATACTTACAGAACTCCAACAAGACTCCAACGGCGGTATAGGCGGAAAAGGTGCCCAACATAGAAACCCAACAACTACACCGACGGATGAAGGTAATGCATGATGGACAGGCCACTAAGGCGAAACCCAACAATCTGGGCTATCGGCAGTCCATTGCAACTCTCTCTCTCCCCAGTCATTGAAACATTTACACCACTGGATCAGGAAAAGGGAGAGCCAAGATGTGTGGGTGCAGCCTGCGCTCCTGCCTCACCACATGAATCAACTCACGCGCAGCTATCATCCACCTCATCATACTTCTCATCATCATCAAAACCTCTATACCCCCAAAAAATCTATGGCGACAGACGAGTGGCGACGGGGACAGGCAGAGATGAATGCCGGAAGTCTTTAGTCACAACTCTGCACATGGGCAGCATAGATAAGACGGTTGTGTATGCACTGGGATCTAGGCATCAGTGCAATCCGGTCCTGTTTATGCGACTGAGCGCCCTCTCGAGGACCTACTCTGCTCACCCCACAGGGGGAGGGGGCTAGAAAAGGTGCCCTAAACATAGCCTGCCTAAAGAACCAACATGACTGGTCAACCTCACCCAATAAGGTCATCCGTATGTGGTCAAAAACACAATCATACTCACAGATCAAAACAAAAACAAACTTTACAATCTTTTATGGTTGCTACATGAAATGTCAGGACCCTTCTGGATACTAGCACAAATAAGCATCCTGAAAGAAGAACTGCCCTTGTGGCAAAAGAGCTGGCTAGGTATAACATCCACATAGCAGCCATTAGTGAGTCCAGGCTCCCAGACGAGGGTCGAGTCATAGAACGGGGGTCTAGCTATACCTTCTTTTGGAAAGGTAAGCCTACTGCGGAACTGTATTTATTGAGTTGGTATTGCCATCCAATAATGCATCCTACATAGACTAACTGAAATGCCTGTTGGGATCAACGAGTGCCTCAAGACACTCCGAGTCCCAATGAATCACTCACGTCATGCTTTCTTCATCAGTGCATACTCCCCAACACTGGATGCAGAGGATGATATCAAGGAGGCCTTTTACACCAACCATGGCAAAGAGCTAACCTGTAGCCCCAGAGAAGATAAGTTCGTGGTCCTTGGTGATTTCATTGCCAGAGTCGGCAGAGATGCTAACATTTGGCAGGGAATCACAGAAAGAAATGGACTAGACAAGTATAATCCCAATGGTCTTCTCCTCCACAGCAAGTGTATCACTAATACCTTGCTTAGGTAAGCCAACTAGTTCAAGGGTTCATGGCAACACCTACAATCCAAACACTAGCATCTCATTGACTACATTATTGTCAGAGAAAGAGATCTCAGATATGTCCTCATCACCCAAGCCATTCATTTCTCAGACCACTGTGACACTTATCATTGGCTCGTCAGAGACAAGCTCTCACTTCACATCGCCCCAAAACAGCAAAGGCAACAAGCCTCCAGAAGAGGTTTTAACAGTAAGCGTCTGGAGGATCCAACGGGAGCACATGCCTTCAGAGAGCAGCTTGAACATGTGCTGATAAAGAACTCGACAACAAACAATCCAAATCCCAGTGCCGAATGGGTATTCTCGACATTATCGTGACAAAAACCTGCAGAGAGAACCTCGGTCAGATCGGAAGAATATACCAAGACTGGTTTGATGAAAATTACCCGGCAATCAATGGACTCGTCAATGATAAATGTGTTGCTTTAATTGACTGGCAGAACAACCCTCAGTCTCGAACCAAAGCTGATACCTTCCGCAAGTGGTGACCCAGCGCGAACTTCGCAATCTAAAGAACGACTGGTTTAAAAATAATGCATGTGAAATGCAAAAACTTGCAGATCAACACAAGATGTGCGAAATTTTCAGTTCGACTAAAACATTTTATGGGCCGGGCACTTATGGCGCAGCCCTCCTCTGCTCATCCGATGGTAACTCCCTAATAAAAGACGAAAAGAGCATCCTTCAGCGCTGGAAAGAGCACTTCCATTCGCTGTTCAATCGAAATACCAATGTGGATGTCCTGACTACCTAGCAGGTCCCTCAGCATCCAGAGGTGACCCACCTCAGCTAACTTCTATCCCTGGATGAGGTAGCTACTGCCATCAGACAGATGATAAAAAAACAAAGCCTCAGGGCCTGATGGGATCCCAGGTGTATGAACAAGGAGGACTTCTGCTTACCAGCCGTCTCCACTCTCTCCTGGAGAATATATGGGAAAAGGAGGGAATCCCCAAGCTCTTAAAGACGCCTCTATCGTCAATATTTATAAGAACAAGGGAAACCGTTCAGATTGTGGCAACTTCTTCAGGATCTCGCTGCTGTTCATAGCTGGCAAGATTATCACCCGAGTCCTCCTAAACAAACTTCTCCCTCCGGCGGAAAATTTCCTCCCAGAATCTCCATGTGCCTTTAGACCATCACATAGCACCACTGACATGATCTCTGCTGCCCGCTAGATACAGGAAAAAGTGCAGAGAACAGCGTCGTGACCTGTACATGGCCTTCATCGACCTAACCAAGGCCTTTTACTGGGTCAACAGGGAAGCCCTCTGGTGGACCCTAAGCCGTTTTGGTGCCCACCAAAATTCATCGTCATTGTGAGGCAACTCCACGATGGAATGAACGGCAGTGTCCTACACAATGGCACCCACTCAGAATTTTTCACCATTTACACGAGGGTAAAACAAGGATGTGTACTGGCACCAACTGTCATTTCCATTTTCTTGGCTGCCTTCCTTACTCGTGCCAGTGCCAATTTTCGCTGGCGGGGTGGACATCTAGTACTGGATGAAAGGTCTTTTCACCTTAAGAAGACTCCAGGCAGGAACAAAGGTGTCTGCAGCTTCTATTACTGAACTTCAGTATGCAGACGACTTCACCCTTGTCGCTCACACTGAACGTGACCTTCAGGAGATCCTAAACACCTACAAAGATGCTAATGCACACTTCAGCCTTGAGGTGAATGTACATAAGACTCAGATTCTCTTTCAACCTGCCCCGGGTTCAGCCTAACCTCCACCATCCATCCAGCTTACCGGTACTACCCTCTCTAATGTTACCCACTTTCAGTATTTCGGCTCCCACCTGTCCACCACCGCAGACATCGATGAAGAGATTCAACATCGGATCAGATGTGTATCTCGAACTTTTGGCAAACTCCGTACCTGTGTCTTTAGCAGAAATTATCTACAAGTTGCACGTATATCGAGCAGTGGTCCTCCCCACCCTGCTATATGGCAGCGAGACATGGGTCACATACAGGAGGCACCTCAAGGCACTTGAAAACTTTCACCAACGTAGTCTACGTTCCATCCTCCAAGTTCGCTGGGAAGACAAGAGAACAAATGCCAGTATTCTCGCTGACACCAACTGTAGGAGCATCAAGGCTACCATTATCCATGACCAACTACGTTGGACTGGACATGTTACCCGCATGGACGACAGTAGACTGCCAAAGCAGCTACATTACAGTCACCTAACGAATAGCAAACGTAACGCCGGCGGGCAACTGAAAAGGTATAAGGATTGTAGGAGTAGTAGTACCTTTATGTCATACTTTAGAGAGTTTTATCTCTCATAACTTTTAAAAGTTTTTGAAATAGTGGAATTACTAACCTTGTTACGTGCTTAAAGACCTTCGTTGTTAAAGCGCTATAATAACCTCATAACAACGAAATGATTCAATAAAGTTATTTCCAATATCCCCCCCCCCTTCCCCCGTATGTTCAATTATGTGCGTAGCTGTCTGTCTGTGTCTGTTTCTATGTACAGTTAATAAAAAGTATCGACCACTCTGCAGTGCGTAAATGTACACCTATGGTTACCGACGTCATTTGGTTGTTATCGCTCATGTTCTCTTGCATCGACCTTGAGGTGGTCGATACTTATTTTACTGACTGTACATTTCTTGTCTCTGTTTGTATACGCTGTTGGTTGTGGGTTCTCTAAACATATTGCATAACACAAGCAGACTAACACTGCATCCTGCGACTCTCCACCCTTATTCCACCAACTAAGCATTGTGGAGTGACAGCAGCCAGTCCTTGAGTATTTAGCAGCAGGTCACACTCATTCACTCACAATCGCTCACCACACTTTCAACTCGTGACCTCCTTGTCCCTTGTATTCCGCATTCTTACTTCTATTTATCATCTCCTACCCATCTAAATAATGAAGAATTATTTACCATATTTATAATCTATATGTTTTAAGGCTGGTATCAGATAATTATAATGCATATCCCCTAGACCAGTGTGCCCCACTTAATTTCTTGGCCAAGAGGGAGGAGGAGAAAAACAGTCGATTGCTTTGCTCTTAACTAATCCTTAAACACAGCTGTCCCTTCAGGACAAGGTCTTTCATATACGACGCTAAATCGAGCAACCAATATTCACGCTATATATATTGCCAGACAGCGCCTCGCAGATCTTCAGAAATGGCCACAGTAAACTTCCTCGCTACAGTTTTCCTCCTGAGTATCAGTTTCTCGGGCAGTGTGCGCAAGTAATGCCGCCCACACATAATCATTTTTCCCGCCGTCTGATCATAAACACGCGTCTACGCTCCTCTTCCTCTCCTCCTGGCAATAACATCGAAATCACTGTTATTTAACGCTCCACGAAGGCCCTCCAGTGGCCCTTACTTGACGATAACTCCAGTGATTTGCCCCAGAACCGTTGTGGGGAGGTTTGTTAGCGGCGGAGGCCAGCGTAAACATTTGAGACATTTCTGAAATGCTCCTTTAGGGTGTTTAGTATTAGGTTTGTCTTTGTGCCGAGAATACCACATGTACCGCGTTATCAGTTATATCATTGTACCATCTGCATTGCTGTACCGAAGGTATCACTTTATCATCTACTGTACTGTATATAATTGCACTACCTGCAGCATTGTATCATCTGTAGTATTGCTCCCTCAGTAGTGTTGTACCATCCATATCATTGTACCATCAGTAGCAGTTACTATCTGTGTCACTGCACCATCCGTATCATTGCACCATCTATATCACCGTAGCGTAAATATCATTGTATCATTTGTATCAATATAAAATGTGTGTCGTTGTATTGCTTGTATCATCGTACAAATTATATCATTATACTAGTTATACCTTTTAATACAACTGTATCAATGTATTGGGTGTACCATTGTATCAGTAGTAGTATTGTGTTGACTGTACAATTGCACCAACGTTTCTTCTGTGATCTCTGCACTCGTCGAGAAAAAACAAAAAAACAATAGAAGGAAACGTAAAACGACACAGCGAGTCTGTGAGTACCATTTGAATATTTAGAAAATAGCTCACGCATTGCTCAGGTTATCAATATGTCCTTAATTGCTCCATAGTGTTCAAAATAATTATATTTTTGGTTATTAAGACAACAAAATTCCATATTATAAAACAAACTTCTATACAGTTCTATTACCATCTACGAAGATAAAGTAATCTTTATAAATTTTACTTTATTGCGCATTTAGACAAATAATGTGAGCATCATTTTTTTGTGTAAGCTTCGACAGTCCCCGTATGTATCTCAGCCTCTGTCCGGAGGTTGGATTCATCCGCCCCGGCCTACGTACAGTCTTACATTTCGTAATGTTAAAGCGCATTTGCCAGTCCCCATACCAACTGAACACTTCTTGCAATGTACAGTACATGCATCGCTATACTTTTCGCGACACCATCTGTATCATTATATCCAATGATCCAATGAATCATTGTACCAAATATACCAGTGCCTCGATTTTATCATTGAACAATAATATTATACGGCATTGTGCACAGTTGTATCATTATATCAGTTGCATCATTCTACTAAATTTTGCGTCTACTCCGAGGACCGCAACTTTAAATCTCCCTAATCCATCAAAATCTCAGCTTTCTTGCCATTGTTTCATTCTCCCTTTTCTATATATTCCCAGTACTGTATTAATGTCGTTGCTTTAACCAATCTCAGTATTTATTTATTTATTTATATTATTCATCACTTCAGATTATCTTTAGCATTAGCCATTTTTGTGGCTCCCTCTCACATTGTAATTCATACCAATGGTTTATTAAATTCCTGAGTCACGTACCCCAAGGCTATTGTAGAGATGAGTGTATGGTGATCATAAAGCATCCTTCGGTACAACCCACCGAGACGTGAGGTGAAAGGCCTATTCTATACCTGTACCAGCAAATGCCCCTTCTCTTTGGCTGTTCAAGTGACTTCAAGATCACCTCATAGTAATGAGTCCTTTGCCACAAACTATTCAACGTCTTTATGAGCAGATTTTTCTGTTTCTTGGCCCATAATGGCAAATTCTGCTTCAAAACCCACAGCTTACACTTGCCTCCCAGTATAATAGTCATCAAAACCATGAAAAAAAACACAATAAATCATGTATCATATAATATATACATGGCAATAAAAATTAAATAGCCAGCCCTCAACAATATAAAAGAAAACGAGTCTTTGTGAGTAAAAAGAGAAAACAAAATAATTTTATGAGAAACCATAGTATAAATTGTTTGAACCGTGTACAGTACTCTATATTGTACGTATGTCCTTGGTCATTGGTGGATTCCATTTGTGCTTCAATAAAATCATCCGGTAAAGAAATTTATTACTAAAATATATTTTTTTTTTTTTTTTTTTTTTTTTTACTACTAATCAGCTTACTAGCCGTTCGGGCGGTTGGTCTATCCAGTGTTAGTACAGGAGGACACCGGACTCTGGGAAACCTGTGATGTTTGGTGAGGGTCAAACTGGATAACACGCCTCTCATACGTGTCAGAGCCAAGCCCTGTTGGGTGCTTAAGCGCTTTTGAGCTTCACCTTACACAGGATGTAAGGGTGTGCCAAATAAACTAGCCCCCTCGCGAGTCAAATTTAAAAATAAAATAAAATGTAAACAGGATTCGAACCCTTGAAATATTTGTTAGAGATACGCAGGTCACCGCTGTACTGTCAAATATGTTTTATTTTGCCGTATTTAATTGTTACCCACTAGAGGTGGCCTTGCCGAGGGAAGGAGGTTCATTGTTATTGCTAGTGTAAGGGTTACATCTCCATAAATATGCATTTCCCACGGAAACAAATGTCATATTCATTTACTTTTATCATCTTCACCACCGATAGGCTCGTTAACCGCTTGAGAGATTGGCCACGTCTCTGTCACGCACTGTTGGCAAGTACTAGTCATGTACTGGTTCTCTGTTACGCACTGTTGGCAGGTACTGCGCATGCACCGGCTCCTCAATGTACCTGAACCTGCTCCAGTGTTGGTTAAGTCTTGTCTTGAAAGCACTCACACTCGGTGCCGTCACAGCGCTTTCTGGAAGATTGTTCCAAGAGTTCACAACTCTCACTCCGAAAAAGTTTGCCCTCACAGTTTTCTGGACTTGCGGCTTCTTCAATCTTGAGCTGTGACCCCTTGGGGGGCGAGCGTCTGCCAGCTCCAAGTAAGGACACTCGACTGAGTAGTGCCCCCTGAGATGCTTATACACCTCAATTAGGTCTCCCCTTGCCCGTCTGTAGTATAAGCTAGGCAAGTTCAGGCGCTCCAATCTCTCAGGGTAGTTGAGGTGCCGAAGTGCAGGGACCGGTCTGGTGGCAATCCTTTGAACATTTTCAACCAACTGACAGTCCCGAGCATATCTTGGGGACCAAACGGGGTGACAGTACTCCAGATGGGGAAGCACTTCACTCTTGAAGATCGTTACAAGGGACGGACCGTCTAGATATCTGAACGACCTTCTTATAAGACCCAATAATTTATTTGACTGATTTACCTTCTTCTCGCAATGACACGAAAACTTCAGCTCATTGTCAACATACACACCTAGGTCCTTCTCACATTTAGTCTCAAATTGTATAGTTTCTTCCTACCGTTGGGACATATGATACGCCTCCTTACCATTGGTACGCCCCAGGTGCATCCTCTTACACTTCGTGACATTGAATCAGCAGCCATTTCTTTGACCATTCTTGGAGCTCACAGAGATCTTTCTGCAGCTCTTCACAGTCCGCTTGGTTCTCGATTTCCCGAAATAACTTGGCGTCATCCGCAAACATTTGTATGGAGGAGTGTACAACGTCAGGCATGTCATTTATGAAGCAAACAAACAACAGCGGGCCCAATACACTTCCCTGTGGAATCCCGTTGTGACAGGTATAGATAATGATTTCGTGCCATTAATCACCACACACTGCTTGCGGTCATGTAGAAAGACTTCTATCCACGCACGGACATTTCCTCGAATTCCGTACCCTTCCAGTTTGATTTTCAGCCTTTCATGGGGGTACACTGTCGAAAGCCTTGGCAAAATCTAGGTATATGGATCCAAATATCCAATACCTTGAGCAATTGTGTTTAGCAGGAGCGCCCCGGCACAAAACCGTGTTGACAATCGTTTACAAGGTTGTTTCCGAAACAACCTTGTAAACGATTGTCAACATCTACTACGAATCGTAGTAGATGTTCCATCACGGCATCTCTGATAATAATCTCAAGTACTTTACATACTATGCTGGTCAGGCTCAACGGTCGTTAGTTGTTCGTGGAGTGACGATCGCCCTTCTTGAAGATAGCACTCACATAAGCCATTTTCCAATCACTGTGGACCTTTTGTTCATCCAGGAATTTACAGAACATGATTTTCAGGGGCTCAGCAAGCTCGTTGAACAACTCTCTTAGCACTCTGGGATGCACCATGTCAGGGCCGGGACTCTTATGGACCTTTAGCTTTGACAGTTTATTTATTTTATCCTCTTCTGTGAACACAATGTGGGTCAGTCCTGTGTCGAACCTTCTGTCCTCAAACGCAGGAAGGTTAATCGCATCCTCTCTTGTGAACACTGAGGAAAAGAAGGTGTTTAATGCTTCAGCTGTATCCTGGTCAGAATCTGCTGTAACTACCATCTTAAAGCCTCAGGTCTGATACTCCTACTCGCGTTTTTAATTTTGACTTTGCATAGCGGTAAAACGCCTTTGGGTTTGACTTGACCTCGCTTGCAACCAGCCTCTGGAACTCCTTTTCAGCCCCTCTACACTCTGTCTTTGCTTGGTTTCTGGTTCTTGCATACATCCTCCTGTCCTGCTCATCGTTTGACCTAGCCCACGTCTTGAATTTCTGGGTTTTCTTCTTAACTTTGTCGACCGCCGCTTGGTTCATGTGTAGGGGTCCCCTCTTATTCCTAGAGGCACTGGGCTTGGTCTTGGGTATATATTTATCGATCAAATGGGTCACTTTACTAGTTATGATAGTCAGCGTAGTGTCTGCGTTCTTGTGCCTTAGTGAGTCATGCCTCCTTTCTTTCCTCATCCCGTCGTAATTTCCCTCGTAATATTTGCAACCTTGACCTGACTTTATCAGGAACTAGGTAGCAGTTAAATCTGAATGAAAACACTACATGATGATTGGTGCCAACTGGGACTAGATGTTCCAGTTTGGCCACCATACCCTCCTCGTTTGTTATGATGAGGTCTAGTGGCTTGGGTGTTTGCTCCACTCTGTAATGTGTTGGGTCTTTAACATGTTGGAAAAAAAATTATCTCTCAGGGTTATTCAAGTCATTTGGGGTTAACTTGTTTCTCCAGTCGATGTCTTTATAGTTAAAGTCCCCCATGATAAGGAGGTGGCTAGGGTTGAGCATCGCTGCATTGTCTATTAAGGCTCTTAAGTTCCTTTGATTTAGTGGGCTACAGTTTGGGGATCTGTAGATACACCCGAAAATAAGTAAGTCCCCTCCCTTTAATTTAATTTAAACCACTTGGACTCTTCAAAAACATCCTCTCCCTGTACCCTCGCCGGGCTGGCTCTAAGCTCTTGCCTAGCATAGATAGCCACACCCCTCTTGCAAGTTTCTTGAGAAAGGTTCGTAAATGAACTATAGTATAACTTTGCTTGGGAGATTGTTATCTCCGCATCCCCTGAGTAACGCTCTTGTGCACTATGCAGAAGACCCGACAGCCGCACCCTTATCCACTACCTCCTAAGATGTCCCCATGCACCACAACGCTTCCGTGACGCCTGCTGAACCACCACTCCACGACCCTCTGACGGAGACACGATGATCCTCCCCATACTGGCCAGATATGATGTAAATAATATTGATAATGTGTTAAGGGAATATCCTTCTTTCCTTCGGCCTTATTAAGCCCCTTTATGATATTTATACTGTATATACTTGTGACACTTGCCAGATGCTTCTGGTGTTATTGTACAGGGGTACCGAGTGACAGCACTAGGATCCCGCTTCCTCTATCATGGAATAAACAATTGAAATTGAAATTGAAATTGAATGAATCATATCCAGCAATAATGAACTCACATTCCTCTGGGTTGATTCTCCTGTTATTGTACAACAGTTCTACAACTCCTACAATATCTGGTTGGTGTACCTTCAGTAGTGTTTCAAACTCCACTCTCTTATCAAGGAACGTGTCAGTATTATAGTGTACATGACATTCAAGCCAGAATTACTATATAAAAAAAGCCAGAATTTGTTCTCGGTAGCGTCTCTGCTCTTAGTAGTAACTCCGGACCCCTCCATTCTCAGAAGCTGCAGCATTTACTAAGTACACTGCATTTTGCAGGGTGTGGTTAGAAATGTAATTGTTTACACGGCGCTCGCCTCCTCCTGTCTGATAGGCGGAGCTGGTGCCACCTCCCGGGTGAGGGGTAGAGCGGGTGGAGGATGTGCTGCTGCCCCGTGGCCCTGTGTTGGCACACTTGCTTCCACTACCCTCTCCCTGAATATAACCCATGTACACCCGTCCCCGTTCCTCCTTGACTTCTCTCTCTTCTGCTTCAAGCCCTGCAGGAGCTTCTTGTGCTGTTCCCTTTGCATTACCGTGCGATCTGGGTGAATGAATACACTCCGAAATGCCTCGCTCATTGCTAAGTTTTTTGCCTGCCGAATAACCTCCCACTTCTTCTCACTCACAAGTGTGATCCTGGGGGGGGGCGAGGCTTGTACCCCTGCTTTTGTCCCAGCCTCCTCACATCCTGAGGGGTTGATGGCATATTCAGAACCTCTGTACAAATATTCTTAAATTATATCTTATCGTGTGTTATCTTACTCTCAATTCCCTCCTCCTGGCTCTCAGGGATTCCAAAAACTATTTCATTGTTTTCTACTCATACTGTACACCCGCCTCGTCTCCTATAGATCTATGTGGTATCAACCCAGCCAGGCCACTTAAAGATATAACCTAGTAGGTCAGTGATGTGGTAATAGGGATATGAATTCACAGTCAGACCTGTTCGTATACATCTGCAATGTTACACCCTGTCTTCGGCAGGTAAAATGTTTTGCGCCATTCCATGTTTTTATCGCATTTATAATTATTTTACTGATTTATTTGCTTTCATTATTTCCATTGTCAGTTTTCATCAGGAACATTAGTTTTCTCATGTGTATCATCACTTTATGCCGGCATTTTCCTATGGATCTTTCTTAATTTCTAAATAACGGAATAATAATGCACAGACAATAATGCTAGGTTATTAATGCTGAAATTTTATATAAATTCCTGTATTGACCTGTGAACACATAAAAAAAATTACTATAGCACAGTTACGTGTATATTATCCCAGTTGTATTATCAGGCTAGTTCGTCTTAGAGATTATACACAGGCTAGTTTGTCCTGAAGATGGCACACAGGCTAGTTTGTCCTGAAGATGGTACACAGGCTAGTTTGTCCTGAAGATGATACACAGGCTAGTTTGTCCTGAAGATGATACACAGGCTAGTTTGTCCTGAAGATGATACACAGGCTAGTTTGTCCTGAAGATGGTACACAGGCTAGTTTGTCCTGAATATGGTACACAGGCTAGTTTGTCTTTTAACATGGAAGGTTGTTTCTTTAAGTTCTTGACCATAATACACAGGCTAGTTTATCCTGAAGATGATACATACTATAGGCTAGCTTCTCTTATAGTTTCTGCATAAGCTTCTCCATTCAACACCCAGGATAAGTTTACGGGGCTTAGTTTAATAAAGGTTGAAATCCGATCTGACTGATTACCAAACAAGGATCTGCTTTAATTAACTATTCAATGGAAAGATATGATTCGATTTCTTATTAAATATGGAGAATAAATAAAGCATGATTCCTTTTGATAGATTTTGAGCTATGGTCCTTATTAAACTAAGTTTCTCATTATGACTATCTTTTGCATCATCATTTACTTGTGCACACGCTCACACTCACACACTTACAGTACATGTAAATCTTTGATATATATATATACACAGGTTGACAACCCTTTATCCAAAATTCCGAAAACCGAAAAGCTCTGAAAACCCGAAAGTTTTTTTGTGGAGCAAAACAGAGATTAGCTCACCCAGGCACAGATCACTGACCCACAGCGGGGCCTGGGGGGCGAAAATGTAATAGTAATACTAATTATGATAATAAGTATAATAATAATAATTATTCGTAGTAAATAAAAGTTTTAATAAAAATACACCAAAATAAAATAATAATGATAATAATAATAATAATAATAAGGTATAATAATAAAATTAATAATAATACTAATAATAATAATAATAATAATAATAATAATAATACAGTATTAATAAAATAATAATAGTAATAATAAATACAAGAATGAAAAAAAGAAAAAAGTGAGAAACACGACCTAGACCTATGAATTATTATTATTATTATTATTATTATTATTATTATTATTATTATTATATTTTCGCCCCCCAGGCCCCATTGTGGGTCAGTGACTTGTGCCCGGGTGGGCTAAAAAAAAAAAAAAAAAAAAAATCTGAAAACCGAAAAATTTCGAAATCCGAAATGCCTCTGGCCCCAAGGATTTCGGATAAGGGATTGTCAATATATATATATATATATATATATATATATATATATATATATATATATATATATATATATATATATATATATATATATATATGCGTGTGTGTGTGTTAATCTTGATAAAATCTGATAAAATCACACATGAAAAAAGGAAACAATGGAGCACCTTAACTGCCTTTCAAGGTGTGTTGAATAAAGACGAAAGCTAAGGTGCTCCATTGTTTCTCTTTGTCCTATGCGATTTTATCAAGATTTATCTTATTCACGTTTCCATTGTGGATCTACTGTACATGAAATATATGTTAATGAGTATATTCTCTGTAGGTCAAGAATTAGCTATGGTTCCGTGTGTGTGTGTGTGTGTGGGTGTGTGTGTGTGTGTGTCAAATTGCAAAGGAGAAGGATTCAAGAAAATAAGGAAGAGTAGAGAATTTCACTGTAACGTATATAGCGTAGTATATAGATGATATTCAGTCAAAAAAAACACAATAGTAAGAAGTTGGTGTTAATTGTAAACATGAGTTTGGGACATTGGGAGGCGCAGAAACAAAAGAAATGTGCAAAGTGAAAAACAACTGACAGCAAGAGGGTGGAAGATTTAACGTTATAATAGAAATACAGAAGAAAGCAAAAATGTTGTAGTGGAAAACGTTAATTAAGCAGAATGGCGAAGAGGGCCTCAGTGGTTGATGTTGGAGGATCATAACGTCCTCGGTGGCTTTTTTTATCACGACTCCGTAATAGTCACTGTCTTCACAACATCATGTCCTTCTACATTATATTTCGTTGGTCTTTTTATACTGATATGCGTAACCATCACTATCCATATGACACGCTAGATGCTTCACTATCTTCTTGACACGTCCTGGACTCTTGACGCTTTGCTCCTGCTCTCGGCATCTTACGCTAACGGTTCATGGTGCCTGTTTCCTCTTTTAATCTTCATTATCTCCGAGACCAACACGACCAACACGTCATTATTTTGAGGTTCTACTGTGTGCCAGGGGGCCAACGATGTTCTGGGTCTGAAATGGAACGTATTAGTGATATTAGATGGAGAACACACACACACACACACACACACACACACACACACACACACACACACACACACAAATATTCAGCACTCGGCAGTACCAGTGAGAGCCATGACCCACCAGTGAGATAAGCAATGGGAACTAACCACCATCTTCTGACAGGGAGGTGATAATCCGTTCACCCTGGGAACAACAGAGGGCCGGCCGGCTATGCACCTGACTACGGGATAACGCAATACCACCCAGCAGGGCGAGGCTCTAAGAACATAAGAACATTAATAATTAAGGAGTCTGCAATAGGTCGGTTGGCCTGTGCATGGCAGCTCCTGTCGAGAGTTACTACCACTCTCTATCATCCATAAATCTATCTAGCCTCCTTTTAAAACTTTCCAGCGTTCCAGCACTTAGTGCAAAGTGGCTAAGCTTGTTCCACTCGTCCACCACCCTATTTGTGAACCAGTTCCTTCCTATCTCCCTCCTAAACCTAAACTTATCCAACTTAAATCCTTTGCTACGAGTCCTATCCTGCTCATATACTAAAAGAACTTTATCTATATCCCCTTTATGGATTCCTTTCATCCACTTAAATACTTCTATTTTATCTCCCCGCACTCTTCGTCTTTCTAGGGAATGCAAGTTAAGTTTCTTTAACCTATCTTGATATGGAAGGTTTCTAAGTCCCCATGACTACGTGAGGTCCTTCATATGAACATCCGAGGTCGAATCACTGTACCACGTGAACACCACACCACCCGATGTCTCCATGACTAGCCCAGGCCCGGGCCATCAACTGTAAACTATATTAATTTGTATGTTCAATCATTGTTTCTTCTTCTTTTAGTAATGAAAGCTTTTGTTAAACGACCCACCCACCCCATGTCTTTGTATGTAATAAATCATTTTTTGTCTAATGTACATTTTCAGCCTTCGGGCTGCTGACTTTTTTAATAAACCGTTAATTATTATTATTATTATTATTATTATTATTATTATTATTATTATTACACACACACACACACACACACACACACACACACACACACACCCTTCACTCGTTGTTATTCATCCATTCTTACTGGTGTCATCGGCGTGACCTACTATAGAATATAAAGAATTTTGAGGAAGATAAACGCTATCTCACCAGCTGAGGGAGACACAGTACCCACCTCTCCGCACGGCGCCTTCCTCCAGAACGGCACAATACTCGGTGATCTCTTCAAGGACACAGCGCCTGCGTACCAAGGCGTTACAACACTCTCGGTTGATGTTGGTAATAATGACGGAGCGACGGTGACGGACCATCCCGTGGGCAGTGGCTCGGGTCAGCAGCACGCCCTCATCCACCTGCACCAAATTTTTTCAGTAGTCTTAAAAGAAGTTTGATTCATTTTTCACATAATATTTGTGCATCACGTACAGTTTAGATAAGTTGAATGAATTATTGCCTATTAATTATTAATTTCACCACTATTTTCAGACACCTACTAATACATGTCTGAATCATGTTTCTACAGAAAAAATCACATAGAAGGAAAATAGATAATAGGTTAAAATTTCTAAAACATATTATGTACTGTATAAGATAAGACCTCAGGCTATGCTTAGAATACTTTTACTTTTTACATTTATCCTCTTCGCCAATGATTGGCTCATTAGCCTCTTGGGCGGTCGGTCACGACTCTGATACGTAATGTTGGCAGGTAATGGGCATGCTCTGGCTCCTGAATATATCGGAACCTGCTCCAGTGTTGGTCAAGTCCGGCCTTGAACGAGCTCATACTCGGTGACGTCACAACACTCACCGACAGATTGTTCCAAGGTTTTCGCAATTCTCACTCCGAAAAAAAATTGTCCTCACAGTTTTCTGGACTTGTGGCTTCTTCAACCTTAAGCTGCGACCCCCTGTGGGGCGGACGTCCGCCAGCTTCATGTATGTACAGTAGCTAAAACAACTACCTGTGCAGGTGGGGGTCGATGTGCTCCGAAATTTTACATGTGACTGGTGACAGCCCTCATATTCCCAAATTTATCGTCTATGGTCTCATATTGTTTCTCACAAAGTATGCACATTAGGGGGCAGGGAAAACACACTTTTATTTGAGTTGCAGGCTGCACTTTTCAGGCATCGTTTGTATGGCTGCAACAAACACCTGTGCAAAATTTCATGCCATTTCATGCATACTTACCCTGCCGCATCGCGAGCGACTTTTTGTCAACTTCTAGTGTATACCAAAAATTAGGTGTCATTTAATGTTTTCCAGGATAATGATAAATTTTACATGGGTGACATCGATTTAATTCACATGTTATTTTACAGGTACACCGTATAGAAAATCATTACAAGTTCATATTGAAATTCTTTTTTGTGCGGAACCTTGGCATCATTTTCCTAGACAATAATCTTTGCCTAATATATCCATCTCTCGATTCGTATCCCGTCACTTCAGTGCAAGCTTCAGTCATCACTTTTATGCCTCTCTCGACCGCCTGAGTGCTGTTTGGCCACTTGGGCACCACGAATGGTGTCTCAAGAATGTCATTAACCTGTAGACTTGACAGAGAAGCACTGTAAGGAGGCTCAGTCTTGAGTTCATTCCTCCAGTTAATCATGGAATGATAGTGTTTTGCTTGCCACTTTAGTTTCGGAGTCACCACCTTTCTCATGTTGACTACAGGAGGCACATCCTCATTCCCATCTCCATCTTTACCCTCCTCATCAGTATAGTTTAACAAATTCTCGTCAACAGCAGCATCAGAATCTTCCTCCTCCTCTTCAGATCTGCCAGTGCATTCTTCCTTTTGCTGATTCTCCTCTCTAATTTTTCTTATCATTGAGACAGCTTTTTCTCTAACAGTCATGTCCTCATCTGCACACATACCAAGAAGAAGTTGATCTGTGTGGGCGAAGTATGCATTTCTCTGGACAGCCTTCTTCACTATCATCTCCTCCTCACTATTCAGGTGTTTCATATATAGCAGGGACTGGAATACGTTCATTGAGCCGTGTGTTATTTAAGGGTGTATCTTGATGTAAAACCACATTGGAGCACTGAACTTTATTATTGTAATGACAATTCTTTTCAACTCATGGCTGGGTCTTGATGTTGCTACATACAGCCTGAGGATTCTACTCCATAAGGTGTTCCACCTTGACACACAGGGAGGACCTGGCTCAATAGCAGCCAAGTCATCTTCAACAACACCTGTGATAACTCCTTTACAAATCCTATACAGGTATTTCTGATCCCAGGACAGATCTTTCTCCACTTCATCATTAAACACAGGGAAATCAGGGAAACTGACTGGCTGGAAGGCGACAACTGGAAGCTCAGACAAAGACTCCTTGATCTGCTTTCCAATGGGACCACGCCAATGCTCAGGACCACTTGGTTTACCATCATAGTGATAAAGGCAGCTCATTTCCGTGAAGCTGACATATGAAATAATGGAGCGGGTGACCAAGTAACATTTCAAGATGATGAATGACTCCATTTTCTGATCCTACACTTACATTGGTTCCATCACAACCAACACACACAATGGGCTGCTGGGTTAGATTTTTCTCCACCAGAAACTCGTGAATAGTTTTGGCAATCTGCTTTCCGTGTCCAGTCTTGGGAGTCACATGTGTGAGATATTCATTGCCAGGCTCAACCATGATGACATAATGATCTTTCACCATCATCCTCGAACTCCATTTCTCGGTCTTCTCATTCTTTATCATCACACGAGTGGCGGTCTTCTTACCATCAAAATAGAGTGACGTCAAATTATCTAAACTAGCCATCTCAATTTCTTGCCTCTTAAATCGGTATTTTTGTCTCGCATCCCGCAGCTTATGTGGTCCAATAACCTGACTCTTGTCATCCTTTGTGATAATGCCATAGTCAGTTAAGGTGGCAGTAGCAATGGCAGCTCCAGCATAATCACTAATCAAGTATCGGTCACAAGCGGCAGCCAGTGTAGGGAGTCTTGTCCGGTTCTGTGAACTGGTGTCTGTCAGAGCCCTTGGATCAGGGACAAAATGAGGCTGATAATCAATATAGACATAGCACCATACTCATCTGCAACAAGACAACTTAAATGAAATAAGAGATATGAAAAAAAAGTTGATAAACACTGAACAGAACATTGCACCGCCACAGCGGCTGTTTGGCTAGTACTGTAGGTAAATTTAAAAATTTCAGTAGAAAATGCGGCAGACTAAACCTCGACATATCAGCTTCAAATTTGGCATGGAGTCTCAGATATGTATAAGGAACAATGCCTGAAGAGTGCAGCTTTGAGCAAAATTTCACTGCCCCCTAATGCACATATAGTTGTTTTAGCTACTGTACAGTCCAGGAAAAAAGTTCGCTCTCTGTCGTAAAATTGAGTTACGTGAATGAGTCTCCAAACTTACTTTCCCTGATTGTTGTGTATCATTTAGGGTCGATGCTGCTTTATTTTGGGCGGTAGAAAACTTTTAACCCCTATTGTTCACCCACTAAAAAATTATTCGGCACCCGTGTCATATTGTATCACGCCGTAAGGATGCCAAATAATTTTTTATTGGGTGTACAGTAATGTATTTTACACACTGTGCTGGTCATGCTCACTGGTCTATAATTATTCGTGGAGTGACGATCGCCCTTCTTGAATGTAGGACTCACATAAGCCATTTTCCAGTCAGTCATCAGGGACCTTTTACTCATCCAGTCATTTGCAGAACATGATCTTAAGAGGCTCCACAAGCTTGTTGCACAGTTCTCTTAACACTCTGCCGTGCACCATATCAGGGCTGGGACTCTTGTGAATCTTTAACTTTGACATCTTATTTCTCATAACCTCATCCGAGAACACAATGTGGGTCAGCGCTGTGTTAAACCGTCTTTCCTCAAACGCAGGAAGATTGTTCGCATCCCCTCTTGTGAATACCGAGGAAAAAAATTCAACGCCTCCGCCTTATCTTGGTCAGAATCTGCATAACTACCATCTTCAAGCCTCAGGTCCGATATGCCTACTCAAATTTTTAATTTCGACTTTTCGTAGCGGTAAAAAGCCCTTGAGTTTGACTTGCCCTCACTAGCAATCTGCCTCCGGAACTCTTTACAGCCCTTCTACACTCTGACTTTGCTTGGTTCCTGGGTCTGGCATACATCCTCCTGTCTTGCTCATCATTTGTCCTAACCCATGTCTCGAAATCATGAGTTTTCTTCTTAACTTTGCCGGCCGTTGCATGGTTCATGTGTAGCGGTCTCCTTGTATTCCTGGAAGCACTGGGATTGGTCTTAAGTATGTATTTATCGATCGAATGGTTTACTTTACTGGCTATGATGTTCAGCGTCGCATCTGCATTCTAATGCCTTAGTAAGTCAGGCCAGTATACTCCTCGTCTCCTCCCTCATCCCATCGTGATTTCCTTTGTAATATTTGAACCTGGACTGGTTTTGCCATGTACTGTACCAAGTAACAGTTGGTTCCTGCTATTATAGTAAACGTCCCAAAAAATTGATGGTAAGAAATATTTTTACTCCAGAGTCTACCAGCCATTGAAATATTCCCTATATAAGAACATAAAAATATAAGAATGGAGGAAGCTACAGCGGGCCTATTGGCCCATACTGAGCAGTCCCATTTACACCCAACCCCTATTGCTCATATATCCATCCAACCTATGTTTGAAGCTATCCAGCGTATTCGAGTTAATGGTGATATTTGGTAACTTGTTACACCCGTCCATTACTCTATTTTCAAACCAATGTTTACATATTTCGGCCCCTAAATCTAAATTTGTCTAAATTAAAACCATTGTTACGAGTTTGCTCATAGTTGGATAGTTTGAGTACCTTGGTAATGTCCCCTTTGTTCCGCCCTGACTTCCATTTATACACCTCTATCATATCGCCCCTCACTCAACGTCTCTCCAGGGAATGCAAATTAAGATGATTTAACCTGTCTCTGTACTCAAGGCTCCTAATGCCTGGGATTAGTTTTGTCATTCTCCTCTGAATTCTTTCCAAGGATTCTATATCTATTCTGTAATACGGTGACCAGAATTTAACTGCATAATCCAGGTGAGGTCTCACAAGCGCAAGGTATAGTTTTAAGATGACTTCGCTAGTCTTGTAGAACAAATACTGTCAACGTATACAGCCTTAACAACATCAACCTAGAAAGGTCGACTAGTGAAAAAGACTTAGGGGTACTTGTAAGCCCGGACCTACGGCCTAGAAAACAGTGCGTTAATGTTCGAAATAGGGCAAACAGAGTATTAGGTTTTATATCTAGATGTGTAAGTAAAAAGAGTGCAGAGGTCTTATTGCAACTATATCTTGCACTAGTCAGGCTGCACCTCGATTATGCCGTTCAGTTCTGGTGCCCCTATTATAGAATGGATATCAATTCACTAGAGTCGGTGCAGCGAAGAATGACGAAAATGATTCCGGGACTTAGAAACCTTCCATATCAAGATAGGTTAAAAAAACTTAACTTGCATTCCCTAGAAAGACGAAGAGTGCGGGGAGATATGATAGACGTATTTAAGTGGGTGAAAGGGATCGATAAAGGCGATATAGATAAAGTTCTTATAATATCCGAGCAGGATAAGACTCATAGCAACGGATTTCAGTTGGAAAGTTTAGGTTTAGGAGGGAGATAGGAAGGAACTGGTTCACAAATAGGGTGTTGGACGAGTGGAACAAGCTTAGCAATTTTGTAGTAAGTGCTGGAACGCTGGAGAGTTTTAAAAGGAGGCGAGATAGATTCATGGATGATAGAGAGTGGTAGTAACTCTCGACAGGAGCTGCCATGCACAGGCCAACCGGCCTATTGCAGACTCCTTATTTTCTAATGTTGTTATGTTCTTATGTTCTTTGTACGAACCCAAGTACTTTATTAGCTTTGTTTCGAGCAAATACACATTGCTTACTTGGCTTAAGATTCCTGCTTATCATTACTCCTAAATCTTTCTTGCAGTCGGATTTCTCAATAACATCATAGTTCATCTGGTATCTGGTTTCCCTGATTACATCTCCTATACTGAGTACTTTACATTTGTCCACATTGAATTTCATCAGACAATTTTTCAGACCATTCGAAAAAAATTTTTAGATCTTCCTGTAGTTTTGCAGAGTCTTCATCAGATTTAATTACACGCTCTATTTTTGTGTCATCTATGTCGTTTATGTATATAATAAATAATAATTGTCCGAGTACTGAGCCTTGGGGAACTCCACTAGTGACATTCCTCCAATGGGATTTAGTGCCGTTAATGCTCACTTGCTGTTTCCTGTCCTGTAACCACGCCCTAATCCATTTTAGAATATCTCCTTTAATGCCATGAGTCTTTCATGGAGGACTCTGTCGAAGGCTTTGCTGAAGTCGAGATATACCACATCATAATTGTGCCCCTCGTCCACTGATTCGAAAACAGATGAAAAGAATGTTAATAGATTAGTTAGACATAAACGCCCGCTTGTGAAGCCATGTTGGGAATCATTGATCAACTTGTGCTTCTCCAGGTGATTTCGAATCGAGTTTGAAATGATTGCTTCCAGTAATTTGCCAACAATTGATGTTAGACTGATTGGTCAGTAGTTAGGATAGTGATCTATCTCATTGGTGATTAGACCATATACCCTGTACATATATCTGGTAATAATCAAGGTGTGCAACGTCACTTTATCCCTCAAAATTTCACTTTAACCTTGTACAGTACATAAGAACATAAGAATATAAGGAGTGTGTGCAATAGGCCGGTTGGCCTGTGCATGGCAGCTCCTGTCGAGAGTTACTACCACTCTCTATCATCCATGAATCTATCTAGCCTCCTTTTGAAACTCTCCAGCGTTCCAGCACTTACTAAATGGTTGCTAAGCTTGTTCCACTCGTCCATCACCCTATTTGTGAACCAGTTCCTTCCTATCTCCCTCCTAAACCTAAACTTATCCAGCTTGAATCCGTTGCTCCGAGTCCTATCCTGCTCGGATATTATAAGAACTTTATCTATATACCCTTTATTGATTCCTTTCACCCACTTATATACCTCTATCATATCTCTCCTCACTCTTCCTCTTTCTAGGGAATGCAAGTTAAGTTTCTTTAACCTATCTTGATATGGAAGGTTTCTAAGTCCCGGAATCATTTTCGTCATTCTTCGCTGCACCGACTCCAGTGAATTGATATCCATTCTATAATAAGGGCACCAGAACTGAACCGCATAATCGAGGTGCGGCCTGACTAGCGCAAGATATAGTTGCAATAAGACCTCTGCACTCTTATTACTTACACTTCTAGATATAAAACCTAATACTCTGTTTGCCTTATTTCGAACATTAACGCACTGTTTTCTAGGCCATAGGTCCGGGCTTACAAGTACCCCTAGGTCTCTTTCTCATGTCGACTTCTCAAGGTTGATGTTGTTAAGGCTCTATACATTGACAGTATTTGTTCTTCCAATATTTATTACGCTGCACTTGCTGGTGTTGAATTTCAGTATGACTCAAGCTACCTGTCTTTCTTTACATGTCTATCGTGGGTGCAGTTTCATGTCTAAAGTATGTACTGTATGTATTTCTGCGTATCTTAATCTCGTTATTTATAGCTAAATATGTTTATTTTTACAAGTATTTAATCTGTAGTGAAAACTTAAATTAGACCTTCCGCGAATATGCCGATGTTATACGGTTTGTGAAAGAACCACGTCGACTGTTCATGAGGAATCACATCATAACCATCATCAAATATGGTCAGTTGATTGTAATGACTGTTTATCAGACCTTAGCTTACAGCCCAGAGAAGAACAGCACATATAGCTGTGACCGGAAGCGCAGGTGTGTATACCCTCGTAAGTTGACACACCCTTCATAATTAAAGTGAGATTAAGACCTGACCCAGCAGAAGTCACGGTCACAAAGGGAACCAGAGTCTGACCGCCACGCGATCATGTCCGTATTAACTCAAGAAACCACCCCCCAGCCCGCAACACGCACCTGATCAAACACAGCTGTCTCCACACACCCAGATTAGTGTTAATTAGTGACATCATCTGCCTTCCTGTGACCTCCAATATAAGGGGCCTTCAGCTCCTTCCACGAGGCATTATTATTATAACAGGGAAGGGGCCGATAGCTCCTTCCCAGGGACAGACAGAGACAGACTGGGAGAGTCAGAACACGGAGTCACGCTCGTCACTAGTTGAGGTCGAGAGGGAAACTTCCCTCCCCAGCACCGAGCCCCCAGCGAGCAGAGTCTCCCACAGAAGACATAGTCCAGCAGCACTTGCAGGTATTCCCCTTCTGCTGGGCCTCCCTCAGGTCACACGTGAGTCGTTGTCAGAGCGATCCGTGGGGTGAGTTACTGACGGTGGGAAGTGTATCCATTTCATGTTTGTGTCCGAGAGTTATTGTCTAGTAACATCAACATATTGATCTATTAATGTGCCCATGCCATTGAGTTAACTAATAAATAGCTGTACTTGAAAGTGGTGTTTAGAAAATTTCCACTAAGAGCATAGTAACAAGTAAACAACTAATCTGCCACGCTACCAAACTTTCCTCACTTTACAATCCTATTACTAATAATTCTTACCTTACTTGTAACTCTTACTTTACCCTCATTACGTGTTGATTCACTTACTGAGTGAATGGTCATGGGCTCGAGACTCGATCGGAGCACATGGGGGATTGGGTTGCCTCCTTGTGCGCTAACCCTTACGCTTTTACCAATAAATAAATAGATTATCGGGTGTGCTTGACGATGGTGAAACCCACCCTCATACCAAGAGGAGGTGAAGCCCACCCTCATGCCAGGAGGGGGTGAAACCCACCCTCATACCAAGAGGGGGTGAAGCCCACCCTCATGCCAGGAGGGGGTGAAACCCACCCTCATACCAAGAGGAGGTGAAGCCCACCCTCATGCCAAGAGGGGGTAAAACCCACCCTCATGCCAAGAGGGGGTAAAACCCACCCTCCTGCCAAGAGGGGGTGAAGCCCACCCTCCTGCCAAGAGGAGGTGAAGCCCACCCTCATGCCAAGAGGAGGTGAAGCCCACCCTCATGCCAAGAGGGGGTAAAACCCACCCTCATGCCAAGAGGGGGTAAAACCCACCCTCATGCCAGGAGGGGGTGAAACCCACCCTCATGCCAAGAGGGGGTAAAACCCACCCTCATGCCAAGAAGGGGTATAACCCACCCTCATGCCAGGAGAGGGTGAAACTCACCCTCATGCCAAGAGGGGGTGAAACCCACCCTCATGCCAAGAGGGGGTGAAACCCACCCTCATACCAAGAGGGGGTAAAACCCACCCTCATGCCAAGAGGGGGTAAAACCCACCCTCATGCCAGGAGGGGGTGAAACCCACCCCCATGCCAAGAGGGGGTGAAACCCACCCTCATGCCAAGAGGGGGTAAAACCCACCCTCATGCCAAGAGGGGGTAAAACCCACCCTCATGCCAGGAGGGGGTGAAATCTACCCTCATGCCAAGAGGGTGGGTAACCTACTAGCTGTGGACTGCCACCTTTCATCATCGAGTTCTATCTCTCTTATTTTTTATTGTTATTGGACGAGTGTTCAGTATTACTAACCGTACTATGCGCTTAAAGACCTTAGTTGTTGAAGCTCAGTAATAACATTATGACAATAACAAGGAAGAGGCATGTGTGTATGAATAAGAATAGTTAGCATGTAAACGCAAAAATATTAGCATCCGTCTTTTAATTAAATTTGTCAGTGGCAGAGGTACAGTAGTAGCATAGTACGTGAACTGGAGACTCACCAGGGAAGCAGTGCTGGAAGGGGCTTTGGGCCGCATGTGTTTCCCTCGTGGGTGGATCTGCAGTTCATCACTCTCACGCCAGGGGTCCTCACTGAGGTCCTGAGTGGTGTCAGTAGCGGGAGGATGTAGTACATCACTGACCGATCTTATCACTGAAAATAATAGTAATCTCAGTAGTGTAATGGTTTTCGTTCAGAGAATAATCCTATAGCCTCGTTCTCTTACAGCGGTGCTAGGAGTTTTGCATCCTACTTTACTGAATATGGTTTATTACTGTATTTTTCATTTTCTAAAAATAGAAGAAAATTTGTTTAATACAGTTTAGTAAAAACGAAAATATGTACTAACTGTAATGAGCCATATTATCATTTATGCAGTATATTTATTTAGACTATAGGCAATACATACTAGTGACGACGGACAATAAACATCTCCAACAACTACTATAAACAAGGTTTGGATCGAACTCACCTGTAAAAGGAGGGAGTCAGTTACAATGGTAAGTCTTTTAAAATGTAACTTTTTCTGCCTTGTCTGTGTTTATTCTTTGTGTCGCCACTAGAATCTTTTATAAATTTCTACCACATGATTTCGATTTGCATATGAGATTAAGAAAACGAAAATTAAAATGTATCAGAAAAACTAATAAATTACTAAAAAGGACACTGTAGAGTTCTCTCCCGCTCTGTTTCTATTTAGGCCATATTTTGTACCATTAATACACCTCTGTCTTCCGCTCTTCATAGAAAGATGCTGCTGTATATTCCAAGCAGAGACTAAATCCTAGTTTCTTTCACTTCCATAGAAGTAAGGATTTTTAAAACAATATTCAATAGTCACATTAAAAAACACCTTGATAATAATAATTTACCCAGCCCAGGGATTGCCAATATACCTTCCGGGGTGCAGGGTGCTCTACTGCTCACTTAACATTCCTCGTGGATCAATTCATCAATCATGTAGTTGCTCTTGACATTTCCGGAACATTTGACAGAGTTTGGCATCGATCTTTACCTGCAAAAATTAACTTTAGCACATCTCTGAGACCTTTTTCTTTCAATATGACCTTAGTATGTGATAATTTGGGCGGGGTTTCCGACTATTAATGTATCAATTTTGATGTTTCTCAAGGTTCCGTTTTAGCTCCAACTTTTTTTCTTAATAAAAATCATTGATCTTCTAACAACAGTGAACAAACCAGTTATCTCTTCTCAAGACTTCTCTCTGAGTAAACTAAATAAAAATTTTGATGCAAGATGATTTAGTACCGCTAATTGTGGGGCTGCATCTAACATGTTTTCCTTCAAAGTTACTAATATGATATAAATAATAAACAGTAACAGTTGTGATTATATTCAGTTTAAAATATATTTTAATAATATAATAATAATAATAATAATAATAATAATAATAATAATTAACGGTTTATTGAAAGAGCTTGGCACCCAGAAGGCTGAAAATATAGTTACATATTTGGGGAATGGGTTACGAATTACAAATAATATACAAGTAACATAAGTGATACAAATAAGATATATAATAACTACATGGGGAAAAGCTCAAACTACAGTTCATTTCAACATAGTGACAGTGCAAGGAATAGTGTTTACTGAGAATGAATACACTGGTTTATTACAAGTTATTGATAATTTTTACAATGGTTGGGACTGGGCTGTTCTTATAGCGATCAGTTCGTGCACGTATGGGCTGGATGTGGTTGTGGTGTCGAACAGCAATTCTCGGGCTAGGGATCTCAGGTGGTAGTAGGAGCCGGTGTCGAGGATGGTTTAGAAGCTTCTTACCAAATTTGCAGATGAGGTCGTGGTGATGGTCAGTGAAAGTCGAAAGGGTCAGTGTGTTGAGCGCTTCTTGATATGTGGAGCAGGAAGGGGAGAGAATAATCTTGCATGCCCTCTTTTGCACTTTTTCTAGGTGTTTACGTTGTGTGGCATTTAGGGAGGAAGACCAGGTGGGGGAGGCATAGGTGAGCTTAGGAAGTATGAATGTTGTGTAAACATGAGGAGCTCGGGTGCAGGAACTCCGAGGGACTTGAGTCGGCGGAGGAGGTGGAGACGGAAACTGGAGGATTTGACAACTTCACTGACGTGTGGTTTCCAATTTAGTTTGTTGTCTATGGTGACGCCGACATTGATATTTTACGCATCACTCTTACCTCAGATCTTATCATGACACATTTCAGTAAAACTTGGACTACCATTTTCAGTATAGGTATGTAAATAATTATATGAGTTCCCGGATTGAGTAGTGCTGCCGTCTTTGAGTTAGATACAATGATACTTTATTTCCTCGACTCGGTGCAGAAAGAAAAATATCAAAACAATTAACAATAACGACCTTAAACGTAGGATTTCACACTGACAGCTCTCTTATTATTTAGTAGTCACTGTCTCAACGAACTTCATTTACCAGTACCATCATTTTACACCCATCTACGGCCTTCGTAGGGCTAAGTACGTAGGTAGCTCTGATGTCAATATTCCACCGTATAGAGCCTCTTCTTACCATATCCACTTACACCTCAGTTTTACACTACAACCCTGACGCACTGTTTGCATCCCATAACTTGTAGCTCAGAATACTGTATTCTGATTCAAATTTCTTCATTTTGGGGCTAGATTCCGAGAAAATATATTAGACGATTTTATTTGTCAAAACTCTCCGCCCCATCTGTTATTATTATTATTATTATTATTATTATTATTATGTAGATAATTTTTTAAGGTGACAAGCACCCATGACGAAAGATAAACCTGTGGTGTCACTTAAAGTCGCTATCAAAATATCCTCCCTCATCCCCGTCACCAGCTCTAGTGAGGGTACGGTCTGAAGGTACTGACTTTCATAATTTCGTCTGGGCAGTGTGTTCGTGTTACGTCCGATCCCTCGCCTGTGGAATAGATTTGCACATTCTCACAGGAAACGTTTCATTGTTCGGTTTTTTAGCTCACTTTCCATAGACTGTATTGTTAACTGCTGTACTGACGTAAACATGCTGTTAAGCTCACGATGAAATGAAAACTTGAGAAAACAATATCAATCAAAAGTGTCTCATTGCGGAGCCCCTTAAGTTCCTGTTCTGTAAATACCTGGAGGAGCGAAAGGTTCCCGATGACTGGAAGATAGCTCATGTGAGTCATATATTCAAGAAGGGCGATCGTCACTTCACGAATAATTGAACTGAGAGTTAGATAACACACGATAAGATGCAGTTTAAGAATATTTGTACAGAGGTTCTGAAGATGCCATCAACCCCACAGGATGTGAGGATGCTGGGACTAAAGCAGGGGGATAAGCCTCGCCCCCTCATGATCACACTAGTGAGTGAGGAGGAGAAATGGGAGGTTAAGTTGCAGGCAAAAAGACATAGCAAGGAGCGAGGCATCACGGAGTGTATTTATTCACCCAGATCGCACGGTAATGGAGAGGGAACAGCACAAGAAGCTCCTGCTGGGATTGAAGCAGAGAAGGGAAGAATCAAGAAGGAACGGGGACGGGTGTACATGGGTTATATTCAGGGAGAGGGTAGTGGAAGCAAGTGTGCCGACACAGGGCCAGGGGGCAGCAGCGCCTCCTCCACCCTCTCTACCCCCCACCCGGGAAGTGGCACCAGCTCCGCCTACCAGCCCCGCGTAAGCAATGACATTTCTAACCACACCCTGCAAAATACAGTGTACTTAGCAAATGCTGCAGCTTCTGAGAAAGGGGGGTGGGGCAACTACTATGAGCAGAGACGTTGCCAAGAACAAATTCTGGCTTGAATGCCATGTACACTAATACTGACACGTTCCTTGATAAGAGAGTGGAGTTTGAAAAACTACTGAAGGTACACCAACCCGATAGTGTAGGAGTTGTAGAACTGTTGTACAAGAACAGGAGAATCGACCCAGAGGAATGAGAGTTCAGTATTGCTGGATATGACTCACTTACGAACCTTTCTCAAGAAACTTGCAAGAGGGGTATGGTTATCTATGCTAGGCAAGACCTTAGAGCCAGCCAGGCGAGGGTACAGGGAGAGGATGTTTTTGAAGAGTCCAAGTGGTGTAAAATTAAATTAAAGGGAAGGGACTTACTTATCGTCGGGTGTATCTACAGATCCCCAAACTGTGGCCCACTAAATGAAAGGAACTTAAGAGCCTTAATAGACAGCGCAACGATGCTCAACCCTAGCCACCTCCTTATCATGGGGGACTTTAACTATGGCGACACCGACTGGAGAAACGAATCCACCCCAAATGACTTGAATAACCCTGCTACTCTTTTTGTGGAAACTCTTAGAGATAATTTTCTGCTCCAACATGTTAGAGACCCGACACATTACAGAGGGGGAGCAAACACCCAAGCCACTAGACCTTAACATAACAAACGAGGAGAGTATGGTGGCCAAACTGGAACACCTTGCCCCAGTTGGCACCAGTCACCATATAGTGTTGTCATTCAGATTTAACTGTTACCTAGTTCAAAATAAGGCCAGGCCAAGGTGCAAATATTACAAGGGAAATTACAACGGGATGAGGGAAGAGATGAGGGGCATCCACTAGCCTGACTCATTAAGGCACAAGAACGCAGACACTACGCTGAATATCATAACTAGTAAAGTGACCCATTTGATCGATAAATATATACGAGGAATAAGAGGGGATCCCTACACATGAACCATGCAGCGGTCGACAAAGCTAAGAAGAAAACCCAGAAATTCAAGACGTGGGTTGGGTCAAACGATGAGCAGGACAGGAGGATGTATGCAAGAGCCAGAAACCAATCAAAGGCAGAGTGTAGAAGGGCTGAAAAGGCGCTCCAGAGGCTGGTTGCTAGCGAGGTCAAGTCAAACCCAAAGGCGTTTTACCGCTATGCAAAGTCGAAATTAAAAACGCGAGTAAGAGTATCAGACCTGAGGCTTGAAGATGGTAGTTATGCAGATTCTGACCAGGATAAAGCTGAGGCATTGAACAGCTTCTTTTCCTCGGTGTTCACAAGAGGATGCGATTAACCTTCCTGCGTTTGAGAACAGACGGTTCGACACAGCACTGACCCATATTGTGCTCACACAAGAGGGTATTAGAAATAAACTGTCAACGCTAAAGGTCCATAAGAGTCCCGGGCCTGATATAGTGCACCGCATAGTGCTAAGAGAGTTGTGCAACGAGCTTGCCGAGCCCCTGAATATCCTATTTTATAAATGCCTGGATGAACGAAAGGTCCCCAGTGAATGGAAAGTGGCTAATGTGAGTCCTATCTTCAAGAAGGGCGATCGTCAGTCCACGAACAACTATAGACCGGTGAGCCTGACCAGCATAATATGTAAAGTACTTGAGAGTATTATCAGAGATGCCGCGATGGAACATCTACTATGATACAACATTGAAGAGCATTGCCAACACGGTTTTATGCCGGGGCGCTCCAGCTAAACACAATTGCTCAAGGTATTGGATATTTAGACCCATATTCTGGAAAGGGGTGGTGATATCGACAACATATACCTAGATTTTGCCAAGGCTTTCGACATTGTATTCCACGAAAGGCTGAAAATCAAACTGGAAGGGTACGCAATTTGGGGAAATGTCCTAGCGTGGATAGAAGACTTTCTACATGACCGCAAGCAGTGTGTGGTAATTAATGGCACGAAATCATCATCTGTACCTGTCACAAGTGGGGTACCACAGGACCAGTGTATTGGGCCCGCTGTTGTTTGTCTGTTTCATAAATGACATGCCTGACGTTGTACACTCCTCCATACAAATGTTGACCGATGACGCCAAGTTATTTCGGGAAATCAAAAACCGTGCGGACTGTGAAGACCTGCAGAAGGACCTCTGTGAGCTCCAAGAATGGTCGAAGAAATGGCTGCTGAGATTCACTGCCACGAAATGTAAGAGGATGCACCTGGGGCGTACCAACAGTAAAGAGGCGTATCATATGTCCCAACGGGATGAAGAAACTGCACTATTTGAGATTGAATGTGAGAAGGACCTAGGTGTGTATGTTGACAATGAGCTGATGTTCTCGGGGCATTGCGAGAAGATGGTAAATCAAGCAAATAAATTATTGGATCTTATAATAAGGTCGTTCAGATATTTAGACGGCCCGTCCCTCGTAACGATCTCCAAGAGTAAAGTGCTTCCCCATCTGGAGTACTGTCACCCCGCCTGGTCCCCGAGATATGCTACGGACTGTCAGATGGTTGAAAATGTTCAAAGGAGGGCCACCAGACTGGTGTCTGCACTTCGGCACCTCAACTACCCTGAGAGATTGGAGCACCTGAACTTGCCTAGCTTATACTACAGACGGGCAAAGGGCGACCCAATTGAGGTGTATAAGCTTCTAAAGAGGCTACTCAGTCGAGTGTCCTTACTTGGAGCTGGCGGACGCTCGCCCCACAAGGGGTCACAGCTCAAGATTGAAGAAGCCACAGGTCCAGAAAACTGTGTGGGCAAACTTTTTCGGAGTGAGAGCTATGAACTCTTGGAACAATTTACCAGAAAGTGTTGTGACGGTACCGAGTGTGAGCTCTTTCAAGACCAGACTTGGCCAACACTGGAGCAGGTTCAAGTACATTCAGGAGCCGGTGCATGCCCAGTACTTGCCAACAGTGCGTAAAGGAGACGTGACCGATCGCCCAAGTGGCTAACGAGCCGATCAATAGCTGAAGAGGATAAAAGAAAAAGAAAAGTAACAGAGACGTGACCGATCGCCCAAGCGGCTAACGAGCCGATCAGTGGTGAAGAGGATAAAGGTAAATAATTATATACCAGTGAGCCTGACCAGGATAGTGTGCAAAGTACCAGAGCATTGTCAGAGATGCCATGATGAAACATCTGCTACGAAACAACCTTGTAAAGGAATGCCAACACGGTTTTATGCTGGGAAGATCCTGCTTAACACAATTACTAAAGGTGTTGGATATTTGGACTCAAATTCTACAACAAGGCGGAAATATCGACAATATATACCTAGATTTTTCCAAGGCTTTCGACAGTGTACCCATAATAGGCTGAGAATTAAACTGGAAGGGTACGGGATTCGGGGAAGTGTCCTAGCATGGATCGGAGACTTTCTGCATAACCACAAACAGTGCGTGGTGATAAATGGTACGAAATCGTCATGTGTACCTGTGACTAGCGGGGTAAATAATGAGGTTGTTCGCAGTCATATTTCCCGCCTGTGTTGACGGCGTGTAATACTTCAATGTGAGTCTGATCTTTTAAAATATTAGTTTTTGCATAATGTACTTAATTTGTCTTAGTATGCCTTATTGTGGGTAAAAATAAGAACATATTAAATGCATCCTCCGAAAGCGTGAATTTGCTACCAGAATTTAACAGTTAATTCATTTATAATACTTCTGATAAACTTCCTACGTGCTTATGTTTGAAATAATGAATGTATGTATCTTTATATAATTTAGCTAAATATCTTTCTCGTCAGAAACGGTCATCCCAAAGATTATGGATAAATTCATTTAGAAAAACATCATTATTTCAGGACGAAATTGGACAGGTTTCCAACAGCCTATCAGCTCTAACTCTTGAGGATGGGGCGGGGCATCTTTTCACAGCTGGGAAAAAACGCACTATAGTAGGCAGTCTTTTAAGAAGGTCGTTTAGATATCTGAATAGTCCGTCGCTCGTCATGATCTTCAAGAGTGAGATTGTCAATTGATTGAAAATGTCCAAAGGAGGGCCACCAGACTGGTGCCTGCTCTACTGAACCTCAGTTATCGAGAAAGACAGGAGCGCCTGCAACTACCTATAGCTTCTACTACAGACGGGCGAGGGACGACCTAATCGAAGTGTATAAACATCTCAGGGGGCACTACTCGGTCGAATGTATATACCTGGAGCTGGCGGACGTCCGCCCCTGCACAAGGGGTCACAGATCACGGTTGAAGAAGCCACAAGGCCAGAAAACTGTGAGGGCAATTTGTTTTCGAGTGAGAATTGTGAACTCTTGGAACAATCTGCCGGAAAACGTTGTGAGCTCATTCAAGACCGAACTTAACCAACACTGGAGAAGGTTCCGATATATTCAGGAGCCAGTGCATGCCAAGTATCTGCCAACAGTGCTTATCAAAGACATGACCGACCGCCCAAGCTGCTAACGAGCCGATCAATGGCGGAGAGTATAAAAGTAAAAGTAAGTAATACAAACTATACTAACGTAATCTGTATTACCGATTCTAGAAATGATGAAAAATATTTGTGTAATAATAAAGTTTACCTTCAGTTTGAACTAAAGCTGTTATAAAGTATTAAATAATTAAGATACTAATGCGTACCAACACACACACACACATACATACATACATACATACATACATACATGCATACTGTACATACTTCTGGAGGCATTTGAAAGCTGGGAGGCGTTGTAATCTTTGAAGGTGCGGCAGATTCTACCCATAGTGCTGCCAATGTCACCACAGTCGAAGTCTATCTCAAGGTTTGTGACGTTGTAGGTGGAGGAAGGCAGCAACTGCATCACTGTTACCGAGATTTGCACGACCTATGAGAGGAGAGAGACGTGATAATAATGCTGTGGACGACCGGGAGTATCACATAGAAACGTGACATTCATCATCAACAGTCTCTTGGTGCACACACTTTAAAACTCGTGAAGTGATATTTACAACTTTTATTCTTAGAGCAATGTCATCTACAGTATAAACGGCAGCTGACGCACTTCCAATTTACATTCACTGATACGGTGCTTAGGCCTCGATTCACCAGGGCAAGGTATTATGCAACCTTCAAAAGATGTAGCGGGTTAACTATACAGGATTGTGTACCCTTAAAGTGATTAGGTAATTTCTGTAACCTGACGGAGGCTTTAAACATATGGATGGTACATACTGATAGCCATGAGAAACCTTGGCAGGCCCAGCAGTCCGGAGGTGAATTTTGATTCAGCTCGGTAAGCTTAAGGACCAGCTTCGAATACTGGACAGTTAAAAGACAAACAAACCCTGAATTACTGTAGACACGGGAAAAAAATATTCACTCAAAACCAGGTGTAGAATGACATACATCGCTACATATAAAGAAGGCAAAGAGTAAGAGTAACTACACATTATGGAGGAAAGATTTACGCCTTAGGTTTGAGAGGAAGATGAGAGCTGGAACGAGAATTTGAGTTGATGTACAGTATACCGTTAAGTACAGTGATTAATAAGTAAAAGAATGATGGGTAATACCTGAACTCTAGAAGTGTTAACTACCATAACAATGAATAACGAGACGGTAGAGTTAAATTTACAAGATATGTAAGTGAATCCCGTAGGTGTGACAGCTCGTCGAGGGCAGTGGGGATACAACACGCACAAAATATAAAATAAATGTCAAGGAATCTTAAACGAAACAGAGAAATAAACAATGCAAGTAAAGAAGACGAGAAGAGTCAAGGAAAATATGTATGTGGATTAAATCGGAGACGACCTTGAACGAGCGGTATTGGGCTAGGAGTGAGGCAGTGGTAGACAGATGAATGGCTTTTGCTGACCCACCACCCACTGCTGAGGTGCTATACTTCCGACACGGGCCACATGAGACACCACTGACCTGATCTATAGGCACACAACAGAGAAATAATAAAAAGAGAAAAACAACAAGGGACATATAAACCGAGAAAGACAGAAAGAGGCAGTCAAGCAGCGAAAGAAAGAAAGAAATAGACAAATAAAAAGTAAAAGCGAGTCAAAAAGAGAAATAAAGGCGGAGAAAGAGACAAAAGAACGAGACACAGGCAGGGAAAGAGAGACCTGCTACCTTTGCCCTCTATCATTTGGAAAAATTGTTTACGGGTTTTAGCATGTTCGGTGTTCATAAATAATAATACTTGTATTAGATAAATTAAAATGAAATTGAAGAATATAAAATTGGCTTCTGAGTAAAATATATACGACTATTATGGTAAAATGAATAGGCTCCACTTAGCATCGATCGACATACCTCTAATACACCTGAAGTAGACCCAATACATGTACTCCTCTCCACACCTGTAACACCTGCGAGATGCTTCTGGTACTACTATACTATATAAGGATAGCAGGTGGTAGCACTAGGATCTCGTCCCGTCTGCGTGTGTTGGGATAGAACCAAAAACAAGTCTCCTCATCTTGAGTTTGAAAGTAACTAAAAGTAATCATAAAGTGACAGTACCCTCAGCTGTAGCTTTTTAGAACACAGAGGACCAAAACTCAGCATAAAATTATTGGAACGTCATATCATCTTCACACACACACACGCACGCCTTTGTTAGATACTGTAGTTAAATATATACAATAATTCAATATTGATGAAATTATAAGGAATAATTTTTGTGACTGAGGGCTACTGTGTTGTGTGTGTGTGTGCGTGTGTGGTTTTTGAGTGAAAATATGTCTAAATCAGAATTTGAGTGCGTTTGTGTTTTAGATTGTGTATTTGTAAGTCATTATGCGTGCATACATATGAGTTTATGAAGAAATATATTGTATATGTATACCTGTGCGTGCACGTCAGTGTGTATGCGTATACAGGGTATATGTGTGTTTACATGGGTGTACAGTATATGTATGTTTCTGAGAGCTTTTATGTGCGTGAAATTATCTGTGTGTGCCTGTATGCGTTTATGTGCGTGTGTGTATGCAAGTGTGTGTGGCTGTTCACCTGCATAAACTTTTTCGTCTTGTTCAGAATGTGACACAATTATTTTGCTTTATTATATTCTTATATCAAGAGAAGACCTTGGCTAACTGTTAATCTTAGTGAGTGGTAGATATGCTGTCACATAACTATCAAGAAAAAATGAGATCCTTCGTTATTGACACTGAAACAATCACAATACCGTCTGTATAATAACGAACAAAAATACAGAATTATCCAAGAAATACATAAATGAAACTCACTGGGGCGTTTATGTCTCAGTAAAATTATAATTATAAAAAAACAAGCGTAAGGTTTGACTTACCAACTTGAGTAGAGTATGTGGCAGCATCTTGGAGAGTCACACACTTTAAAACAGAAACAGTAGCAGATATCTCGAACTTTCTTTAAATTACAAAAAGGGAAAGTGTAGAAGAAGAAAAGAAATTCCTTGAGACACGTCAAAGATAAAGTTATAGACCAGCAGCTGTAGTTTTTTAGATGGTGACTAGAGTGATCACGGGTGCGGAAGTTGACAAGTGAAGGGGAGAATGACAACCACGGAATCCAGGAAGATTCCGTAGATAAGGAGGGAGCTGTACAGGCGGAGAGGGAGTGCCGCAGGACGTGTGTTGGGGGCCACTGCTGGTGTCGCACCTCATACGTCTCGGGGCCTCAGCACTATATATACCCACCTGCGGCGTCATCAAATAAAGACTGGAGAGAACGACAGAACAACTTTAATCGAGTTGAATCTCTATTGTTGCCAAGGAAAGCGAACAACCGGAGCTAAAACTCTGTTGCCAGCCGCTGTTTGCTCCTTAAAGGCGTCCAGAGTCAAAATTAAATTTACCAATGATAATATTAACGATGGAACGAAATTATAATATCTACATATTAAAAGAAAGGCAAGATTATTTGGAAAAATATCTCTGAAGCAAAATTTAAGTGGCTAGCAAGAAAATTTCAGTACAGAGACGCGTTGACGAAACGAATTATATAAAAGGGAATTATAAAACAGATAACTTAAAATATCGTATTAACTTAAATAACATTATAGAAATCATATCAGATTCAGAGTAGTAAACAACAGAAGTACATAAATAAAGGAAATAGTGGAGAGAAAAATATACATGCTTACTTGCACTGAACTTTAAAATATATTACTAAAGAATATGATAAACTTGTGTCTGTATGTGAGTTTTATTCAACACACAAACACACACACACACACACACACACACGTGACCCCTTGGTTAGAGTAAGAATGGTTTGGCCCTAAAGTGCCCTTGATATAGGGGTGGTAGTTTTACACATCTGGGATTAACACATATATAAATCTACATTGTGTAAAATCCTGTTAGCTGTTGTTGTGGTGTGGGAATGCTAATCGCTGGAGTGAGGATTCAGAATTAGAATTGAGAACCAACAAACGAAATGAGCCTTTGTGGTTTGCGCTTCAATCAAAACGAGAAGTGATTCGTAATTTGAAAAGCTGTTGAGCTATTCCTGGATTCTACTTTTTATGAACATGTTGTTGCTGATGATTTAAGCCTTCCTTATTTTCTTAATGCATTTGAGTGATCGGATATATTGTTTTTGTTGTTGACAGAGTACGGCGGCGTTCAGCATATAGTTCCTGGATAGCGATGTAAAATATTGTAAAAGCCAGATGAAACGCATACTAATATCTCAACTGAAGGATGTACCTCGTTTTTTGCAACATACTTCCTAAACTAATAGATACATTTCCAGAAAACATATTACATCATTATAACCTGTATTAAAAGAATCCTGACTGACCCTGTTACATAGAGCAATGTTAAACTTGAACCCTTTGTGGTGCCGAATCGTGTACTTTAAAAGCCAGAAGACAGTGAAACACATCTGCCTCCAGTCTTTGTACAGTATTTTTCTTTTCAATTTTCAACGCAGTACAAGAAAGTGCCAAATTGAGTTATGCCTCTTGGTGACTATACCTGAATGATATGGATATCGAGGGAAACCATGTAAACTCTACATGGTAATACTAAGTTATTGGCCTGGTGTACCCACTCAGATTATCTGTCCGTGGCTTTACCTCGGTGACCACGTAAGTATAAATGGCTCTGGTTTCTAAAGACACTCGCTTCCATACTCATTTTTTATTTGTTGTGTTCTCTCTTAGCTAAAAATAATTCCTGATTATACTTTGATCATTATGAAACATGATGTAGTCCACACGCATTAAAAATTTCGTTTTATGCAAAACAATACGTCTGCTTATTGAATGAATAAATGTCGTATGCAATCTTCTACAATAAACTGAGTTCACACACACACACACACACACACACACACACACACAGTGACCTCCACCACCAAGCAATGGAAAGGTTTGGCAGTGGACTACCGCACCACCCTCGTCATCATCACCTCCTGCAGCCCCCCACCCAACTCGCGCAGTCCGCCACTACAACAAAATTCAGCCCATAAGAGCCCACACTGACAGATATAAGAACAGCACCATCCCATCTATTGTTAAAATAATAAACAACTACTGATTTACGTACTGTACAGCCCTGTAAATGTATTCAATGCATATTATATCATTATGTCTAAATCAAATGTAAGTCTGTGTATTTTCAGCCACCGGCTGCAACTCTATTAATAAACAGTTTATTATTATTATTATTATTACTACACACACACACACACACACACACACACACACACACACACACACACAGAGTTCATACTTCACCACCAAAGGGTCGAGACGTACCTGGCGCTGCTGTGGCAGCATCCAGGTCAACGGTTATGTTGGCACGTACCAATTCCCTCTCCTGAACCCTCCGCCACACCGGAATATCAACAAGTTCTCGCCAGAAGTCACTATCTCATTTAGGAAAGGAATGGAACCAGTGTTGAATAGCGGTGAACAGTGCTTAAGTCAGTGAAAAACAACTCAACAGTAATAGCTGAGTCGTACCCAAGCTAATCTTCACACAGTGAGGTCCCAGGTACCCAAAGATAACTGCCCGTGAGACTCAACAACACCAGCTATGTGTTAATCCGTTCACGATAGGGAGGCCTGGGATCACACCTCACTCACTTGAATGAGTGAGATCCTGTAACACCAGATCACGTGGTGTCCCCATGATGCTACGACACCACGTAGTGAATGAGTTGCTGCAGCATCATGTGAGGTTCCTCATAGCACCATCCGTGAGGGAATTACTACACCACATTAGACCCCTCATAACACCATCTGTGAGGGAATTACTACACCATGTGAGGCCCCTCATAACACCATCTGTGAGGGAATTACTACACCACATGATGCCCCTCATAACACCATCTGTGAGGGAATTACTACACAATGTCAAGCCCCTCATAACACCATCTGTGGTGGAATTACTACACCACGTCAATCCCCTCATAACACCATCTGTGGTGGAATTACTACACCACGTCAATCCCCTCATAACACCATCTATGAGGGAATTACTACACCACGTGACGCCCCTCATAACACTATCTGTGAGGGAATTACTACACCACGTCAAGCCCCTCATAACACCATCTGTGAGGGAATTACTACACCACGTGACGCCCCTCATAACACTATCTGTGAGGGAATTACTACACAATATCAAGCCCCTCATAACACCATCTGTGAGGGAATTACTACACCACGTCAAGCCCCTCATAACACCATCTGTGAGGGAATTACTACACAATGTCAAGCCCCTCATAACACCATCTGTGAGGGAATTACTACACCACGTCAAGCCCCTCATAACACCATCTGTGAGGGAATTACTACACAATATCAAGCCCCTCATAACACCATCTGTGAGGGAATTACTACACAATGTCAAGCCCCTCATAACACCATCTGTGGGGGAATTACTACACCACATCAGGCCCCTCATAACACCATCTGTGAGGGAATAACTACACCACATCAGGCCCCTCATAACACCATCTGTGAGGGAATTACTACACAATGTCAGGCCCCTCATAACACCATCTGTGAGGGAATTATTACACAATGTCAAGCCCCTCATAACACCATCTGTGGGGGAATTACTACACCATATCAGGCACCTCATAACACCATCTGTGAGGGAATTACTACACCACATCAGGCCCCTCATAACACCATCTGTGAGGGAAATACTACGCAATATCAAGCCCCTCATAACACCATCTGTGAGGGAATTATTACACCACGTCAAGCCCTCATAACACCATCTGTGAAGGAATTACTACACCACATGATGCCCCTCATAACACCATCTGTGAGGGAATTACTACACCACGTCAAGCCCCTCATAACACCATCTGTGAGGGAATTACTACACCACGTCAAGCCCCTCATAACACCATCTGTGAGGGAATTACTACACCACGTGACGCCCCTCATAACACTATCTGTGAGGGAATTACTACACCACATCAGGCCCCTCATAACACCATCTGTGAGGGAATTACTACACCACGTCAAGCCCCTCATAACACCATCTGTGAGGGAATTACTACACCACGTCAAGCCCCTCATAACACCATCTGTGAGGGAATTACTACACCACGTGACGCCCCTCATAACACTATCTGTGAGGGAATTACTACACCACATCAGGCCCCTCATAACACCATCTGTGAAGGAATTACTACACAATGTCAAGCCCCTCATAACACCATCTGTGGGGGAATTACTACACCACGTCAAGCCCCTCATAACACCATCTGTGAGGGAATTACTACACCACGTGACGCCCCTCATAACACTATCTGTGAGGGAATTACTACACCACATCAGGCCCCTCATAACACCATCTGTGAGGGAATTACTACACCACGTCAAGCCCCTCATAACACCATCTGTGAGGGAATTACTACACCACATGATGCCCCTCATAACACCATCTGTGAGGGAGTTACTACTCTACGTGTCTGCTGTTCAACAGATTTTTTATTTAGAGTGCCCCAAAGGGGGGTAGTTTACTGGGCACCCCCTTACATCCTGTGCAAGGTGAAGCGCAGAAGCGTTTAAAGTGCCCTTCTGGGAAGCATGCGGAGTTCATGCTTGCCTTTATGACTCATGCATTAAGGGCGTAAAAGCCTGAAGGGTCATGGGTTTTGTCAGCAAGTTACATAAAGTGACAGAATAATGAGTGTGTGTGGGGGAAATTTCCCGGTACAATTTATCTATTTATGGCAAAGCGTGGCAGGTCCCTAATAATGTCAAGTGCCAGGCCATAGCCATAGGCATTGACAATATTGAGTTACATACCTTTTAGTGTGATTGTGATGGCGTGTACGTCGGTAGTGTCGGCTTCAAGGGGGACCTCGAGAGGTTGATAGGGGACGTCCTTCTTGGCGTAGATACATAGTCCACTTGCATGTCCACATGGTGGTCAATTGATGTGGAGAACTGGAGTGGATGGGCCCCAGGTGCCGGTATGCCGGTGGTGGACAGGGGGCCGGGGGTGGTGTCCTCGGGTCCATGAGCGTGCCGTGGGTGGACGGGGGCAGCCGGGCACGGGGCAGGCTCTGTGTGGACGCCGGCAGTGGTGCCAGGCGGCGGTGGAGTTGGCCGTGAGCATGAGGGGTACACAGGGGGCTACCAGGTTGTGCCAAACCAGAAGAGGGGAGTGACTGGGTAGCAGCTGGGGGCAGGGGTAGTCTGTGTAGGTTGGAGATGGCGGTACAGAGTATATCAAAGAGTCTTTCGATACGGTTGGTAAATTCGTGTAAGAGGGATATGATCTGTGTCGTGTCACCAGAAGGGGGTTGTAGGGGGCACCTGTGGGGGCACAAGGTCTGACAGCGCGTGAGTGGAGACGGGGAGGAGGCCCAGTTTTAGTTGAGTTAGGAGATGGCTGGGACTGCTGTGTTACAGCCAGGTGAAGCCAGGCAGGGGCAGGTGTTGTTGAAGAAGGCTCGGTAGGCTGGGGGAGAGGTTGAGATTGATGTAGCCTTCGGGGAGGCTTTTCTCCTGGGACAGGCGGACGTTTGGGGCATTGTCGTGAGTCAGCATTGTGCCAGCCACCACAATTACAACACCTGGCGTCAACAACATAGCCCACACCACCCCCATTGAGGTGGTCTTTGATTTTTTGGGCACAGACAGAGGAGTGATGGCTACATGAACAGAAGCGACATCTGGGACGATCACGTCGGCAGCAGGTGGTTAAGGTGTGACCCCAATGGGAGCAGCGCACAGTGGAGGGAGGACTAGGTGGGCATCAACAGTGGTTGGGCACTCCCTCCCCTTCCATTTAACTATGACAGCTGCTTGTGGGGTCTTCCCTCGGTAGTGTCGAATTATACTGAGTATACGTGGATTAAAGTTACTAGCATCTTCGACTTCAGCGTATAGGGGGAACTGTTTAACTAGGATGTGGCAACATTCCGCTGCATCAGCAGGTGGAGGCACGAGGACAACCCATTCAAATCCAACAGTACTAAGTGTTTCAAGACCTCAGGTGTCTGACACTTCATAAAGTTATGGTTCTTACCATTTCGGAATTGAATGGTGAGACCGTCTTGTCTCCAATACTTTGTTGTCCAATTAAACCGGTCCTCGATGGTTTTCAGTGAGTCCTTGTGGAAGTGCAGAGGGGTGGGTGGTCTAGGGGAGGCTCGTGCCCTTGGCATTGGTGTTGCCACTCCGGCAAGTGTTTCCCATAGAAACATTGCTGTTACTGTAACTATCATTGAGGTCTGACTCTTGCAGGGTGTGGGATGCACTATGACTATCCGTCTCAGAAAGGTCTGTATCCATGAGAGAGGGGACGCCTCTTCTGGGGTGCTTACGTCAACCCCCCCACCCCATCGCTGGCAACACCTGCCGGTGAAGGGGTAGGTTGAGACTGAGGTGGCTTTTGTGTGACGATCGGGAGGACAGGAGCACCCATGGGCACACATCTAACCTCTTACGTGGTCAGACCGCGACTGTGCTGTTCATCACCTCAGCGCACATGGTCTACGTGACCTCCACTGTAAACATTCATCTGCATGCTCACTGTATGTTCCTTTACCTTTCTCTAATGAAGGCTTTTGTTAAACCACCAATGTCAATGTACAGTATGTAATGAGTCATTTATGTCCAATGTATATTTTCAGCCTTCGGGCTGCAGAACTTTTTCAATAAACCGTTAATTATTATTATTATTATTATTATTATTATTATTATTATTATTATTATTATTATTGTTATTACTATTATTATTATTATTATTATTATTATTATTATTATTGCACACACACACATACACACACACACTACTACTACTACTACTTTGCTGTCACTCGGAATCAAGTATGACGATCATCCAGCTTTGATAAAATTATAAGGGTTATTAAGAAAGTCACCTTCGTTCATGAACTCTGGGGTGACTAGAGGGGTCGATACAGGACCGGCAGGGTCATCCACAGATGTTGCACATGTGGAGGGCTACATCTAGTGCGGCATCAGCGTCTTTCCGGTATTGACATCTTCTCCTGTGGTGCTCCTGCAAGCGGTACAGTGTAGAGGAATCATCACCCAGGTGAGGGGGTCGCTTTGGCACTTTTTCAATGTTTGTCTTAAGATTATCCTTATACCTTTTCAGTTGCCCGCCGGCGTTATGTTTACTATTCATTAGGTGACTGTGAAGTAGTTGTTTTGGCAGTCTACTGTCATCCATGCGGGTAACATGGCCAGTCCAACGTACTTGTTCATGTACAATAGTACCCTCGTTGCTCCTACAAATGGTGTTAGCGAGACTACTGGCATTTGTTATCTTGTCTTCCCACCGAACTCGGAGGATGGAGCGTAAACTACATTGGTGAAAGTTTGCAAGTGCCTTGAGGTGCATTCTGTATGTGACCCATATCTCACTGCCATATAGCAGAGTGGGGAGGACCACTGCTCGATATACGTGCAGCTTTGTAGATAATATCAGCTCCCTGCAGCTGAAGTCATGGGTACGGAGTCTGCCAAAGGCTTGAGATGCAAAATGCACATCTGATCCAATGTTGAATCTCTTCATCGAAGTCCATGGTGGTGGACAGGTGGGAGCCGAGATATCGAAAGTGGGTAACATTAGAGAGGGTAGTGCCGCTAAGAAGGATGGATGGTGGAGGTGTGGCTGAACCAGGGGCAGGCTGAAAAAGAGTCTGTGTCTTACGTACATTCACCTCAAGGCCGACGTGTGCACGCATCTGTGTAGGTGTTCAGGATCTCCTGTAGGTCACGTTCAGTGTGAGTGACAAGGGTGAGGTCGTCTGCATACTGAAGTTCAGTAATGGAAGCTGTTGACACCTTTGTTCCTGCCTGGAGTCGTCTTATGTTGAAAAGATCCTTCATCCAGCACTGGATGTTCACCCCACCGGCTAAATTGGCACTGGCACGAGTAAGGAAGGCAGCCAAGAAAATGGAAATAAGAGATAGTGCTAGTAGACATCTTTGTTTTACCCCCGTTTAGATGGGTAAGAACTCAGACTGGGTGTCATTGTGCAGGACACTGCCGTTCATGCCTTCGTGGAGTTGTCTCACAATGGCGATGAATTTTGCTTGGCAGCCAGAATGGTCGAAGAAATGGCTGCTGAGATTCAATGTCAAGGAGTGTAAGAGGATGCACCTGGGGCGCACCAACGGTAAGGAGGCGTATCATATGTCCCAACGGGATGAAGAAACTACACTATTTGAGACTGAATGTGAGAAGGACCTAGGTGTGTATTTTGAAAATGGGCCATTGCGAGAAGAAGGTAAATCAGGAAAATAAATTATCAGGTCTCATAAGAAGGTCCTTCAGATATCTAGACGGTCCGTCCCTTGTAACGATCTTCAGGAGTGAAGTGCTTCCCCATCTGGAGTACTGTCACCCCGTCTCGTCCCTGATATATACTAGGGACTGTCAGTTGGTTGAAAATGTTCAAAGGAGGGCCACCAGACTGGTGCCTGCCCTTCGGCACCTCAGCTACCCTGAGAGATTGGAGCGCCTGAACTTGCCTAGCTTATACTACAGACGGGCAAGGGGTGACATAATTGAGGTGTATAAGCATCTCAAGGGGCACTACTCAGTCGAGTGTCCTTACTTGGAACTGGCGGACGCTCGCCCCACAAGGGGTCACAGCTCAAGATTGAAGAAGCCTCAAGTCCAGAAAACTGTGAGGGCAAACATTTTTGGGGTGAGAGCTGTGAGCTCTTGGAACAATCTACCAGAAAGTGTTGTGACGGCACCGAGTGTGAGCTCTTTCAAGACAAGACTTGACCAACACTGGAGAGGGTTGAGGTACATTCAGGACCCAGTACTTGCCAACAGTGCATAACAGAGACGTGACCGATCGCCCAAGCGGCTAACGAGCCGATCTTTTGGCGAAGAGGATAAAATAAAAGGAAAAGTAATGAGAGACGTGACCGATCGCCCAAGCGGCAAAAGAAAGTGAATTGTAACTTCTACGTTGACGATCTGCTTCTCTCAGTAGATTCGCCGGGGAAGGCAACGATAATTACCCATTGACTGAGACAGCTGAGGAAGAAGGGCGGATTCAGACTTACAAAGTGGATCTGTAATCACAGGGAAGTCCTCAAGGCAATTCCACAGACAGAGTAAGCCGTGGGAGTAAAGGAAGTCATTTTGAAAGACGATAGGCTCCCCACTGAACGAGCGCTGGGAATCTTGTGAGACCTGGAAAAGGACGAACTAGCAGTCCGGGTCCAGATCCCTAAGAAACCGGAGACGAAACGAAGCCTTCTGAGTATGGTCAGTTCCATATATGACCCACTGGGACTCATCGCTCCGAGCGTCACAAGAGCCAAAATTATATTCCAGGATGAGTGTAGACGAGGTGTTGGGTGGGATGAACGAATGGCTGAACAGAACAGGGTGGCTTGGCGAGGGTATGAGCAATAGGGGTTGGGTGTAAACTGGACTGCCCAGTATGGGCCAATAGGCCCGCTGCAGTTTCCTCCATTCTTATGTTCTTATGTTCTTATGTAACTTCTTCACCTGTCACAGGTACACGTTCCACGGTGCTACCCGCCCGAGAATGCAAATCCAGTGGCTTCCGTGCAACTACACCACTTCTACGACGCCTCCCAACAAGCGTATGGAGCTGTATCGTATCTTAGGACCACGTGTGAAGATGGAACCCACCATATCTCCTTCGTGTCTGGCAAGGCCCAGCTAGCCCCTCTGAAACAGCAGACCATACCTCGACTCAAGCTCTGCGCGGCAGTACTGGCTGCCAAGGCACACAACCAACTACGACGAGAGCTTGAATTACAAATAGACAGATCAGTGTTCCGGACAGACGCTTCCATTCCTTCGTGGCCAATCAGTGGCAACAATACACGAGGACTCCAATGCAGAACAATGGCGCCACGTGAAGTCGGCATTGAACACAGCCGATGACGCGAGTCGTGGACTACAGGGAACAGAGCTCAACGAGGAGGGCAGGTGGATTCGGAGACCTGCTTTCCTCTTGTTGGAAGAATACAGTTGGCCAAAGAGTCCAATGAGGATTCCAGACCTCACAGAAGGAGACCCAGAGGTGAAGAAGGAAAGCACGGTGCTGACGATGAACGCTGACCAGGGGGAGGGTATCCTCGATAAGCTATGGGCCAGGTACTTCTCGTGACATCGACTTCTGAATAGTGTAGTATGGATTAAAAGGTTCATAGAATGGCGGCTGGGGAAGCGAAAGAACAAACATCACCGAAAACATCGACTCAAGGTCAGCGAATTGGAAGATGCGAAGTTAGTCGTCTTAAGATTTAAGTAAAGGAAAGGATTCCCTCGAGAACTCGGAATGTTACAGCAGGGACAACCCGTGAGAGGTAGTGACTTGAGTCGACTGGAACCTCATCTAGACACGCACGGTTTGATCAGAGTAGGCGGCCGACTGAAACATGCCACTCTCCACCCAGACCAGGAGAATCCCATACTGTTGCCGAGGGACAACAGGATCACGGGGCTCATTATGAGAGAGGTACGCTTGACTAGAGCTGGACACTCAGGACGAGAACACACTCTTGCCATAATACGTGGGACATACTGGATACCTAAGTGTCGCAAATTACTCGACCGCACAATACGGACGTGTGTGACTTGTTGGAGAAGCAACTGGAGGCCTACCCACCAACGCCAAGCCGACCTGCCAGAAGATGGAAGCATGCCCAATTCATCGCGGGCCAATTTTGAGAGAGGTGGGTAAAGGAATATCTTCTGACACTACGTCAGTGACAAAGATTATTCAAAACTCGCCATAATCTCCACGCTGGGGATATTGTGATCATCTCTGGAAACCCTTCCCCAGGAGTCGGATGGCCCGGTGTGAAGTGTCAAAGTGAAGACAAAGGACTCAGTGTTAATACGCCCAGTGACGAGACTCTAAATATATTTGTTCTCGTTGGTCTAACCCTATACCCCAAAATGTGAGTGTGATTGTGAACTGTTGAATCCTCTGAGAACTCTAAATAACTTTAATAAGTGTAATTATGCACTGTATATTGATAGTATTATTCAAATTGTGTCCTGATGTACCAGCAGTTGTTATATGTGAATTGTATTCAACAGGTTTTGACCGAATTAAACTCATCGCGTCAACTACAAGGGTCTTATTGTCCTGCACAAACCAAAATCGCTCTTTTGAGCGATTACACTAAGACTTATTTTTGACATGGGCAACAAGAACTCTGTGCACTATGGTATATGTTTCATTAAACAAAATTTTTATGAATCGCTTGCAAATACAGTACAGTATAACATGTATGTTTTAATCCGTTAGGTATTTATGCAGTTTGAACACATAACACCGTTCTCTTACTATTGATTATCCGAAAATTAATTACTACATAAGTACAGTGTATGCTGTATAAACAGTAACGATTTCTAATTGACAAGATAATTGCGTTTTTCCTGTTTCTCTTTCAGTTCGATAAAGAATACGAGAAACGAACATTCTAATCCAGTGGTTCCAAAACTAGGAGTAAATTACCCCAGTTAGGACCTGGATTATTCGATTTTTTATGTGGGTAATTGGGTACTCTACACCGGATCAGGCACCTAGCTGCAGTAAAACAACCCCACTCGTCTAGCTGATTATTACAGTATTAAGTTCTTTATGTTGTTTGTAACTGTGAAGCCAGAAGTGAGTGAACAATAAAACTTGTTCTCACTCTGTAGGTATAATTCCGCCAATCTTTTGATCGCAGTTGATGATACAAATAATTATTATGGAATCAGATGGGTGGGTCATTATGAAGGTAGACATGCGAAAAATTGGTAATGACTCACTAAAATTTGGGAACCACTGATTGTCTGAACCACTGTTCTAATCGCTATACTTCAGCTACAGTATATTACCAGTGTACCAACTTCACTGTACCCCCGTACAACACACCATAGAATAAATGCATTAAAATTGTAGTCTCTGCTTTTATAAACTTGCCACCACCCTTTCAGTTGTGCAGTGAAATTATATTTGTCTGTCTAATTCGTAGGAAACTTTATCGATCTTTCGTGAAAGTTCATGATTTTAAAATTAATTCATTTAAAATAAGTGTCGTGAATCAATGTTTGCCTTATTTATCCGTCCACGCCGAGAACATAGTAGGGTATTGATACAATTTTGAATATATGTTGTAGTCACTACGTAGCTCGCTTTAGTACTGTTTAGTGTTGTACAGTCATATGAAGATCACCATAGATAAATGTGTAGCGCCTTCGTCCAAAACATTAAGCAAATACAGCTATATAATAAATGACATGTAAAAAGTGTTTTGCAATGCCGTATATCTTCCTTCGGTCATGATTTCGGCATTTGAATATTATTTCATATATAACTACCTCTTATTATATTGAAATATCGATGAATTATAATGGAAATTACAAATTAATATTATAATTATTAAAAAGTGTAGTATATAGTTGGTAGACCTGTCTCGGGCGTGTTGTTGGTAAGAAGAGTTGGTACTTCTGCGTCAAATATGGCGGAGTGGTCAGTTGGGAGTGACGCAGACCTTGTTGCCCATGGTATCTTGCCGCTTCCCCTGTGTTAGGTTTGTAATTCTCGTAAAGCCTTATAGCCTTGTGAAGATATCAGAGTATAGATAAAAAAAGGGTATCAATATTATTTACTGTAAATATTCGTTTAGTGTGTAGCAACGAAAGAAATTTATTGTGTTCTCATTTCAGTATGTGCCTAATGTAACTTATTCAGGTTTATATAACAAAACAACCATCCTTTTTGCACATTTCGGGTGAGGTGTTTTGAACTGCATCCTAATCCAAATGTTAAGTCATCAGTATATTATTCTGTTTAGTAAAATATTTGCATTATTTTATTCCGTCAGAACTCGATCAAAGTTCCTTCCCATGTATTTATTTAATGGTTGGTGATGAAATGCACCTTTGGTATATGCCAAGGCGTTGGTTGTTATCTTATCTCTTGATTCTTTGTTTTGGGAGCATGTAGACACCTTTGTGGGGCTGAACATTTAGTGACTGCAGATGACATGAACCAACAAGAGACTAACATAATAATCTTATATATTTAGTTGATAGATTAGATTTTGTAGTTTCTTGTCTATCATTATCAGTGGTTTAACCTTGTCGGGAATACTGACATTTCACAGTGGCACTTTATGCATTATAATACTGTCAGCTTGATTATAAGGAATGTGCTGAGAACAAGAATGTGTCTTTAAGATTTTTTATTGAAAGATGATTTGGTAAAACTTGACAGTGGTCCAGCCTCAGCACCAACTCAAGAAAATATTTCCTTAAGAGATAAAAACTTTCTTATTTAGTAAAACGGTAAAGGTGGAGGAGACATCACCAGAAGGACTTTATGGAATTGCACCAAGTTTTCAGATGATGGTGCTTGGATAATGCTGAGTAATAAAATCAAAATTACATTGTAGTATTTTTTTCCTTCATCTTTTTAGCCAATCCTTTGGTCATAAATTACTTGTTAGTGGGCATGGCATGAAAGAAGAGGGAATTAAAGGAGTAAAAACACTGGGACCACTGATCATATGGCAGTAATTTGAATTCTATGTGCTTTGTAGGAGAAGAAATAAATTATTTACCGTAATAATGGCACTGTTGGATCTCCTGTGGCAAATATGTTTTGGTTCACATCGTCTGCTATACTGGCGCATTGGGTGTGTTTATTATGATTTATACTGGATTCAATGCATTCATTTTACGTAGAGATAATGTAAGAAAATATACATGACAATACACAGGTTATTAAGTTAGTTGAGGTTAGGTAAGGTTTTAATATGTTCTGTACATTGTTATTTCTGTTTTCATGTTCAGTATCATCCAAAAAACATCTGAAAACTTGGTGTAATTCCATAACTTTCTTCTGGTGCTAATCGTCTAATCCACCTTGACCTGAAAAAATTACAAAAGTGTTCGTGGAATGTGTTTTGCGTCACATCACTTTTCAAGTCTGTAATAGGCTGAGGAAGACAGCAAACATGACCTCACCAAGTATGCCATTTTTAGACTGGTGATGGTTTTTTTTGTCAAAATGGAATTAGTAAAGATTCGTTTTATGCCTTAACGTGAATTTAATATCAGAAATGGGTTTCCTATGTTTTTCATGGTAAGTTGAAAGAATATTACTTTTATTTTTGTCACTGATAAATATTTAAGGGGAGACAACCATGATTTGCACAAAGTGGGCAAGGTTCTGAAGATGAAAAATGTGGGGTTAGGTTAGCTTTGACCAATCAGAGGACAGTTCAACTCTTTTGGGAGATTTACAGATGCGCAAAATTTAATCTAGCAATATTCAGTCGTGTTATGGCTCCCTCGTGACCGAAACACAGAAAATGCTCAAAAACAAAAAACAAAGAGAATCACTTTGCTCTGCCATTGGCTAGATATGGTAAGCTTTTAATAGAATTAGCACTTTCCTGGGTCAGGTTAGGCTGGATCAGGTTTGTTTGGTGTTTTAACCCTAGATTTTCCCTCAACTTCAAACCACTGCCTACTTTAAAAGACAATGTTGTCATTGCTCATGTTAAATGGGTCATATCTCCATAAATAAGCATTAGCCCTCAAAATAAAGGTCATATTCATTCAAAGCACCATGAAAAACATTAGATAACCTATTTCCTTTCGCAAATTCCCATTATGACATAAAATGAATCTTTACAAAGGACTTTATTGTTCTAAAATAATATATTAGAAAGTAATTGTAATATGGTATTTTAGTAGACGTTTGGTATGTTAGTTTTCCTCATTTTATGAATGACAAATTAAAGGATGTAGCTGTATCTAAAAAAAATAAAGATTTCTGATATTAACCACGCTCAATCCCAGAAACTAAAAATTGTGGACAGAAGCAGCAGCCCCCCTGGAAACATAAAAACTCTTAAAAGTGAAATTACTTTAATAATACTAATACAGTACTGTAATAATATTTATTCTGTAAAATTGTCATACAGGTTTACAATTGCATAAGCATGTTTATAAACTATGCAGTTATATACTTCAGCATAAATACCACAATGTACCGCATGTATACAGTGCATGTAGTCCGTGGGAGTATACAGTTTCCTGTGTGCCGTGACAGTGCAGGTAAACAACAAAAGTAAACAGTATGTCAGTAAGGCAACTTGACCAAGGATAGCCAACAAAGCTGTCAGGTGTTTATTTCCAGGAGGGTTCTTTGCTTAAACTTATGCTTGGTCTCTAATCAGTAATAGTATGTCTACAGGAGTGTTAATGAAAGTTTATTTTATAGAATTCAACAACCATTACATTGCTCTTGGACTATCCGATGCTGGCGTATCACTACCGCAGTACTGTTTTCAGTCCCCGACTTACGACACGGTTAGGGACCGACGACCAGGTCGTAAGTCGAAAATGCGAAAATAATACAGAGAAAATCTAAAATGGGTGTCTCTTTTTCTTCTCAGCACCACAAGAACTCTCACTTTTATGCTTGCCAGCCATTTTAAAGGGAATTACAAACGAAAATTATGTCAGTACAGTGCACAGCGCGATCACTAACGTTGGGACTCAAAAATACGTAATTTAAAAAAAAAAAAATTGTACGACTGCGGCGGTTGTTTGTCCAGGTGGTTGTAAGTCAAGTAGGTCTTAAATCAAGAAGTACCTGTACATTACTGTACAGTTGTACATTCTGTGGTTTAATGATATAGAAACTCACTTTCTTCTCTTGCTGCAGCTTCATCTGTTATTCATATATATATATATATATATATATATATATATATATATATATATATATATATATATATATATATATATATACATATATACAGTGATATCTCCGTTAGCCTGAACAATTGGTGCAGAGCACTACTGGGAATTAGAGATTTCTGGGTAACGAGACAACTCTCAAATCCGGAAAAAAAACTCTCTCATCACTGGAATTTTCTGGGTAACTGAAAATTTTCTCGGGTGTTCCAGAATAGATGCATTATGTCATCTCTCAAAGCCTGAGAAAAATCCCTCATCCCTGGAATTTTCTTGGTAATAGAAAAATATTCTCGGATGCTCCAGAAATTGTGCATTACAGTATAGTCTTCATTTTCGCTGTCAATTGAACCCGTGGAGGTCCTCGTAAAACGAGAAACGCATAAACAAAATAGCAGAACATATGGGATTAATTGAAATAGAGACTGGGCCGACTCCCAAACTACACTTTTTCCGATACATTACGTACGTTGTAGTAAAAATAACATCTTGACTTTATGATGGTATGCACACACAATTAATATTTAAGAGAAATATCAATAATATTAGGTTTTTTAATACTTACGTTAGTAGAAAAGATGGCTGGGCACACGGGGATGGGGGGTTGGTTCCGAGGCAGAGAGCAGATCATTGGCCCTCACCTGTATCTCTTGTATCAATTGTATCACTATCCACCACAGAGGCTTGCAGGGCCTCTTTGTCAAACCCCTCAAAGTCCATATCCTCACTATCACTGACTTGGGCCGGCTGTGGTGGGTGGCGGGTGAAGAACTCGGTAATGTTTTGTTGACTGGGCGACCTTGTGCACACCCTGCCTGCGCCGCTTCCTGCGTAAATGATGGAATGAACCGTGTAAATAAAAATTGCCGGTCTGGCAAGGTGCCGCATACATGACCAAAAGCGTAAACCAAATCCGCGTAAATCGAGACTATACTGTACTATCTCTTGACCCCGGAATTTTCCAGGTACAGCATGCCCTTCAAATTCACGGGGGTTAGGTTCTCAAAATGGTCGCGAACTGCTAAATCTGCGAATAACATTTGCTGACGGGGGGGGGGAATTGCATTTTTACTTGTTTACAAAGAAATACATATTCCCTTTGTGTTTGCCCTTGGGACAATTATTTCTTTTACCTGTATTGTACTATATATACTATTATATAGGAAAGATATAAGATGAGCCAAATATACTAGGTAGGTTGCTGTGGTAATAGTTTACAACAAGTGTCATCTGTGATCCACGCTGATAATTACCATGGAAAAAAATTTTCCTGCTATATTTCATTGTTTGGGTTGTTGTTCCGGTTGTGTTTGGGTACTACCAATATTTGTAAGTTTAGATTAGGTTACGTAAAATATTTTTTAGACGAAAAGTTCGAACTCGGGGTTAGAAAAAAGTGCCAAAATTGATTAATGGTGTTTTCAATCACTCGATTTAAATCGTGTCAGTCCTATCTTACATCACTGGAACAACAATAAACAAAAGTTAAATACTGTATAATATGGACAAATTTCTTAAAGAAATTATCTGTAATAGCTAAGCAACAAGCTTGTAAACTATTATCAAAAGTAATTTATCTTATATACAGTAGTTACCGCAATATACAGTCTCTCCACGACTTACGACAACCCGGACATACGACGGCCATGGTTGTATAAAATATTTTTCACATTACGTATTTTCAAGTCCCGATGTTGGTGATCCCTCTGTGTACCGACAGAATTTTTGTTTGTAATTCACTTTAAAATGGCTGGCAAGCACAAAAGTGAGAGTTCTCGTGATGCTGAGAAGAAAAAGAGACACCTATTTTAGAATTTCTATGCATTATTTTCGCCTTTTCGACTTACGACCTGGTCGTCGGGACGGAACCCCGTCTTAAGTCGAGGAGAGACTGTATAGATAATAGATATTAGATTTTGTTTTATTTTTTTCAGGCTGGCATTGTAGCATTCTCGTATTGTTATTAGAGACCATCAAAATCCTTTTGCTTATCTCTCTGAGGAGGAGTTCATCAAGTGGTATAGGCTGTCAAAGGAATGCATCCATGAACGAGTTGAACCACATGCCAAGAGTTCAAGAAGGATGAGGCAAGAAATTCTGGTGTTACAATAGGGTGCTGTCTACAAGATAATTGAGTTAAGAACATAAGAATGGAGGAGACTGCAGCGGGCCTATTGGCCCAAACTGGGCAGTCCCATTTACACCCAGCCCCTATCTCTCACATATCCACCCAACCTATGTTTGAAGCTATCCAGCGTATTCTAGTTAATGATGATGTTTGGTAACTTGTTCCACTCTACTACCAAACCAATGTTGACCTATTTCACACCTAAATCTAAATTTGTCTAATTCAAAACAACTGTTACGAGTTCGCTCCTGGTTGGATAGTTTGAGTACTTTTGTAACGTAACCTTTGTTTAGCCCTGACTTCCATTTATACACCTCTATCATATCGCCCCTCACTCTACGTCTCTCGAGGGAGTGCAAATTAAGATGCTTTAACCTGTCTCTGTACTCAAGGTTCCTAATGTCCGGGATTAGTCTTGTCATTCTCCTCTGAATTCCTTCTTGGGATTCTATGTCCATTCTGTAGTATTGTGACCAGAATTGAACTGCGTTATCCAAGTGAGGTCTCACAAGCGTAAGATAGTTTTTGGATGACCTCGCTAATTTTATAACCAACACTCCTTTGTATGAACTCAAGTACTTTGTTAGCCTTGTTTCGAACAAATACACATTGTTTGCTTGGTTTAAGATTCCGTAAGTTAGCTTAGGTCAGGTCAGGTTAGGTAATTTTTTTTTTTTTTTTTTTTTTTTTTTTTTTCTTTTTCTTTAAGGTGATTAACCCACCCGGGCACAAGTCACTGACCCACATCAGGGCCTGGAGGGCGAAAATATAATAATAATAATAAATTAATAAAATAAATAAAAAGTATAATAATAATAAATAAATACAAAAATGAAAAAATAAATCAATAGTGAGAAACGATAGTATGTATGTTGTGTTGTCAATAGTAAGAGAAACAATTGAGACCCTGCAATTGTGTGTAAATGAGGCAGAAAGACAGATCAGCAGCCTGGGACTAGGTGACAATTTTCGTGATGCCATATGGCAGCAGGGTCTACCACCAGACAATACAGTACATTATGCTTCCAATATCTTCCCAGGTGGTAGTACCTCCCTGTTTGGTAGCTGCCTACTGCTTAGGTTCGACCAAATGTACCTTTGTAGACCGAAACTCTAAATCTTGGATTTGGGTATTTGTTTAGAAGTGTATTGGGTATTTATTCAATGTTATGCAGTGATGCAAAAAAGGGAGGGGGGGGGGGGGAACATAACCACTGTGCAGTACTTGGCACCCATGAAAACCCCTAAACCCACCTCCCGTAATTACAGGACAGTACAGTAATATCTTCATTACCCAGAATTCATTAATATGTACTCAGAATTGAAATTGGCTCAGAGTTTTTCCAAGAAAATTGTCAACATTCCGTGTCTGTGAGCGAGTTTTCAAGGTTGAAAATCGTTTTATTTTTTATTTTTATTTATTTATTTTTTTTTTTCGAAAAGTCTTAAATTTGATTCCAGGCCTTGAGCAAATTAAGAGGTTAAATATCAGGCACATTTTCTGGACATTTTTATGAAAACTTCCTGAAACTCTCACGAGTTTTTTCCCGGGTCTCCGAGGGTGAAAGAATGTTTAAACTCGGAAACTTTTACATGGAACCAGAAAAATTCTAGAGATGTGGGATTTTTCATGGTTTGAGAGTCTTCTTGTTATCTGGAAGTCTCTCATCCCTGGAAGAGCTCTGCACCAATTATTCCAGCTAATAGGGATATCACCTGTATGTTGTTGCACTTTACAGAGGGTGATCCTCTGAAGAACTTAAAATGTAACACAGTAATATATATCATCATAGGAGCCATGTTGTTTACTATAATCAAGATATGCAATGTTAGACAAAACAGTAAATAAAAGAAATATATACAGTACTGTATATCCTACAGGATGCAGTATTCCACACACACACCTGCAACTCCTAACTGCATTGAGATACTTTAGCAGTGGCAGCTTCCAAATTAGTATGGCAGACTGCTTGAAGATTTCTGTGTCATCAGTTTGCAAGTTTGTCAAAAGCTATGCAACTATTTTGACCCTTACGGCAAAAGATTACATCCACTTTCCAGAATCAGGCAACATAAAAAACTTTGTAGATGAATTTCACACCATTGCAGGGATGTCTGGTATATTTGGCTGCATTGATGGGTCTCATATCCCTATTAGAAGCCCTGGAGGGAACACAGCTGAACCACATCGTTGTAGAAAGGGGTGTAATTGATACATAGTTTTGATTTGTATAATGTAGTTTGTTTGAAAGTAGAGCAAGTGTAAGGGTGAATGGAAGCATTATTGGTTTGAGAAAATATTTTTTTTCGTAATAGATTTTATTTTCAAGGTAATTTCCAATAATTTTTTTGTCTTTAAATAACACATTTTATTTGCTCCAAACATTATCACAGTACAACTTGAAACAGTATTTCAATTCAAACAAAATTAAAAAGGGATTACACTGGCATGACTAAAGAAGAGTATATCACAGTACACTACAGTACAAAAGAGTACGGGGTATATGTAAAATTATATCATTCAAACAGTTTAGTATGTTGCTTGAAATAATAAATGTACATATTTTTAAAGGCTTCAAAGTACTATACTGTACTGAAATAGTTTGCAAGTGTCAGAGAAATCCATAAACAATTTTAGTTCCTCTGAATAAGAACAAGCAGTAAAAACAAATTTATCACAGTACCTGTACAGTCTTCTCTATAAATTAATAGTAATCGTACTTAGTTTAAAATTGCAAATACGGTTATAGCAATTATCATTCTTGAAAGATTTTTGAAGTACTGTACTGTACTGTACCTGTATTGAAATTGTAATTAAAGTACAAAAGAAATGCAAAATAAAAAAATTATTAAAATTCCCAAATAAGTATGGATTTATAATACACAGTATCACAGTACAGTATATATTGTTTAGGAAATTCTAGCAAAAAATATGTTGAATCTATTTTAGTTTCACAAGAAGTAAAAGAACAAAATATCATAACAAATGTTTGATCGTAGAAAATAAGAGTTCACATCTCCATTAAGTGCAAAAAAAAAAACAGTAAACAGAGATAAAAAAGACAATTAAATTTCTCCAATAAGTATGAATGTACAATACACAGTACTGTACTGTTTATTGTATCGGACATTATATCACAAATTAAGTTGAAAGAATATACCCCTGCATCTGTTTTCACAAAGGAACCAAAAAAAAATAACATAAATGTTGGAACAAAAAATATTTCACATTCTCCATTAAGTGCCTAAGAAAAAATAGTAAACAGAGAGAGATAGAAGAAAATCACAGTTTATACACTATCAATTATGACACTGATGGCAAAATCTCCATGATTTTACTAGATTCCCCACAGCCAGAGGTGGAATTATGGCTGCACTCTTGACATATGCCATTGGGCAACAACTCTAATGCTTGCTCTAAATACATTACGCACAGATTGGGCTGATAATGTATTGTACAAACTAGTGAAGGCCTTTAAAGCCTCCAATATAGCACCACTCCATTCTTGTGTACTGTCCTTAATAATGGCAATGAAGCATTCATTCCTCTTGTTCACCTGCTTCCTTATCTTCTCCCTGTGACTGGATGTTGATGCTGCTGTTGGTGGCACGGGTGATCCTGATGTTGGGTCAGTTGATCTAAGTGTTCCTGCTGGTGCAGACTCTGGCATAATTGGTGGTGATGTCTGCCTTCTCCCTTGAAGACGAACTTTTATCTCCACAACTCATGTTTCTGCTTCAATTTTGGCATGCAGATCGACCTGGTTTGTTTATATTTATATTGGATAAGGCGTTCCAACCCTCTCGAGTTGCGACGTTCAAGTTACTAAATAGTAACCCGATGTTCAGGATTGTTATTTTCGAGCTTGGCGAATCCATTTGACGGGTTACCAAACAGTAACCCGACATTCGGGATTGCTCTTCGGGCTTGCTGCCCCGAGTGTTTAAAATAATGGCCGTTGGTCTTCTAGCAAACAACCTGTATTATAAGAGCTGCCTGATTTTGAGTGTTCCTGGAAAACAGGATTTCAGGATCAGTCATTCATTTTTACTCAGCCTATGAATACAATACTAAACTTGTGGATTATCAGAAGTTTACTTATTTATGTATTGATGCATATTCACATAGTTGTTTGTGTCATTGGTGGTTATGTACAGGGTGACCCACCTTTACCCCATAAAGTTTTAATTAGAAATGGTTTAATGTGCTTAATATATAATTCAGGTAGCCATGGACAGCTGTGGCGGGTGTGGTCCTGGTGATGAAGGAGAAAGACTAGAGGATCTAGGCAAAAAACAGGATCTCTCATCTTCAACCACCAAGCTCTCCCAGCCACCCATGGAGAGAGACAGGGCCAGAACTTCTTCAGATAAATTACTTGCTGGTCAGTTCATCTTTTCACTCTCTATGTGATATTTATTTTATTCTTAATGTTTTGACATTTAATTACAACAGTAAATGAGTACGTCTTGAGAAATTATTTTTCAGATAATTTTTTTTTTTTTTTTTTTTTTTTTTTTCAATCTTTTGACTTAACATTCAGTAGAATAATCAAATTAACTTGACAGATATGCCCTGCCCCCCTTCCTCACAGTCATCCCTGATTGATTAAAGGGATTTTTGTCTTTTGGTTGCTCAACTGTTCTTCATTATTTAATAATTTTTTCTTTTCATTCTACATATTCTCGCAAATCAACATTTTAATTATAATCTGAAATAATGCCCGAAAACAAGGTGGAGAAAATTACCGCATTGAACATCCTAATAAAGGAAATACAGAACAGCAATTGAAAAAAAATAAAAAGTGTTATAAAGTGATGAGCAACTTTTGGTTTTACCTGGGAGTTTGACTGGTGACCAATAATTATGACTTAACTTCCCAGATGCTCTCCACCCCACCACCAACCAATCATGGGGGGGGGGGGGGCATAGCTGCTAATTTTATTTTATTTTAGTATAGTTGGTTACCCAACCCCTTTGGTAGGATATTAGTCCAGTATGGGTTTTTCCAGCTTCTGCCATAATACCCAGAAGTGTATTTGTGTTATTTTTGCATAGGGTACACACAGGGTAATGTACAAGGAGGAAACCCAATTATTCTGTCTGGTTGAGAATCAAGCCACTGGGTACATTATATACCTGTACTATATATCTTTAAGTCAAATATTTTATCATGTGATATGCAACAGGTGAAATTATGTAGGACAGACTGGGAAAGCATTGCAACTCAGAATTAAACTGCACAAGTACAATATTAGAACAGCATCTGAAAGCAGTGCACTGTTCGTTCATATAAGAAACAATAATCATCCCATAGTTTGGGAAAGCAGCTTAGAAGTGTATAAATCATCATGTGTCACAGAAAGACTTCTGGTTGAAGCTAGTTTGATTAGGGAATTGAATTCTATAGATCTTAGTGATGGTCATTACAAAACTGATAATATGTTACACAAATTTATTTGTCAGTGGCCCAAGGTTAAAAATGCTTTGAAAGCATTTGGGGTAAATGTTGGGTAGATGATTAGTGGGTCTCAATATTTTGACCTGACTTGACATGACTTGTTACGTCGCCCATTTTTATAAGCTCTTCTTCCATGTGCGGTGGGTGGTGTGTGGATTAGTGGATCCCATGTTATTGACCTGACCTGATGCTATGTAAGCCTCTAACAGTCCCTGTAAATTCAGTTGCGAGCGTTTATATTCAAATTAATCTCTTTCTTGCAAGGATTTCAGCAATGCAAGTTGTATTCTCCGATAGTTGAGATATTATATGAAAAACTTTGTGTATATTACTTTTTTTAAATAATTTTGATTAAAAAACATATTTCTTTCATAAAAATGGGATACATTGGTGTTGTACTCGTTTTTTGTTTAAAATGGCTGTCTTTTGGGAAAATTTTGCTCTAAGGTGGACAACCTCTTATCCCAGACACCCCTTCCCCCTAATTAGTCTTCCTTAGTGTGGTTTTACTGTATTATGATGTTGAAAACTGTAATAGTGTCATTTTATTTTATCATCCCACAGGACATTCTTTAATTACCTATAAGCTATAAAAGATTTTCTTGATATTTTTCTAATAACATTTATTTTACTTTTTTTCTTAGGAGCAGGAGACCGATGGAGTCAAGAGGAGAATAATGCAGTAACTCCACGTGAAGTATTGAGACCATCTCATACACTCCCCATCACAAATGGAGTGGTAACAGTTAATGGCATTCACAAGGCACAATCAGGACACACTGTTCAAACTAGTGGAGTCAGTACACAGTCAAGTGAAAGACATAGTGAGCAATCCCTCCTCAACAATAATCTGATTGAGGAAAAGTGTAATCTTAGGTGTGCTGATGAAAAATCTTATTGCCTCTATCATAAGTTTCCAGCCAAAGTGAACAATAATGTGTATCCTGAGAAGGGTACTTCTGTTAAGGATGGTATGGATGAATACTTCCAAATGTATGCATCCATCAACTCTAGCAAACAGCTGCCACAGCAGCAGCCCATAGTAAGGTGCAACGAGCTGAGCCCGAGTAGGGATCCTCCAAGGTACCCTGATCAACTCAATCTTCTCAATGGTGAAGAGGAAGATGAAGATGATGGCTGTATTTATACATACAAGGGAGAGAATTTTGAGGCCAATCTGTCACATCTCATTGATATGTGCCTGAGCTGTGGTTTACCAAATACAGAGCGAGGTGTTGATGATCGTGGAGCAATGGTGCATAGGTTACGTTCTACAAGACCTGATCCACCAGAGCAGAATAACTTATTCTCTCCTGATATGGATTTTTTAGAAATGGATTTTGACCCAGGGCCCAATGGTGATGGGGATGTAGATTCTGACTGTGAAGATAATTGTGTTGATGAGTGTGATAGTAGATTATTAAATAGAGAACATGCTACTGCCTTTAGTGTTGCTGGTGCTTTGAATCCTATAAGTGTTTTAGATAGAAAAGCTAATAATTATTGTTCGGAAATGAGAAATCTTATGTGTAAACGGTGTGAATCTAGTATATGTGATGGTAAAATTGACAATGTGGCCTTGAATTTGAGTGTACATGAAAATCACTCTACACTAAATATTGGAAGAGGTCCAAGTGCTGGTTTGGATGACAGACCAAGTGCAAGAAGTAGTCCGTTAAATGTGCCAAGAGATGGAATGAATCTTCCAAAAGACTTAAATGTAGAATTAAATGAATTCTGTGATGTGCAAAATAAGGCAATAGATGGGCCTACTCCTCAAGCAGAAGATGATGAATATGACCCACCTGATAATGACAGTGTCGAAAATAATTTGGGTGATGTAGATATAATGGATATGATTGATGATTTTTGTGAAGATGCTGATGATGAAGATGGAGATGACAGTAATTCTGAGAGATATGATTTAGGTGCCAGATTCTCACGACCCAGTGGTGGCAGTGAAGCAGCAGTACGAGAAAGAGAAGATCGAGGATCAGGACATATTAGCTCGGGCAAATACATCAATAAGACGACCAATAAAACAAATAATAACAATCTCGGTTCAGTTTCTGCACCAGAAGTCAGCCCTGCCAAAGAATACAGTCCACTGGAAAAGTTTGGTCGCAGCATCAGCTTCCACAACCAACTTTCCAGTCCCAAGTATGAGAATGTTTGTTTTTCTCACAGACCAAAGAAGGAAGAGCAGCTTTGTGATGCTCAGACAGAGACTGCAATTCCAACTGAAGTTGAAAGTGCTAACTTAGAGGCGTGTACAGGCAGGCTTCACCGAAGGGAAAATTCAGTCTTCAACATCCTCTCTGATCCAGCAACTTCACAGGTACTACTTTAAGACAAATACTTTGTCTAATACGTACTGTATATTATATGTACTGTACCTGGTAGATTACGGCTTAATTTTTTCGTCTTCCTTTACATAGTCAGTGTGATATGCTTCTGTTTTGGCATATGAATTTTACATAAGGGAAATATTGAGAAGTGTGCATGTCAAAAGGGCCAGTTATCCCTGAAGCCCAAAAACCTTTTACCACCATCTTGCTTTGTGGGGGCCTGGTCAAACCTTCTCACCTCTGCATAGCACATCTCTCACATTTTCATTTCTCATCCATCTTTATACCACATGTGATTTTTCATTCATCATCATCATCACTATTTTACTGCCTTTTTCCAAGATTGTTTCAGTTGGCTAGATAACCTGATGGCAGCTCTCCAAGCTGCACAGTTTCTAGCCATCTCTGATCTTTGAAATCATTTCTCAACCATATTTTTTGCTTACCCCGGTACCCCTTGCTCTCCTCCCTTCCACATGAAAATGCGGTTAATTTTATATAAATTAATGTCAATAAGAGAGTATTGGATGCCTATTCTGCTTTATAATTTCTATTAGTATTTGACGTAGATTATTGTAGCCTGTTTAATGAAGTGCCTGACTTAGAAAGAACTTTGTGCAAGGAAGATTTTATATCAAAGATGAAAGACATGGATTTTTAACAGAATAGGTACAGTACAGTGGTCCCTCGGTTAACGAACACAATTTGTTCCAGAAGGTCGTTCGTTAACCAAAAATTTTGTTAACCGAATCCATTGTCTTAATGGGATATTGGGTAATTGGTTCCAGTTCACCGAAAAGTACGTACAAAGTAAAAAAAAAATTGCAGTAAAGTACACTTACTTTGAGGTGTGTATTTAGAAGGCTCCTGGTTGATGATGATGATGATGATGATGTTGGGAATTAGAAGTGGGGGTGGAGGAGAAGGGAGAAGAGAAGGAAGTGGTATGGAGTAAAAATCACCTTTCAGGGGACCCATGCTTGATGCCTCATTTCACCAATAAAATTTTAAGTTCACTTGGTGTAATTCAAGATTATTTTCTTTAAATCAACACTGCACTGCACTATATATTATCAATATGTTAACTAAAGTTCAGAATGACCAATAATTTCAATGAAAAATGCAAAAATATTCAAGACACCAACAAAATAGGTGCTCTCTCCACAGAAAACAAAGCCAGACTGACGCCTGGTGACCGACCCACAAATCTGATGGATGCACAACTAACTAGTTCCCTGTACTGCATATATTATCAATATGTTAAATAAATGTTAAAATGACTAATTATTTTAATATAAAACATTAAAAAAATATTAAAAAGATGAAATTTACTGAATTGGCAGACTGGGCCATCAGCTGACCAGCTGATGCTCACAACAAAACGTGATTTTCGTAAGGATTTCGTTAATCGAATTTTTGTTCGTTAACCGAATTGAAGATTCTTATGGAAGGTAATTCGTTAACCGAGAGACCACTGTATTGTACAATTACATTTTGGTTATGTTAAATACATGATCCACCCATTTTATCTTAGAGTGTTTAAGTGTACAGTTCATATATTTTAAGTTGGTGTTTATCAACCCAATAAGACCACTAAAACACCACATTAAGGTGTACTTTAGGTAAAATGAGTAGGATTGTAGTTTGCAGTGAGGTAAGTTTTTCATATTTGCTGACAAGGGTCTACCCCATATATAGTAATTTGAGTACACTACAGTATATGACATTACTTGTATACTGTACTGGGAGGGAAGGAGGACAGTACCACTTTGGCAATATCTTTGTCCTACCAGAATATCCACTCATCCAGACTGCCTTATGTAATTTTAACCATGCATGATGTGATGTACTGTACAGTATTTGTATTCATAATTTCAGAGCGGAAGTTCAGGCTGCCGTGGAGTAGCGTCAGGTACCAGTGTAGAAAGCACTTTAGTATCTGTGGGCCAACACACTAGTATGATATCTACTCAAGCAGCACCCTCTGCAGCTAGCCATCCTTCGGGCCATACAAGCATGCCACCAATGACTGGCCTTCTGATGACTACAACAGGAAATACCACCTGTACTGTGATAGCTGGTGGAGGTCCCTGTCCACTTCCTGTCAAGTCCTTACGCCCTAAGAACACAAATCCAACACAGGATCCAAATACCGTATGTACAGTCACAAGCCTTAATTTCTAGCCCACCCTGAATGACGGCTCACTGTGGCAACACACATACTAACACAACCCAACAAATCATGAGATTCTCAAATACAGGTATCCACTGCTATACGAATGAGTTAGGTTCCAAGAAAATCATTTGTGAGGTGAATTTTCATATCTCGATAGAACATTTGGAAAAAATAGGGTTCAGTTCCTAATGACAAATGTACTCCAATATCATACCCCAAACCACAAAATTGGTTCACAAATACAAAGAAACCTACCTAACTAATGATAAATAGTACAGAACTACAGTAAAGCCATGAATAACGATGGTAATGTGTCCTCCAATATTGCAGTGTAAGGTAAATCATCGTATTGCGAATCATTAATTACCATTAAAATAAAGCCATAATAATGAGATGTGTTCCTAAGTGTGACATTTTCATATCTTTTGTGTGGCTTTTTACTCTCTCTTCCCCAAAAACAATACAATTAATGAAAATTACAAACTATATTCTTTAATTAATGTTTCTGAATGCACCTTATACAATATAAATGAATAATAATATGGTCACACAAGAGGAGATGGGATGCCATTGTTTTCGTTTGTGTTTACAGCCAGGAGTCCGGGACGATAGTTCTACACGAGAAAATGAAGATAATAGACCCTGGTTGTAGCTGTAGTAAAATTAATGTAAAAAAATGATACACAGTGAACCCTCACTTTACGCGGTTAATTCAACCCACGGCGGCCCGCGTAAAGTGAACAACATAACATATGGGATTAATTGAAATAGCGACCGGGCTGACCCCCAAACTCCATTTTTTCAGACACAATACCTATGTAGTAGTAAAAATAACTTCTTAATTTTATGATGGTATGCACACACAATTAATAATTAAGAGAAATATCAATAATATTAGGTTTTTTAACACTTACATTAGTAGAAAAGATGGCTGGGCACACGGGGATGGGGGGTTGGTTCCGAGGCAGAGGGCAGATTATTGGCCCTCACCTGTATCACTTGTATCAATTGTATCACTATCGACCACAGAGGCTTGCAGGGCCTCTTTGTCAAACCCCTCAAAGTCCATATCCTCATTATCACTGACTTGGGCCGGCTGTGGTGGGTCCCTAATTATTGCTGGGTAGACAGAGGCAAATCGCATAAAGAAACTTGCCCATAGTTTCACCCTTGCTGGGGATCGAACTCGGGTCCTCTCGCTTGCTAGGCGAGCATGCTGACCATTACACCACTTTGATATTCTCTGTAACATTTGCATGCACATATTGAGACTAAAAATTCCAGGTAATGAATTGAAACTTTTGTTATATCAGAGGATATATCACACAAATACACTCATATGCACACAAAAACACAGACACACACACACACACACACTACACAACACGCATCAGGTAGCTTGTTTTTTATTGTTTTTTTTTGTTTTTTACAGGGATAAGACCACCCGGGCACAGCTCACTGACCCACATCGGGTCCTGGGGGCGAAAATGTAATAATAATAATATTAATAAAAATTCATAGTGAATACAATTTATAATAAAAAATAAAATAATAAAAACTATTATTGAAAACTTCTAAATTTGTTATTCTATCATAATAAATAGCGAATTAATGTTTCTGGAATTTTTTAAATTTACACCTGGAAAAGCCATGGAATTTTGTTTTGTCTGGCCAGTAGACACCCAGATTACTGTGTTTCTTTTAAGAACAAGCCTCACCCATTTTAACAGGATCAAGTTTCTCGGTACAAGAGATGTGATGACTGAATTAATAATCACATCAGTTGTTACAATTTCCGGTTACCTGTGGAATCACTAATTAGAGGTAAACTGGAAGCAATATTCACAAATGTTTATGGGTTAAGTTTTCGAACCCAAATGGTCTTTTCTCCATTTATTAAGAAAATAAACTATTGCACAATACCTAGGATATCACCGTAATTAAGGCTATGAGCGTGAATAACGGACAGGGAGGTACTACCGCCTGGGAAGATATTGGAAGCATAATGTGTTGTCTAATGGTAGACCCTGCTGTCATATGGTATCACGAAAATTGTGACCAAGTCCCAGGTTGCTGATCTGACTTTCTGCTTCATTTACACACAATTGCAGGGTCTCAATTGTTTCTTTTACCATTGACAACACAACATACATATATCGTTTCTCACTTTTGATCTTTTTTTCATTTTTGTATTTATAGTTCTTTATTATTAAAATTATTATTATTATTACAGTTACTGTATCATTATCATCATTATTTTATTATTTTATTTTTGTTTGTTTTATCATAAATTTTATTTATTATGAATTATTATGACAATTATATATTACTGTATTATTATTATTATTATTATTATTATTATTATTATTATTATTATTACATTTTTGCCCCCCAGGCCTCGATTTGGGGCAGTGACCTGTGTCCGGGTGGGCTAATCCCCGTAAAAAAAAAAAAAAAAAAAGTAATTAGCTTTGTCCAGTAGCTGTGAGAGACGAGCGGACTGCTCTGCAGGCCTGCTACTTTATTCTTGACTGCAGTCTAGAGACGCGAGTGTTGAAATATCCTGTCACATGTCCAATGGATGATTGCTACGACTTAAAGGAAAATTACCGTGGGTGATGCAATTATATAAACCTAATGTATATAACCCACATTCATATAAGTATTACTGTTTGTTAGACAGTGGCTAATACACAGTATTATACATAAAAAATTTTAGCAGATTATCCAAATACCTGTACACTATTGGCAGCCTTCAGTTATTGAAGCTGTGGTAAAGCTCTTAGGCTGTAATGTTTGAGAAAGATCTACATTTTGCTGCCTCCACAAACACAGTGCCCAGAGGAGACTTAGTTTAATAAATAGCTTCATTTTTTTTCTCCCACACTTCCTTCTATGTTGTGCTTCAGTGTTCTTGCGGAAAAGGTAAAAAAAATGCTCCATCTCACTCATCCTACGAATTTAACAATCTTGAGTATACAGTATTGTACTGCTGCCATACTTACATAATTGTTTGGATTCCTCTTTTATTTCAAGTTTAATCAAGAATATGTTATACCTGTACAGGCAAGTGAAGGTGAAGGTGGAGGAGAGGAGAGTTGCCCAAGAGTAAAGAAGGTAATGATCTGGACAGAGCTACAAGCCTCGGCACGTCAAGTCACACAGATTGCTACCTCAGCTTGTGGTGCCACTGCAATCATCAATGTCTTGGTTAGTATTCATTTTTATTAATATCAATCCAGTAAATCCTCTACCGGAAAAGAAATTTGAGTCCAGTTTTTATGTAATGTACAGGACTGCCATTCTTATGGGGGAGATGTGTTATTTTTACTCCTTCCTTCCTTCCTTGTGTGTGCTACTCGTGCATATTTGCATAACTTTAGCTTATCTGTTTAATTTGACCTCTGCCATGGATGTTTTATGTATCTTGACCTCATATTTTGAAATGAGGACACTGCCACCTTGTGTGTAAAATCATCTTTATTCTATCTTTATGCTCCCTTGGCATCTTAATCTTAGCTCGTTGTTGCAATATCTTGCATGCACTGTTTCTCTAATATTACTTAATCTTGAGATGCCATCTTTAGAAACATATTGCTGCTGTTAAGGGAAATAGGAATTGTGATTTTGAGATGAGGTTACACCAATCATGGAAAATGTGCCAAATTTCCATAATTACGATCAATTTCATTGAGAGAGATTGCACAGGAATATAATTTCTATGATAGAGTAAAAAAAAAAAATATAATTCTTTTTCATTACAAATTTATATCGGTAACTAAATTATTTGTCCTGCCTTTGGGTTGCCCTCTTTAACTGCCCATAGCCCTCAGTCAGTGAGATCATATGACACTAGTGCGTGATCTGCTTCACCCACATTAGTCATCAATTTTAGATGCTTGTCTAAATGGGAACAGGGGCTGTACAAAAGCCCTGTGGCTGTTGTGTGAGTGGTGGCAGTCCAGGGGTGGTAATGTTAAAAATTTTATTGACTCTTCTCAATGGTGAAACTGTATTTAGGTGTGTGTGTATGGGTATTTTCCCATGCTGCTGGTACCAATAATTCATGTGCAGATTGAGATTGTTATTAATCTGGTGAATTTGTTAATGAATGTCTTCTTGTCGCCACCACCTCCATCATTTCCTCCACCACCTCCATCATCACCACCACCTTCATCACCACCAACTCCATCATCATCATCACTACTACCACCACCTCCATTATCATCACCACCACCTCCATCATCGCCACCACCACCTCCATCATCGCCACCACCACCTCCATCATCGCCACCACCACCTCCTCCATCATTGCCACCACCACCTCCTCCATCATTGCCACCACCACCTCCTCCATCATCGCCACCACAACCTCCATCACTGTTGCCACCACCTCCATCATCGCGGCCACCTCCTCCATCATCGCCACCACAACCTCCATCACTGTTGCCACCACCTCCATCATCGCGGCCACCACCTCCATCACCGCGGCCACCACCTCCATCACTGCGGCCACCACCACTACAGTAGAACGTCAATATAACACGAGATACTAAATCGAAGTGTGGTTTCAATGGAATAATTTAGTTTGGTGCTTGAGAGAAACACAAAATACTAAAAAGACTGGGAGTCTACCCAGATGCACCTCAGCCCATCTCCTAGAATAAACAAAACATTGTTTTTTGTAGTATTATGTTAAAAGAAACACTTACAGCTAAATTTAAGGGATGCAAAATGGTCTGTTTACTGGCTAGGAAGATGGGGGGGGAGGTAGGTGAGGTGATATGTTTGACAGTTGATGCCAAGGTCTAGTGCTTATTTATTTATCTGTCCTTAAGAGTGATTTTAAGTTTTCTCTTATAAAATGTCACTGAACTGACATGGGAGAATATAATTAACATTGCTGGAATTCTTATAAGTTAGTGATTAGTTTGAATATATACAGTCTGCGCGGAAAGTTAGTTCGTCTGCTGAAAAAAAATGCATATTTACTGTTATGTTATATAAATAAAGTCAAGTAACATTTCCCACTTCAATTAATACTTTTTAATGTTCCCTTTGTGCTTCAGGCAGTCCTTTACCCACACCTCCACCCTCCACCCAGCTTAACGGTACTAACCTCACTAATGTTACCCACTTTCGGTATCTCGGCTCCCACCTGTTCACCACCGCGGGCATCGATGAAGAGATTCAGTTTCGAATCAGATGTGCATCTCAATCCTTTGGCAGACTCCAAAACCGTGTCTTCAGCTTTAGGGAGTTGAAATTATCTACAAAGTTACACGTATATCGAGCAGTGGTCCTCCCCACCCTGCTATATGGCGGTGAGACATGGGTCACATACAGCAGGCATGTCAAGGATCTTGTAAACATTCACCAACATAGTCTACGTTCCATCCTCCGAGTTCGCTGGGAAGACTAGAACAAATGCCAGTATTGTTGCTGACACCAACTGTAGAAGCATCGAGGCTTCCATTATCCATGAGCAACTACCAACTACGCTAGACTGGCCATGTTACCGACATGGACGACAACAGACTGTCAAACCAGCTACTTTACTGTCACCTAACAAATAGTAAACGTAACGCTGGTGGGCAACTGAAAAGGTATAAGGATAGTCTTAAGACAAACCTGAAAAAGTGCCAAATCTACGCCCTCACTTGGGAGACGATTACTGCATACCATGATGCCTGGAGGAGCACCACACAAGAAGGTGTCAATACTTTTGAGTATCCCGACTGCATTACGAGGCAGATAAGCGCTAATGCCGGAAAGACGCTGCCACCACCCCTCACCCACTGGATGTAGCCCCCTACATGTGCAACATCTGTGATCAACTCTGCCAGTCCCATATCAGCCTCTTTAGTCACCTCAGAACTCATCAACCTAGGTGACATCCTTTATAACTCGTATCATTGCATCATAGCTGGATGATGGTCATACTCGATTCTGAATGACAGGTTGTGTGTGTGTGTGTGCGTGCGTGCGTGCGTGTGCGCGTGCGTGTGTGTGAGTGAGATTAACGGTTTATTGAAAGAGCATGGCAGCCGGGAGGCTGAAAATATACAATTACATAATTGGGGAATGGGTCTCTTGATTTACAAATGATGTACAAGTAACATAAGTGATACAAATATGATATATAATAATTAAGTGTTGATAATTTAAAAATGGTTGGGATTGGGCTGTTCTTGTAGCAACCAGTTCGTGCTCGTATGGGCTGGATGCGGTTGGGCAGGTGTGTGGCCACGTGGCCAGGACAGTAGCTTGGGGCAATGCAGGTGTGCTCCATCCTTCAGGTTAGGTCAGGTGAAGCCATGAGGTTAGGTCAGATCCAGCCACACTCATTATTGCTCTTTTTTTTTTTAGCTTTCCTTCGAATTGAAATTGCCACTTTTGTATATCACTTGTGGGTTAATTGTCAATCTTTGCACTGTACTGTTGGTGTGAGGTTGTTGATAAATGCAGATGGGAAGGAGGAGATGGGGCAGGGGAAAGCCCGACAGACCGGGCTGGCAGCTGTCTCCATGGTCAAGAGACCACGGCCGCGTTAGCGGGCAGCTCCGACTACACACGTCCTTACCCTATGAAGGCTGAGGGAAGTGTGTGTGTGTGTGTGTGTTTTTTTTTATTTTTTTTTAATAAACGGTTTATTGAAAAAGTTCTGCAGCCCGAAGGCTGAAAATATACATTGGACATAAATGACTTATTACATACATTGGTGGTTTAACAAAAGCCTTCATTGGAGAAAGGTGAAGGAACATCCAGTGAACATACAGATTAATGTTTACAGCGGAGGTCACATAGATCATGTGAGCTGAGGTGTTGAACAGCAGACACGTAGTGTAGTAATTCCCTCACAGATGGTGTTATGAGGGGCCTGACGATGTAGTAATTCCCTCACAGATGGTGTGAGGAGCCTGATGATGTAGTAATTCCCTCACAGATGGTGTGAGGAGCCTGATGATGTAGTAATTCCCTCACAGATGGTATTATGAGGGGCCTGATGTGTAATAATTCCCTCACAAATGGTGTTATGAGGAGCTTGATGTGGTGTAGTAATTCCCTCACAGATGGTGTATGAGCGGCCTGATGATGTAGTAATTCCCTCGCAGATGGTGTTATGAGGGGCCTGATGTGGTGTAGTAATTCCCTCACAGATGGTGTATGAGGGGCCTGATGTGGTGTAATAATTCCCTCACAGATGGTGTTATGAGGGGCATCACATGGCGTAGTAATTCCCTCACGGATGGTGTTATGAGAGGCATCACATGGCGTAGTAATTCCCTCACGGATGGTGTTATGAGAGGCATCACGTGGTGTAGTAATTCCCTCACGGATGGTGTTATGAGAGGCATCATGTGGTGTAGTAATTCCCTCACGGATGGTGTTATGAGAGGCATCACGTGGTGTAGTAATTCCCTCACGGATGGTGTTATGAGAGGCATCACGTGGTGTAGTAATTCCCTCACGGATGGTGTTTTGAGGAACCTCACATGATGCTGTAGCAACTCATTCACTACGTGGTATCATAGCTTCATGGGGACACCACGTGGTCACAGGACCTCACTCACTTGAGGTGTGGTCCCAGGCCTCCCTTTTCTGGAGTCTCAGGGGGATTATCATTGGGTACCTCGGACCTCACTGTGTGAAGGTTAGCTTGGGTAAGACTCAACTGTAACTGCCGAGTTGTTTTTCACTGACTTAAGCACTGTTCACCACTATTCAACACTGGTTCCATTCCTTTCCCAAATGAAATAGTAACTTCTGGCGAGAACTTGTTGGTGTTCCGGTGGGAAGGAGTTGGTATGGGCCAACATAACAATTGCCGTGGCTGCTGCTAGAGCAGCGCCAGGTGCATCTTGACCCCATCGGTGGTCAAGGATGAAGTGTGTGTGTGTGTGTGTGACATCACACTAAGAGGAGGGACATGGCCTAGTTGGTGGTCTTCAGTAACACAGTACAGCTCACTGCCTTCTCACATACTCACTTCTGCTCTTGATTTTTCTTAACCTGTATTGAGGTTTTATATTATATTGTCTTTATTTCTAAGCCGTATTAGAGTACAGTATTGTAATATTTACTCCTTTACTCAGTATTAGAGAAAATGGGTTTAGGGCAGACTATATCTTGAGTGATATAAATTATGTGTTTATTTGCATACACAGACTTCATTCATCAAAGAGAAAATTATTTTTCTATTATTTTCTTATTAATTTGTGTTACAAAAATGCACTCCATATAAACATCACCACTGTCTCTGAAACATTTATCATTTCTAACCCAAATTATTGTAACCAGAAATGTATATTCTTGGTTGCCATGGTACCAACCCTGTTTTTGCCATTAGGTATTAAATTCAGTATTTGCGAATTCACGGCAATTTCCAAGAACGTAACCCATGCAAATATAGAGGGATTAGTGTACAGTGTTGCCAAGAGTACTGTACACTGTATATAAATAATAATGGATGCCCCTCAAAATCAAAGATGGCTAGCCCAAGGGCCACCCTAAGTTAACAAGTTGCATGACCCAGTGCAAAGTTGGGCAGTTGCGTCGCACAACTTTTTTGGTTGCATGTGCAGTTGCACTGCACATTTTTCCAGAGAGTTGCGGCACAACTTTTACAAGCATTTTCAAGCGCAACTCGCAAAATTTTTGGGCAATAATTGAAAATTGGAATACGACCGCATAAACAAACGGACATCCCTAGAGTCGCTCATTACTTAAATTTCTGTTTCTTGCGGAATGAGTCAGCAAACACATGATACAGGTCGGGCAGCATATTTCTGAACTGTAAACCAGATGTGGACCTCCCCGAAACTCCCTCACTCCCCTTCCCTCGTTGTAGTTGCCAGATTTCATCTTTCACATGAACTTAGAAACTATGTAGAGTTAATGTGAAAGATGAAATCTGGCAACTATAGCGAGGGAAGGGGAGGGAGGAATGACTCATATCATAACCAGTCAGTAGCACAGCACTTACGGTGTCAGTTTCTTGTTGTTTTGTTTCTTGTTATTACTAGTTTTATGGGTCGTTTTGTGACGAGGAGACGGAGTCTGTGGCCGGCAGCAGTGATCCTTCCGACCCGGACATGGACACGGAAGTTGAAGTGACTGAGACAGGACCAGTGGCAGAGGCTTTTTTTTTTTTTTTTTTTTTTTTTTTTTTTTTTTTTTTTTTTTGTAATCAAATATTGATAATATTAACTTTTTTGTATCAATTATATTTTGTTTTACTTGTAAATAGGCATTTTTTTTTACATTAGTATTTGTTTATTTTTTTTTTTTTTTAAGTTGCGCGTTGCAGTTGCACTTGCGGCGAAACTTTTTTAAAATGGTTGTGGTTGCAGCGCAACTATTTAAGCACAAAAAAAAATTGCAAGTGCCCACCTTTGACCCAGTGTCAAGGAACAGTCTGAGAAGACCGGACAACTCGCCAACAGCACTGGCTAACCACTACCTGGAACACAATCCGCAAATCGATTAACATCCAGGTCCCTAATTGCTGCTGGGTAGTCAGGCAAATGGCAGAAAGAAACTTGCCTATAGTTTCATCCTGCCCGGGGATCGAACCCGGGTCCACTAGCTTGCGAGGCGAACATGCTGGCCATTACATCACCGGTATACAATACAAAGAAGGCACATGATGTGACAACAGCACAATGAGTTCTACATTGTGAGGAGCTGGGAGCCATAACCACGGTGATGGGCCAAGGCCACACACAATAGGCCCCTGTAATGGATTGACAGTGTTCAGCAAGAAAAATTTTCAAGTTTTACATAGGTTTTTTACCATTCTGAGTTTATTTCTGCAAGAAAAAATATTTTGGCGCTGCTTGTGTGTCGTTTAATTATGATAAGGCAACGTAAGGGTTAGTCACCACAATTAGGGGTGACTAAATGGGGTATTGTTGTACTACAGCATGAGTTCAGTCCAGATCAACGTAGCTTGTCTGAATTAAACAATATGTGAATGCTCACATTCGCATTCGTCCAGAATAAGCAATATCCAGATAATCGGGTACTGGATTAGTGAGGTTTGTTTGTATATTGCATTATGACAAATAATGCACTTAAAACTATACCTTGACATGACATCCCTAACATATCTAAATAACAGTGAAAACAAATTTAAAAATGAGGAGAAAGAGGCAAATGCATTGTGGGGTGGGTGGTTGCAGTCAGCCAAGTCATCACCAAATGGCAACAACCACCAACTCTGTCATCTGTTCGGTGGGAGAGGGAGTGTTGAGGAGTGAAGTGATGTATTCTTTGAAAGACATGGACAAAAGTTGAACACCCTGTTTATTAAAATTTATATTTTGTTCAACTGTAGTCAAACCACATCTAAAGGGTTAATTTTATTAACTTATTTTGTGTGATTTTTTTTGTTTTCAGTGAAGGTCATTAGTGAGGGGTATCTCGCATGTCATATCTTCCAGACAGGGGCTTAGGTATGCTGTATGAAAGACTTCTAGCCATAAAACTTTATTAGAATTTACCAGACAGCAACCTGCACACCATGCCACCAGGTAGCTGCAGCTAATCCATGAGGGCATTGAAAATGGCTGTAAAACAGTGACGATCATGTTAACAGGTACTTGGCTTACACAACAGCTACATGATTGTGGGGAGCTTTTGCTTATTCCACTGTTTCTCCCTGCCTTTTGTTCAACTTTCACCCCATCAGAGTACATGTTGGCACTAAAACTTAGAACTGTAGCGACTCAAAAGACACTGCCTGTACACAAGTTTTGTGCCCAAACCCAAGCCAGGCAACTGACTCTAAAATGGGAGATAATGATCATGAAGTTCCATTTTATAGTTGGGCTTGGATTTGATAACTCACGTTCCCTTATTTATCTGAATAAATGCAACAGAGGGGTCATTCCATAAAATGGTGCTTTTAATAGCAACATTTTGGGAGGATCAAGAAATATGTTAGTAAACTTACTTCTATAATTACTCAGCCATGAAGTAGGGTTTCAGGATTCATTACTCAATTTTGTCCTTAAAAACTAGTCCGGCAGTATTTTTTTTTATTATTATTATTTTCCATTTCAGTTGTTTCTGGAAAGTGATGAGTGTGTCTTTAATATTTCATCTAATCTTATAAATTTTGAAGTAACTTTTAACACTATGATTGCATATACTGTATATGCATGGAGCTATCATCACAATTTTTCTTTTCACCAGTTGGCTTTAGACTACCCTAACACTGTGGAGGAGGTTCAGAAGAGTATTCAAACACGGTTACGAGCAGAGATCGCCCCTGTTGTAAATTATCTATTTTCGCGTTCTGTTGCTGGCACCTCTCACAGAGATTTAATAAACGGAGTTACTCAGCTCTCACAAGGTGCCATTAAAGCCAAGTTCTTCCATATGTTTCCCAAGCGTGCTGTGCAACTCTCTCGCTGGCTTGCCCATTGGATTAGTAGAGGTGAGTTGGTCTTTGTTTTTTCTTTCTTTCACTCCATTATAAGACACTTATGTAGTGATGAATGTGAAAGTCCTTATCAAAACTATTTGGAATAGACATTTCATCTGCCATTGTGGGTTTCTCCTCTTACATTGTTGTTCACGTCAAGGTGACTCTCCAGCCATCATTTCAAAACTTTTACCTGCAGATTTTTAAGTTGTGCCTCTTGCATACATGTGCTAAATGACCTTGCCCTTACAGTTTGTCATCATTATTTTAGTCTATATATCAGTGTGCCTTAGCCAAATAAACTTTTAATAATAATTTCCTAGCTTAATCTCTTTTTCATGTTGGTACAGTTGCAGAAATGTGTTCCTACCCCTTGTGGTAACCCGTGTCTCCAAATGGCCAACCTAAATAAGGCACTCCGCGTCCGAAGGGGGTGAAGCGCCAAATTCACAAAGCTTAGAAAAATGCATTTAAAGTTTTTTGAAGTTCAAACAACCATAACTTTTTTGTTTTTTAAGCTAGAGGGTTCTTCTTTTTTTTATCGTGCAGCTCAATCCCTCTCCTAACGAACTGTGAAAACTGTAAGTTAGTACTGTGAATAGTTATTATTTTATCACGAGTTTGTAATAATAAGGAAACACCACTACACTCATACCCCCACCATTAGCCTCTCCCCCCCCCCCCCCCAACGTAATTAACATACGAATACAAAGGTGGAGAAAGTTTGCATAATCTTTGGTAAAAACAGTATTTTGGTAATAGTATTACAATCTTACTTTGTTTAGTTCCTTCGTTTTATTATTCCTGAAGATCGTAGCAACTTAAAATTACGTAAACATGAGGAGTGCATATAACTTTAATGGCCTCATTATAATCACGTACTGATCAAAGTCTTTCTCTGCCCTCTCTAAAAATTGCCACACAGATTCTTCATCAACTAAATCATTCAAGGAAGGGTCTGCTGCAGGTCGATGGCCACCGTCTTGACATCACCATAACCAGGGTTACCCTGCTCCACCTGGTGAAGAAGGTCCCGAGGCACCTGTGCGATGGCCTTGTGCTCCCTCAGGGTGCTCCTCACGTCGCTGGTGTCCTCACCATCCTTCTGGGGAAGAGATCTGGGTCTCCAGCTTCGCACAGGTGTTGCAGACGTTGGTGAAAGGAGCACGGAACATGATGCTGTAGTCCCTCGTGAACACAGTGTGGTAAAAACTCTCGGAGACAGTTTCTTCATCAGGATAATGTCCGCTCATCTACACCAGGTACATGCTGTGGAGTTCGGTGATGCTGCCTCCGGCCTCCAGGTACCGCTGTGAGGGCTGTGTGCACGGCTGTAATTGCTAGCGAGCACTGGCAGGGCACGAATGTTCTCGTGCACATGTTGCAGGTAGCTCCCTGTGATGGCCCCAGTGGATGGATTATGTCCTCGCTTGTCAGAGATGGGCATTTCACTTGGTGATTCCTTCCTCTTATGCATCAGGACCTCCATCTTCTTCTTGCCAAGCCTGTGAATAGAAGCGAAACCTTGGCAGCAGACCTTAAACTTGTGCTGCCAAAGCTTCACAAAAAAATGGTAGTTAAAAGGCCTACGGCTCACTTCAGTCAGCTTTCTCTTCATGGGCACTCCCTGCTGAGTGCCTGCAGGTAGCCATTCTGGTTGTTATAGTCACCAATTACCCAGAAATTGGTGAAAATGGTGTTGATGTTATCCCTGCCAAGCTTGTCGAAGCAGCCGTCTGGGCAGGTAGGGCCGACCTGCCTCACCTCGACAACTTTCTTGGTGCTGTAACTTACATGTCGGCATATAAGACGGAATTTGAACCATAAAAAATTGGCCCAAAATTAGGGGTCGTCTTAAATGCTGGGTATAAAATCTGAAACTCTACATCATGTTGTTTAGTGTGTCACCAGTGGTGATGGAGAGCATCGTAAAACACTCGCCTTAATCCCACCATCCTACCACTAATTATTTTCTTCTGAAATTTACGTTTGGGAAACTGGATTAAAAATAAGATTACCGGTATATTAAAATAAAATAAAATATTTATAAACCTGTCTAACATACTGTAAATACCGTAAAATAACAACAAAATAAACGCAGGTATCATCATGCACCGCCCGCCATTTGCAACTGCCGCCAAAGTAAACAAATAGCCAGTCCTACCGATCGTCTCAAGTTTATAAATTAAAGAAAATACCTGCGGTGTATTTTATGCCTACATTTCTAATATATTACAGTATATTATAAGTAAATAAATAAACAAATAAATCAGTAAATCAATTTCAAGTAAATGGTAAAATTTTACTCGACAACGACATTAGTTCTAGACGACGCCTCAGTGACGTCACTAGTGTTTACACTACACCAGCTGGTAACGTTTAATCCCATTACTTGAAGTGAATTGGCCTTATTTTAAATAACCAGGGATGTGTTGCTTAGCAGTGTGTTTTACAGCATCACTCCACTGGTCAGTGGGATGGCTGGTAAAGGACTTCTGGTATAGTAAGCTCCCAGTGGTAAGTGTCAGATTTTTGGTAGTCTTATACAGCGAGTATAGCTCAAAACCTATGATTTAAATGGAAATTTTTGGGTTCGTCTTATACGTCGACATATACTGTACTCCCCGCCCAAATTCCGTTTATGCTTGGCAACCTCCTTTGCCCGCTCATCAACCCTACGCTCTCTCATTCTGCCTTTTTTTTCTATTGGGCCTGGGGGGGGGGGGGGGTTACGCTCCTGACCCCTACAATCTGCATTACGTGGTGCTCCACCAACACTAGGCTCCCTAACTTTACCAAGTAGCTCATCACCAACATTTTCATGCATGTCACCTGCACCATCGCCAGTAGCACTTGTATCACCGTAATCAACACTAAATTCTCCACGAAAATCACTATCACCAAGCATTACTGGGGTGTCCACTTGAGCACTGTCGTTAAACACACGCTCAGGAATATTAGGCTCCTGAACCCACACCAGAAGGCCTGGCCTCACTCGAGTCTTGCTCTAATATCGGGCAGATATTGCAGAGCACTTCACACCTGTGGCACACGAATAACGTCAATGTTACGCCGAAAAGTTATAAAAAATAGCTGTAGAACGTACACTTAACCTCCCGATGCTAAAATATGTGCCAAAACTAAGGAGGAGGCAGCATCTGGGCGCGCATTTTGGCCGAGGAGCTGTGACGTAGCAAGGGGAAATCCATTACGATTGGCTGCCTCGGGGGGTATGGTCCGAGAGAGGCATTCTGTCATTGGCTCGCGCTCCTCTTTCTCTGAACAGGATGTTGTCACTTTTTGGAACTGAGGCGAAATCACACCTTTATTTTTGAAGGACTTTCTACCATATTGCTATTCTAGCTAGAGGGTTACATCCAACGCCAACATGAAGAGGAAGGGTGAAAATAGTGATATTCATCAAAAAACGCATTTTGGCCGGGGTGGGGCTTCATCCCCTTCTGACTCGGAGCACCTCATATGACCTATAACAAACCTATCCATCAATCACGTCTGTTGTTACATGACCAATACCCATTCATTCATAAATAATGATACTACCACTGCGACATTATCGTTTGGAGAGACAGTTACCACGGGGTGTAGGAACACATTTCCGCAACTACATTATCATACTTTTGTTTAGTTATTAAAAACATTCCTCTCGTGATGCTATACCTTTTTCTAATCTCATTTCTCGCCCTATCCATTCTTCCTAACTGCTATAGCTCTTAATTATATTCTTCTTGATTGGCTGAACCAACTTTAAGACTGGGAAAAGGCAAAATGTTTATACTGTAGATAGTTACTAACCAAAGTTTTTTTCAGAGTTTATATATACAGTACTGTACTTTATTATAATATGACTCATGTTGTACTCTTTTATTACCTTTTAGGTGGTGTTCCTCTTGCCACTTTAAACCTTCAAGTGGGTGTTCCTCCAGGGCAAACAATCCCGGATGCCTGGCACCATCAGATGATCTTTGGTGTTGGTCCTCAAGGAATATACCTAACTAATCCACTTGAGTGTGTATCTGATTGTCTACTTGGAGATCAGCTATGCACAGACTCAGTGTTGTTGGTACGAAGAGCAGATGTAGTGGGCAGATGGGGCCAAGGAGATAGACTCATCAGATTGACGCAGCACCCCGATACAAGATGGCGGGACATGAATGTTTTAGGTAAATTACACACTTTGGCTGTAAATGGGTACCTGACTTAACAAGCTGGGGAAGTGAAGGTGGTTGAGTGTAGTGCTGGCCATGCTGCTGCCTTATGAACCAAAAGCTTGGTATGCATGTGCTATATCCACATCTCTGAGTTAGTCAGTCATGCCTTGGATGGTTTAACGAGTATTTTTTTTTTTAATTTGAATACAGTACTCTCTCCATTGGCCAGAATCCCTCTTAACCAGAACTCTCTAATAGCTGGAATTTAAATTTTCTTGGAAAATCGTTCCCAAAACCGTAATTTTCCAGAGAATTCCGGCTTTGGGAACTATTTTCCTCAGGGCACATTTTCTGGACAATTCTGGGAAAATTTTCCCAGTACACAGAAAATTCCTGGGATGGGGTAGTTTTTTTCCGGGTTTGAGAGATGAAACTCCAGCGTTGGGGGGTTTTTTTTCCAAAAAAAATTTTTTTCCAGTTCCTGGAGAAACCCAGGAATGGGGCATTTTTGGGGGGTTCAAGAGATGATGTAATTCCCATTTTCTGGAAATTCCGAGAACATTTTTCCGGTACCCTAAAAATTCCAGGGGCGAGGGATTTCTTTCCGGCTTTAAGAGAGTCGTCTCGTATCCGGAAATTTCTCATTCCCAGAAGTGCTGTGCACCAATTGGTTCAGGTAACGGCAATATCACTGTACAACCATTTTGTTGACAGGATATTTAGGTTTTAAATCCGATATATTGTCATCATGTATTGTACAGTAGGGTCGGGATATATCGCGAGATAGGGTCCAAGGATGTTTGCTATATACTAACTTGTGATATATAATTACATGTAATCAATGGGGAAAATAAGGTTAGGTTCTGGAGGCCAATAAATGTGACTAAGCCTGGCATAAAGTGGCTGTCTAAAGTCAGCAGAATATAACTTGCATTGCTGGAATCCTTGCAAGACAGCGAATAATTTGAATATTGACATCATATATTTTGCACGAGAAAAAAATTTCAACTCATATTTTTGGGACTATTTAGGGGATTTGTAGGAGTGTTTCTGACTATATGGTGTTTGGCTTTATGTGAGGTCCCAGGAACATAACCCACCGTAAGCTGTGAGTCTACTGTAAATAAATTTATCGCTATATATTTGAACATTTTGGTAGTAGTGATAAATTTGAAAGATTTCCCTTGCAAAATAAAAAAAAAAAAAGATCACTACTAAAGGAAAATGGTGATAATTTTGGTAGCCGCGATATAAAAAATCGTAAAATAAAGTCACTATATATCCCAACCGTACTGTAATACTGTACAAGAGCCAGTGATGAACTTTGAAAGAAGTACAAAAAATTATAGTTATGAATTTAATCCTTTCAGGGGTCATTATCACCATGATTAGTAATGGAGAGTTTGGGGGCCTAAAGTACATTCCTGATTTTATGGAAAGTAAATAAAATTAAAGGTTCTTCTCTAAGGGGACGTACAGTATGTCTGACTGACCCTAGAGGTGTTTTTTTTTTTTTTTTTTTTTTTATACATCATTTCATTCATGCTTATATGCCTTTGGATTACAAGAATCAACCTGACAGACGGCTTAGGCAAAAAAAAAATAAAAAATGGAGAAATGATCCTAATCTCTCTTTCTGACAGCCCATAGCCAGGTGGCTTATGCACATACATTTCTCCTTGGGTTTCATGGCTTACTTGTCTAGGAATTTAGTCATTGTTAACAGTCTGGTCCTGAATAAGATGGTAGGGCCTTAGTTCTTGATGCAAAATATGGTAATTGGTCAGACATGAGTACAGGTACACCACCGATTTTCCGGGAACTAATGGTCCGGCACCTCCTTTTGTCCGGACAAAATTATGAGGGGGCACTTAACTTCTCTCCCAGCCAGGGTGAAGGTAGTTTTAGGCTTAAAGTTTTTATCTTATAAAATGTAGCTGACTAGACTTAACAGAATATAAATTGCATTGCTGGAATCCTTGTAAGATAGTGATAATTTGAGTATAAACAGCACATAGTTTACACAAGAGATAAAAATTTTAGTCTAGTGTAATACAGTACATGGAGTACAAAGTGTACAGTAATATTGCTCAAAATTATGGCTTTTTCACATTTAATTTACATTTAATATTTGTTTAATTTCAGTTTCTAGCAGTCCATGGTGCTTTAGAGACACAGGTGTATAATTAGTGGGTCAGAGGTGTATTGTTGAATTATTATTACCTGACCTCGGTTGGTCCGGCAAACCGGATAATCCTGCAAGGCTTTGGAACCAAGGGTGCCAGAAAATAGGTTGTGTACCTGTACTAAAATACCACTTGCCTCTAGAAGACAGCTGTTGTACCTGATCTCCCCATTTTGGAGCTGTCGGAGTTATTGAGAGTGATGGGGATTGGCTTACCCATTTAGCTCACATTAACACAAGTTGATTTATTGGGTGATGTGTGAGGACACACTGTCCCAGTTGGTAGCCAAGGTTACAAGTACCAGGCCAGTTATGAGTCTTGCCAGAAAACAGGTATTTCAGGATCTATCTTACATTTTTTTTCTCATTTTAAATATTTACTATGAAATTTTGTGGCCGACATTCCAATATATTACAGTACTGTCTGCAACAAATTGCCACGATAAGAATTAATGTTCATTACAGGTACAGTATCTCTAATATATGTGTGTCCAATAAATAAAAATTCATGTTAATGTATCACATTGACACCTCTTTTTTTTATATGTATAAATAAGCAAACATTCTCTTTGATAAATAGCGATCATATTTTTTCTTATTTATATAAACAAACATTCGATTTAATGAATAAAAAATGCATTTTGACAAATTTTTACCAGTCACACCTCAAAATGCCCTCTCAGGATGTATTGAGGCACATTTAAGCTGTTTCCCAATTTTCATTATTTTCAATGTATTTATTCTTTACTTTTATTTTTGTAGAACATACTGCATACTGTACTGGTGAACTTAGTGTAAAAAATCCATCAGTTGACTAGCATTTTCCCTCCCCGGAGCATAACCTCCAATATTATACAAGCTGTGCCATTCAGTATATAATTGATTTCATTCCCCTGCAGATTTCATTCCCCCGCAGTGTTTTCCCCAATAATACGTTGGTTCTGCCATTGAATATGCCTTTCTTTCCCCCACTTATTAATGGAACACAACCCTTTGTATATTGAAGGATACCTATATAAGTGTATATACTGTACTGTATATTCTTACCATTCATCATCATCTTGATCAATGTTTATGGTTATTTTCCACTTTTGTGTGGGATAGCTGTGATAACCCGATGGCAGCTGTTAGGTTACACCAGAATGGCATCCCTCACCCCCTGCATTCCCCACCACAAAGCCTGGGTGCCAGCCCAGAAAATGAAGTAGAAACCAGAAGTAGAGCATAGCTATGGTGACTTGGTTGCCATCAGGCACGTTGAAGCATGTTTTTATGGCTTGATGCCCTTCCTGTTACCAACCCACAGGGTGGAAACAGCTGGCAAGACAGTGTTGCAACTCCCTGAGGTAATCAAAGACTTCCTACCTACCTCCTTCATGCTCTAATTAATTGGACTTCCTATTTTTCAGTGACAAATGAACACAGACATATGTGGTTTAAGGGAATAATGTGTCTGCTTGACTAGAGACATAGGGTAGATGGAGCTTTAATTTAGGCATTCAGATATACTTAACATTATAAAATGTCTGGAACAGTCTAGTGAGATTTCTAAGATAGGTAGTATCTATACATGCCTAATATATTATAATAGTTATGTCAACTAATTGTGTGATCATTTTGGATGGGATAGGTTCCAAGTAGCAGGGGGATTAACTAGTTGATGTCTTAGTGTTATACACAGTACTTCATGCCTAGTTTGGATTCATCTTTGAATTCAAACATGTGGTACATATTTTAGAATCTGAATCAAATATTTTGTTATTTTAGGTCAGGTAGTTGGGGTACTGAAGGAGCAGGCTGCACCTCCAGTGGTTCAAGGACGGAGGCATTTGACATCTCATGTGGCCATCCCTGCAGCTTACCAATCTGGGGTGACAATTTTCATGCGATCAGATAACCCGCAACTCCACACTTTGATGCAAGCAGAAGAACTACCCTTGTTGGAATGAGAGATTGTTTGACATCATTTTAACTCTACAGAATGTGTTTTGATCAGTAAAAGGGTTAAACTGAGGGAACCGTCTTTGTTACAAATTACACTTTACTCTTCTGCTTAATGATGCAGACGAGTGAGCTCTACTTGGTGCAGTGATGAGCTTTTGTGATAGCAAACATTGTTCCTCTTAGAATCACCAGGATTGTTTTACATTAACTCATGGTTGGTTCTTTTATGCACTTTACATGATTTATTGCCTTTTTACTTTGAAAATATAATGTCTTAGGATTTTTTTTAACAGCTAAAATTTTATATACTGTGTGTATATATATATATATATATATATATATATATATATATATATATATATATATATATATATATATATATATATATATATATATATATATATATATATATATATACATGTATATACACACACACACACACAGTGGTCCCTCGGTTAACGAACCAAAATTCGATTAACAAAATCCTTACGAACATCACGTTTTGTTGTGAGCATCAGCTGATGGGCTAGTCTGCCAATTCAGTAATTCAGTAATCTGTTCTATGTTTAAATATTCATTTCCAGCGGAGTAAATATCAAGAAAATTGTGCTCCTTAATATTTGTGCAAAATGAATACTAAAATTTTAGTCTAGTGCAAACTATTGCATGTTTACATTCAAATTAATCACGAGCTTATAAGAATTCCAGCCATGTAAATTATATTCTCCCCAGTCACTTCTATGAAATTTTATAAGCAAAAAACAAAACTCAATCTAAACGACAAATAAACAAATAAATACTTCACTAGACCTTCGGTGCTAACTGTCAAACATGTCGCTGTCACCCCTCCCTCCCTCCCAGCAAGGGTTTGGTGGTTATACAGTTGGCTTTAAGTTTTTATCTTGTATAATATCTCAGACTAAAGTTAGGAGAATATAATTTGCATTGCTGGAATCCTTGCAAGACCGTGAATAATTTGAATATAAACGTCATACATTTTGCACAAGAGATAAAAATTGTAGTATACATTAGTGTACAGTAGGTAGTACTTTTTATAATGTACAGTTTTTCAACTATATTTTTGCGTACATTTACATAAATTTCTTCATTTATTTTCATCCATTTACATGCACACACCATACTAAAAGAAACGTAAAATAAATAAATGACCTTAGTGCAAACCTGGAGTGTACATGTACTAAATTGAGTACGGGACTAAAATTTTTATGTCTAGTGCAAATTATAGCTTGTTTATATTCAAATTAATCACTATCTTACAAGAATTCTAGCAATGTAAATTATATTCTCCTTGGGCGCCAACTGTCAAACGTATCACCTCACCTCCCGCTCTCCCTCCCTCCCTCTGCCCAGCCAGGGTTTTAGGCATACAGTTTTTATCTTATATGATATCCCAGACTAAAGTTAGGAGAATATAATTTGCATTTGCATATATTTTGCACAAGAGATAAAAATTAATCTCCTGCATCACATTACAGTAGAGATTTAAGAGTAAGAGTGTATATGTACATATATACTGTACAGTATAATAGTGATTTAGGGGTGTTTCAGACTACGTGTTTTTGGCTTTGCTTTGTATGTACTTTTCTGTGAACTGGAACCAATTATCCAATATCCTATTAAAATAATGGATTCGGTTAACGAAATTTTTGGTTAACGAACAACTGTGGAACGAATTGTGTTCGTTAACCGAGGGACCACTGTGTGTGTGTGTGTGTGTGTGTGTATATATATATATATATATATATATATATTTGTATGTATGTTTGTGTATTCTTAGAATTTTTTTTGTGCCTTTCCTTAACAAATCTATCCATTTGTGTATACTCTTTGTGTATATATATATATATATATATATATATATATATATATATATATATATATATATATATATATATATATATATATACAGCCACCCCTCGACTTAAGACGGGGTTAGGGACCCAAATCCAGATCGTAAGTGGAAAATGCGAAGATAATACATAAAAAAAATCTAAAATGGGTGTCTCTTTTTCTTCCCAGCACCACAAAACTCTCACTTTTAAACATGCCAGCCATTTTAAAGGGAGTTACAAACAAAAATTTTGTCAGTACACAGCGCAATCACTAACACCGGGACTCAAAAATACGTACCGTAATATATATATATATATGCTGATAACCACCAGGAAAGAAGAAAACACGAAGTTCCCAAGCGCTTTCGTGTAATTCACATCTTTCCTGGTGGTTATCAGCATATACCTAGATCACGCGCACCTACAGTGATTTACTTGCATATATATATATACACACACACACAGTGGTCCCTCGGTTAACGAATTACCTTCCATAAGAATCTTCAATTCGGTTAACAAAAAAAAATTTGATTAACGAAATCCTTACTTAACTCACGTTTTGTTTTGAACATCAGCTAATGAGGTACTCAGCCAATTCAGTAATCTCTTCTATGTTTACATTCGTTCCCATTGAAATAAATATCAAGAAAATTGTGCTCTTTAATATTTGTGCATTTTTTTATACAATATTAAAATTATTGATCATTCTAAAATTTAGTCAACCAAACTCTGTCTACATAAAGTTTTTCAACTATTTTTGGCTCGATATATGTAACTTTATTCATTTATTGAAACTCATTTACATGCACACACTGTCCTAAGGACAAAGCTGAACTGTACATGTAATCAGAACAATGTACAAAATGATTACTAAAATTTTTGTCTAGTGCAAACTATGGCATGTTTACATTCAAATTAATCACGAGCTTAAAAGAATTCCAGCAATGTAAATTATATTCTCCCCGGTCACTTCTATTAAATTTTATAAGCATAAAACAAACACTCAATCTAAAGGACATAAATTAACAATTAAATACTTCACACCACAGGCACCAACTGTCAAACATGTCACTGTCACCCATCCCTCCCTCCCTCCCTCCCACCTTCCCGAGAAACGTTTGGGGATTTTCACTAGGCTTACAGTTTTAATCAGTATATAATATCTCAGATTAAAGTTAGGAGAATATAATTTGTATTGCTGGAATCCTTGCAAGACAGCGAATAATTTGAATATAAACGTCATATATTTTGCACAAAAGATAAAATTTTTGCTCTCTAATAAAATTCTTAAATTAGATCTAAAATTTATATGTCTAATGCAAATTTTAGCTTGTTTATATTCAAATTAATCACTATCTTATAAGAATTCCAGCAATGTAAATTATATTCTACCCTGGTCATTTCTATGAATTTTATGAGCTAAAAACAAAAACTCAAGTAAATAAACAAATTATACTTCACCAGACACTATCTTTCACCAACACCTCCCGCCCCACCCCCCCTCTTCCCTCCCTCCTTCCTTCCCCCTGCCTTCCCAGACAAAAGTTTGGTGTTTTCATTAGGCTTTAAAGTGTTTATCTTATATAATATCTCAGACTAAAGTTAGGAGAATATAATTTGTATTGCTGGAATCGTTGCGAGACAGCGAATAATTTGAATATTAACGTCATATATTTTGCACAAGAGATAAAATTAATCACCTGTATCACATTACAGTAGTGATTTAAGAGTTCTAGTGTATATGTACGATTTATATAGTGATTTAAGGGCGATTTAGGGGAATTTTAGGAGTTTCTGACTTCATGCATTTTTGGCTTTACTTTGTATAAACTTCTCTGTGAGCTGGAACCAATTACCCAATATCCCATTGAAACAATATTTTTGGTTAATGAACGACCCTCTGGAACGAATTGAGTTTTTAACCGATATCCCATTGAAACAATATTTTTGGTTAATGAACGACCCTCTGGAACGAATTGAGTTTTTAACCGAGGGACCACTGTATATACATACAGTATAGTCTGGTTTTACGCAGTTAATTAAACCCATGGAGGTCTGCGTATAAAGTGAAACGCTTAAAAAATAATAACAGAACATATGGGATTAATTGAAATAGAGGCTGGGCCGACCGCCAGACTACCCTTTTTTTGGCTATCGCTGACACAATATGTACATTGTAGTAAAACATCTTAATTTTATGATGGTATGCACACACAGTTAATATATAAGAGAAATGTCAATAATATTAGGTTTTTTTAACACTTACGTTAGTACAAGAGATGGCTGGGCACACGGGGATGGGGGGTTGGTTCCAAGGCAGGGGGCAGATTATTGGCCCTCACCTGTGTGTCTATCCACCACAGAGGCCAGCAGGGCCTCCTTGTCAAAACCCTCGAAGTCCATATCCTCACTATCACTGACTTGGGCTGGCTGTGGTGGGTGAAGAACTCGGTGATGTTTTGTTGACGGCCAGCATTGATGTGGTCGTGATACAGCTGAACATAGGGCTCCAGGGATTTCAACAGATGCTTATTAGACACTTCGTAGTGATGATTGACTGGGTCTTTGGTAAAAATGAGCTTCATTCTCTCGGCTAACTCGATGACTTCCTTCACATCAGCATGTGTTAGTTTCTGGTCTTGTTGTTCTGTAACACCTCGCTGCTCACTGATGTCATTATCTTCCAACATCTCATCCTCAGTCACCTCAGGTTGCCTGATTACCTCCAGGATGTCGTCGTTGGTGGTTTCGGAGAAGCCTGCAGCTCTAACACCCTGTGCAGCCACTCTTGCATTCTCCACTGCCACAGCAACAGACTGAGCCTCGCGGAAGCCATTGTGTAGAAAAAGAAAACACTGGTTCCTGGGCACGAGTGAATTTACACGGAGACAGTGAGACTGACGTGGCGGGGGTGGCAAGGATAACTCGACCAATCACAGCGCGCGGCGGAGGGAGTGCATGGGTGGTAAGGATACGTGGCCCAATCATAGTCCGCGACGTCAGCGGCCAGCACCTTGCCCCGCCGCTTGCTGCGTATATGATGGCATTTACCACTTAAATAATAATTATCGCTTCTGGAGAGGTGCCGCATAAACCCAGACTATACTGTGTGTGTGTGTATATATATATATATATATATATATATATATATATATATATATATACACACACACACACAGAGCAGTACCCTGATTTACGTGGTCAATTGAACCCACAGGGTACCGCGGAAAGTGAACAACAAAACATATGGGATTAATTCCAATAGAGACTGGCCAGACCCCCAAACTCCACATTTTGACGACACAAAACTATGTTGTAGTAAAAATATTATCATACCTTTATGATGGTATGCACACACACATAATATAGAAGAGGTTAGGTTAGGAAAAATAAAGGTTAGGTTTAACACTTACGTAAGTAGAAGAGATGGGTCGACATACGGGGATGGAGGCTGGTTCCGAGGCAGAGGGCAGATTACTGGCCCTCAGGTGAATCACCATCACTATCCACCATAGTTGTCAGGGCCTCCCTGACAAATCCCTCAAAGTCACCTTCACTGGCTCGGGCTGGCTGTGGTGGGTTGCAGGCGAAGAACTCGGGAATGCTTTTTTGACGGCTAGTGTTGATGTCGTCTTGATACACCTTGGTGTACGGCTCCATAGCCTGCACCAGCCGGGTATGGAAGACTTCATAGCGGGCATCGTCATGGTCGTTGGAAAGGAAGAGCTTCAGTTTCTCTGCACACTCGATGGCACCCTTAACATTACTATGCGTTAACTTGTGTTCTTCTGGGGTTGACGCACCACCTGCCTCTTCACTGACATGATCATCTTCCAACATCTCGTCGGCAGTCATTTCAGGATCTCTGATCACCTCCAGGATGTCTTCTTTGGTGGTCTCAGAGAAGCCTTCAGCTGTAATACTGTGTGCAGCTTCTCTTGCAAGGTCCAATGCCACTGTAAGACTGAACCTCACCAGTCACAGGTTGACTCCGCCTCTCACCTGAGATACCATGCAACACATGCCTCCATGCGTGACGAATCGTAGCTACAGACAGCTGATCCCATGCCTCCACCAAGAAGTCCACAGCTTGTTTGACGTTAAATTTTTTCCAAAACTGTTTGACGAGAACTTCTTGATTCACCACCTGTTGTTCCTTGTCCTCGACCTCGTCGCTTTTGCTCTCGCTATCGGTGTCACCCAGCTTACGCAACTCATCCTTGGTGTTGGTACAGTCGTTCAGGAGCTTAAACTTCTTTGCAGAGTATGCAGCTTTCACATTGCATATCAACTCTTGGTCCATGGGCTGGATTAATGTCGTAGTGTTGGGAGGAAGGAAGACCACTTTTATGTTGGGGTGATGATCCATAAGTAGTGGCGAGTGTCCTGGTGCGTTGTCAAGGAGCAACAGAACGTTGAATGGAACATTCTGTTGCTCGCAGAATTTCTTCACGTCGGGAACGAAACAGTCATCAAACCAGGAGAGTGACAGAGCAGAAAACATCCACGCCTTACGTGAGGTCAGCCAGTGGACATTAATCTTGCTCATGTTCACGTTCTTGTAGGCGTGCGGCTTGCGGGCTGTGTGGATCACCGATAACTAGAGTTTACAGGTACCAGAGGCATTGGTGGTAAAGAGGACGGTGATGCGCTCCTTCTGCAACTTCCGGCCCCGAATCTTGCTGGCAGACTGGACAACGAAGATCTTGGTAGGCTCCAAAATAGACCGGATTCGTCCATGTTGAACACCTGGTCGTCGGTGTACTGTCCTTCCTCCATAACCTCATGTACGAAAATCTCTAGCCGCCGCACGGTCAGCACTCGCTTCTTTACCACCAATGTTGATGTTGGTGATCTTGTTCCTCTTCTTAAACCTATGCAGCCAACCAAAGGAAGCATTGAAGGGTTTGGGCTCTGCAATACCCATCTTACGTGACACTGCTGCGTACAGTTCATGGGCATACTCTTGAACAGATCGCGTGTCCACCGCCATGTTGTGTCGCGCCTGACGAATCAAGTAACTCACCAGCAAATTTTCCACCTTTAGCAGCACCTTGTTCTGCCAATACTTGATCATTGAAGCACCTGCAGACTTTGTGATTCTCATGTGTTCTTTGATCTTGGCTGCATCCTTCTTAATAGTACGAATCGTAGATTCGTTGACTCCATGCTGGCGCACGAGATCAGCTTGACGTTGTTCCTTTCTCCAACTCTTGAATGATCTTGTATTTCACTTCGTAGCTTAGGGGATGTCGTATCTTCTTTGGCATAGAGCGGCTGGGTCCAGGTAATGCAAGGTTTCTCTCTGGGGCCGGTGGTCCGGGAGAAGCCATTTTACAGAACAATGGATACTGGTTTACACTGTGTGTCCTGGAGTGATGCAACTGACGCGGCTAGGTCAAGCGTCGTCTTTCCTCCCTCTCGCGGGTGGACACTTCATATTACTTTAAACCAATCACAGCTAGCAGCGGAGGAAGGTAAGGATGCATGGCCCAATCACAGTCCGATATGTCATATGACGTCACCGATAACGCAACAGAGACATCCACTGCACAACCTACCCGCACGGCTTGCCAAGGTGGGAGGGTCGAATCTAAAAATAGCGTCGCACCAGACGCACTACGCGTATATGGGTAGATGCATCGCGTAAAGTGAAAGTCCGGTTCTGGCGCGGTACCGCGTAAATGTAGAATCGCGTAAAGCGGGGTATTACTCTGTGTATATATATATATATATATATATATATATATATATATATATATATATATATATATATGTGCAAGTAAATCACTGTGGGTGCGCGTGATCTAGGTATATGCTGATAACCACAAGGAAAGAAGAAAACACGAAGTGTTATATATATATATATATATACATATACACACACACACACACACACACTCAGTGGTCCCTCGGTTAATGAGCACAATTCGTTTTAGAAGGTTGCTCGTTAACCGAAAAATTTGTTAACTGAAACCATTGTTTCAATGGGTTTTGGGTAATTGGTTCCAGCTCACCGAAAATTGCCTAAAGTCAACAAAAGAGGTAGTAAAGTACACTTACTTTGAGGTGTGTATGTAGAAGGTTCCTGGATGATGATGGGAATTAGAATGGGGGTGGAGGAGAAGGGAGAAGAGAAGGCATTTGGGTGGAAGAGAAGTCACCCCATGGTGCCATTTCACCCATAAAATTTTAGTTCACTTGGTGTAATCAACACTGCACTGCATTATATATTGTCAATATGTAAAATATATTTCAAAATGACCAATAATTTGACTGGATAGTCTGAAGCAAGATGTTCCCTCCACTGAAAAGAGAGAGACTGGCGCCTGTTTGGTGTGTTGCCAGGCTGGATGGCGCGCATGAAACTAGTTTCTGTACCTTCAATTATGTTTAATAATTGTTAAAATGACTAAAAAATTTAATATTAAACTTTTAATATTATTGAATAGTATAAACTTCTTGATATTTACTAAAATAGTAAGGAATTTAAGCCTTAGAACCGATTACTGTATTGGCAGACAAATACTACAGCTGGTGGACCGCCAAATGCAGGCGAAAACATGTTGGGAAAAATTCGTAAGGAATTCGTCAATCAAGGGAATGCTCATTAACTGAAGTTAAGAATCTTATGGAAGGTAATTCGTTAACCGAGGGATCACTATATATATATATATATATATATATATATATATATATATATATATATATATATATATATATATATATTATATATTATATATATATATATGCTGATACCCAGGAAGAAAAACGAGTCCCACGCTAGTCTGTACTCACCCTGAGATGTGATTACACGAAGCGCTTGGAACTTCGTGTTTTCTTCTTCCTGGTGGTATCAGCATATACCTAATCACGCGCACCTACAGTGATTTACTTGCATATATATATATATATATATATATATATATTTATATATATATATATATATATATATATATATATATATATATACACACACAGCTACTCCTCGACTTATGACCACCCGGACATACAACCACCGCAGTCGTACCAAAATTTTGTCAAATTACGTATTTTCGGGTTCCTGCGTTAGTGATATGCTCTGTGTACTGAAAAAATTTTCGTTTGTAATTCAATTTAAAATGGCTGGCAAGCTTAAAAGTGAGAGTTTTGTGGTGCTGAGAAAAAAAAAGACACCCATTTTCGATTTTCTATGTATTATTTAAGCATTTTCGACTTACAACCTGGATTTGGATCCCTAACCCCGTCGTAAGTCAAGTAGCAGCTGTGTATATATATATATATATATATATATATATATATATATATATATATATATATATATATATATATATATATATATATATATATATTATACAAGAATTCACATTTTGAATGTTGTATTCTTGATGAATTATGTTCAAATACAGTTTGAGGAGGTACTCAAGTTTGCATCATACGAATGAACCAAAGTTCTAACAATATAGCATGTGGTTGTGATAGGCAATATGAGTATCAGGGTCCCATATCCATACCAGCTACATGATCACCTGCAATCCTCTCTCTCTCTCATATATATATATATATATATATATATATATATATATATATATTCAGTTCTGCTACAATGCGAAAGTTGTGTTCTTGTAAAACCCCGCGTTGTAGAAATTCGCGCAATAGAAATAACAGGGCTTTTGGAGAAAATAGGGTTAGGTGCAGATTACTCGAAATCGAAATCAATTTAGTAGTTAGCCTAACACAAAGGATCTTTTTTTTTTTTTTGCAAATTTAGCTATTCCCGTTGCACGCACAATATCACATGTTCTTTCCTTACGTTCAAAACGCTTGATAACATCAAGCTTCTCTTCAAATGTTATAACCTTTCTTTTACGATCATCACCAGGAATGCGATCACCAGAACGCTTCTTGGAGATATTCTTCTTTTCCATATTCACAGTTAATACCACAAAGTTGGAGAAATAGTAAGCAAAAATCACTGAGAACGCTTCAAAACAACCCATGTGTTTCAACTGATCGTGTGATGGAAACAGAGACCATGGGTGTAAAACGCTATTAGTCCGCACTGCAAAACATTGTTTTTATTTATTTTTTTCATACAGTATTATGGGAACAGCTAAATTTGCAAAAAAAGGATGAAATTTATAGAGTCCCTATCAAATAACACTTCACAAACAAAACACATGAATCAATTGAACATGTGATGTCGAACGTGAACTGTAAACACTGCATAACCCCACACCAAGCTACAGTACACTTAAAACGTTTGAGTGGAATCGCGTTACAGCCAACACGAGTTCGCGTTTTACAAACATCATTCTTCTATTCATCTATCACGTTATAGCCAATTCGTGTTGATAAAACACGCGTTGTAGCAGAAATGACTGTATATATATACTCACTTGTGTTGAAGATATTTATGATCTCTTCATTATTTTCACCTTTGTTTAGTGCTATGTAGAACTTGGCATGGTTCATTATTTTCATTTTTTATCTCGAGAATTGTAAACAGTGCAAGAGGGAAAATTGAAAATAAGAACATTTGAGCGCTTGAAGTGGCTGATCATCATGCATTTAAAGGTAATATAACTACATCTGACATTCATCTCATGTGTAGTATCTTTATTCAGCGCTCTTTTGGGCAGTCTGTATGTATTATCATTGTAAATATAGTGATGCCAAAATCAAATTTTTATGTACAAGATTAAGGTATGATTGAGCTTTATTTTTGTTGCCATATCTTTACTTTTTTCATGAATGATGCTTCCAGTATTGTCTTGTTAATATTTATTACTAGCTTTATGTCATAATCTCAGACTTTCTCACATATATTATGACCACAATTTAGCACACTGTGTTGCCCATTCAGCTGCCCACTATTGTAAGATTATTTGTTTAAATTGTACAGGAAAATAAGGATATTTACACTTGTCATTCTAAAACCATACCTTTCAACTTTCCAATATATATATATATATATATATATATATATATATATATATATATATATATATATATATATATATATATATATATATATATATATATATTATATATTTTTATATATATTTTTATTTTTTTATTTTTTTTTTTTTTTAATTTGATTAATAAAATACACATTTTGGTCATATTTAGGGACTTATTCTTTGAAATTTTATTAAGGATCACTGTTGTGCATATTGTTGAGTAATAGACTTGAAAGCATAGAATGAGTCCCATTGGAAATATGTATGTCAGTTATGTTGACACGAGTTGGGACTGTTTCCATCATGGACCTCAAACAGATTACTCTTCATCTGGGAAACTGGTACCCTTTCAGTACTTTAATTATTATTTTTTTTTTTTTTTAGGCACTTTGTAAGCTCTTAATCCAGACTTTAAAAAATTAAATTTATTGATTTTCATTTAAATTAAATATAGGTTATTTGCCATCCCATTATTTGCAATACCACCTATTCACCATAAATAAAGAATATTTATTTTTTAATATTGCATAATTTTTAAATTCCCTTTTCAGCAGTAATAGCAAAATGAAGTTTGTAATAACACATACCTGTACTCTCCAATCTTCAGTATATTGTACTGTATTTCAGTTGAAACATACAGTATCTCTGAAAGCAACACTAATCATGGCATGGAAAGGAACACAGAACTTATGCACATCATACTACAAATTATTGATTCATGAATCAACTATATTCATTGCTTATAACTTTTTACCCCCTATGTGCCAGAGTCAGAGGGATTTTGTTAGGCCCATGCTGTCTGTGAATCTGTCCATTGCCTGACCTTCCTCTTCCCCACTCTGCTTGGTTTCTCCTCAACAAAAAATAACCCTAAAAACCATGTTTTTTTCTGAGCCTCTATGATCCTTAGTTGCACTTTTCAAAGGTGAAATCAATAGGAATTCCTTCAAAGTGGGATAATTTTTTATTTCTCAAGTATCAAGTTTTGAATTAATCATGACTCCACTTGATTCCTCCCACTTGGAGTATACTAAACTAACGAATCGTATGTTCTGAATCCATGACCCTAGCTTGCTTTTTTTATAAGTAATTGTTAGCTGTTTTTTTTCTTAATTTGCATAATTTTCCTGTATCAGTTGTCTGGGTTACATCTGTTGAGGCTTTTATCTTAGTGATTACTATCAGCTGAAGACAGATAAACATAGTAAATCATACAGTAAGAACTTATTCATTCTGATTCCAATGATTCGATCCTCTGAAAATTCAAATGTGAGGTCCTCTTATGTGCAGGTAGTGATGTGGCATGATGTCCATGTTCATACTTCAAATTCATATCCATAGTCATAATGACCAGAGAGAGATTGAAGTTCACTCAGCCAGTGTTACCGAGTTCAGTCTTTATTTTTAATGTTCCAAATATTTACAATACATTGCAAACATGTCCAAGTGATAATATGCTACAGTAAGGTCGGGATATATTGCGAGATCAGGTCCGACGATGTTCGCTGTATACTAAATCGCAATATATAATTACATGTAATCAATGGGGAAAATAGGGTTGTAGAGGCCAAAAAAAAAGTGAATTGACTTAACGAGTTCATTTTCTTACTAAATAGAGCACCAATGAACACTAGACTTGGGAACAACAGGCTATTTCAATATCAATAAACACTAGACTCGGCAGCTGACTCACCATCCTGGGAACACCAGACTCGGCAGTAGACGCCACACTGTCACCCTCGCTTGACAATCCCACAGCTACCTAAGGTAGTAGGCAGCTACCAAACAGGGAGGTACTACTGCCTGGGAAGATATTGGAAGCATAATGTGTTGTCTAATGGTAGACCCTGCTGCCATATGGCATCACAAAATTGTGACCAAGTCCCAGGTTGCTGATCTGACTTTCTGCCTCATTTAGTAGCGCACCCAGAAATTCTGTAAGGGGGGGACCTGGAGGCCATGGACATACCCAGAAATTCGTCAAGGAGGGAGTGAAATTGTGTGGTCGAAGGCCGCGCTAGCGGGCTTTTGTAAGCAATTTGGTGAAAGCTGAGACCTAATAAATTGTTTTATACAGTATAAAAGCCAGCAAAAAATTATGCAAATAATCAGAGTTTTAAATAATTTGGGCCAAAATATAATATTTGATTATTTTAGATGAAAAAAAAACATATTTCCTTAGATGATGAACTGATTACAATTGTAACAGCGGCACCACTGTGTTAGGAAATCCACTTGACGTCATCTTGGAGGCCTGCCTTGGCAACTTGGGCTCGTGCAGGAGCTTTAAATTGGCAATTACAAGCAAATTGAGGTTTATTTCCTTTATTTTCAGACCAAATGGGATCTATTAGGCAGAAAAAATTCACTTGCCTGTCCAGGGGATGACGTGTAGGATTCCAGCATCTGACCACGGACGGTTAAGGAACCGTGGGCTTAAGGGGGGGGGGGGCCCGGGCCCCATTTACACTGCAGGGTCTCAATTGTTTCTCTTACTTTGACAACACGACATACATACTGTCCAGTGATCCCTCGGTTAACGAAATTTTGATTAACGAATTACCTTCCATAAGAATATTCAATTCGGTTAACGAATTCCTTGCAAATTTTTCCCAACATGTTTTCGCCTGCTCACCAGCTGTAGTATTAGTCCGCCAATACAGTAATTGGATTTAGGGCTTAAATTCGTTACCATTTGAGTAAATGTCAAGAAGGTTGTGCTATTCAATATTTTTCCAAGTCTTATATTAAAATTTTTGGTCATTTTAACAATTCTTTAACATAATTGAAGTACAGGGAACTAGTTTTTAGTGCACCAAACAGCCACTTGACTCACCCAGAATGGCATCAGTTTGTGTGTGTGCTCAGTGGAGGTAGCATCTTGCCGAGACTCTTGAATGTAAACTATTTTTACGTTTTTACAGTACAATTATTGGTCATTCTGAAATTTAATTTACATATTGACAATATATAGTGCAGTGCAGTGTTCATTTAAAGAAAATAATCTTGAATTACACCAAGTGAACTTAAAATTTTATGGGTGAAATGGCAGCATGAAGCATAGGGTGACTTCTCTTCCACCCCCACTGCCTTCTCTTCTCCCTTCTCCACCCCCATTTCTAATTCCCATCATCATCAACCAAGAGCCTTCTACATGCACACCTCAAAGTAAGTGTACTTTACTGCATTTATTTTTAGTTTGTATGTAATTTTCGGTGAGTTGGAACCAATTACCCAAAATCCTATTGAAACAATGGTTTCGGTTAACGAACGACCTTCTGGAAGGAATTGTGTTCGTTAACCTAGGTACCACTGTATATTGTTTCTCACTATTGATTTTTATTTTTTTCATTTTTGTATTTCTTTATGGTTCTTTATTATTACAGTATTACTATTACAGTGTTATTGTAATTATTAACATTATTAGTTAATTTTTCATTTATGTATTATAAATTTTTTACTGTTTATTATTATTATTATTATTATTATTATTATTATTATTATTATTACTATTACTATTACTATTACTACTACCTGTACTACTACATTTTTGCCCCCCAGGCCCCGATGTGGGTCAGTGACCTGTGCCCGGGTGAGCTAATCTCCTTAAAAAAAAAAAAAAAAAAAGAACACCAAAAATATTAGTTACAGTATTAAATCTTTTCTATTAAGCTTTCCATTCTCTTCACTTCACTTTTCACATCACTAGCAACCCATTTACACTCACCTTAGATGTAATCTGCAGCAGTCAGCTGTTTTCTCATCACTCACTCAGAAAGACTGAGCGTGAATGAGTGAGCAGCCACGGTGGCGCTTCTGGTGAGCAATTAACACATTTGTTTGCCATGGCGGTACATTTGAAATATTTCCTGCCCGATTTCCTTCGCGAAATAAACAAAATTAACGCTATATTTAGGAAAATTTCGACAATTTTGGTAGCCGCAATCTAAAAAAATTTTTATATAAAGTCGTGATATATCCCGACCCTACTGTATATACATATTAGTGTATGTTTCACATGTACTGTAAGTATGCAATGGTAGGCATCTCATGCCTAACCCCATGGGGGTATGTTGGGGAAAATTTTAAAAACATATAAAACAACCCTACTCCTACAAACTGGTCATGCATGATATAATCAATAAAGAAATACATGTACTGTACTGTACTGTACTGTACTTATCACAGGTTGGCATCATGGGGCTAGGAAAAGACGAGAATGCATGAATCTGCTGATGGTCAAGACCCCTACTACACTTGCACTTAGGGATTGGGGGTTAGAAACGCATGTTGAGGCATGTGAAGTTGCAGGTAGGTGCTTGGGCTACCGCATTTTATGGCATATAAGAAGCTCTTTTTTTTTGTCTGAAAAATGGCTAAAAAAAAATCAGCCTACATCCTATGTGTGAAGTGGCGGTCTCCCACGTTGCTGTCTCCAGTAGGCTCAATTCTACGTAACCCAACTTCAGAATTGAAAATATGTTATTGCTTGCTTACACACATTTTTATTATATTTAATTAATTAAACAATAATTATTGTAAATATATAAGGTCAATCTATAACTACAGTATTCTGTACTGTACCGATGACGATTAACGTTCGTATTGGTGACACCCAACTCTTCAAAGGTAGCTAAGCAATAACCATTTCTGAACTCTTGCAAACATTGCAGTCTATTAATGTTATACCTGCAATATTTATTTTTCAATCTACAAATACTGACACAATTAAAGATTTACAGATAACTTTTTTTCACATTTACGTCTGTTAACATCGCTGGCGGCATTGTAGCCAGGTTAGACTCGTCTCTGTAATCAGGCTACTGGGCCAAGCTGTTGTTTTTCAACTCATTTTTTGGGGGTAAATATACATAACTTTCTTCATTTATTTTTACTGATATACATGAACACACCATCCTACATACAATTGTGAAAAAAGTAAAAAAAATAATTGTCCTAAGGGCAAACACAAAAGTAATATACGTTTCTTTGCACACGAGTCAGCTGGCTTAGTTGGGGAGCGGAGGATGACTGGGTAAACAGGCAGTACAGATGTACAGTACAAAAAAACGTTGATATAACAGAGGTCGCTTTAAACCGAATTCGCACTAAATCGAAGTGTTTCAATGGAATAATTTAGTTTGGTACTTGAGAGAAACACAAAATACTAAAAAGACTGGGAGTCTACCCAGATGCACCTCAGCCCATCTCCTAGAATAAACAAAACATTGTTTTTTGTAGTATTATGTTGAAACAAACACTCATAAATCAACACAGCTAAAATTATGGGACGTGAAATGGTCTGTTTACTAGCAATCAGCTGATGTGGGGGGAGAAGTGAGGTGATATGTTTGACAGTTGATGCCAAGGTCTAGTGCTTATTTATTTAATCTGTCCTTAAGAGTGACTTTAAGTTTTTCTCTTATAAAATTTCACTGACCTGACCTGGGAGAATATAATTAACATTGCTGGAATTCTTATAAGATAGTGATTAGTTTGAATATATACATGTGATAGTTCACATTAGACATGCAAAGGGATAAAATTTTTATCTTGTGCAAAATATATGAAGTTTATATTCAATTATTCGCTGTCTTGCAAGGAATCAATGCAAATTATATTCTCCTAACTTTAGTTTGCGATATTATATAAGATAAAAACTGTAAGCCCATAACCACCAAACCCTGGCTGGGAAGATGGGGGAGGGAGGTGACAGTGACATATTTGACAGTTGGGGGGGCCGAAGGTTTAGTGAAGTATTTATTTGTTTATTTATGTCCTTATGATTGAGTTTTTGTTTTTTGTTTATAAATTTCACAGAAGTGACGGGGAGAATATAATTTACATTGCTGGAATTCTTACAAGATAGTGATTAACTTGAATATAAACATGCTATAGTTTGCATTATACATAAAATTTTAGTTTTAATTAGGAAACTTATTACAAATGGCTAAAATTTTTATCTCGTGCAAAATATATGACGTTTATAGTCAAATTATTCGTTGTCTTGCAAGGATTCTCGCAGTGCAAATTATATTTCCCCATTCTATGGTTTAATAATATAAATATTCACTCTTCTCTTCCTGTAGCTTTCTTGCTGTAGCTTCTTCTGTTAAACGAGGGTATTTTGTTTAAACTTTGAATTGCTTAATACCATAACTGGTTTTGATGTGATCTGGTAACTTGTTCATATGTTCAGTGATAGAAGAACTTCATGACCAACATGATCTCTTGCTTTCATGTCAAGAATGAGCCTCACTGTCTTGTTTTGAATAATTTTTAACTTGGATTTTAGCTTCTGTGTTTGGGCAGAGTACCATGACGAGCAGGAATAGTCCAAGTGACATTGTATGAGCGCCAAGCAAAGAATCCAACGGGCATCAGCCGAGAGGTATTTAGCATTGCTATAGAGAAATTCTGTTTTGGGATTACAATACTTTTTTAACTACCTGTATATTATTTCCAATTAATTCACCAGACAAACAAGAGTTAAGAGGTAGTCCAAGGTATTTCACTGAGGTTACGGTTTAGATGGGTTCATTCCCACATTGTACAATGAATTTGGTTACCTTTTTTAACTTTCTTTTGATCAAAATAATATTGCTTTAGCCTTTCCAAGGTGTAGAGATAATTTGTTGTGTATAAGCCACTGTTTGCATGACTCCAGTTGAAATGATAATTCGTGAGCTATATAACATGGATCTTTACTCAACTCTAAAAGAGCGCTGTATCGGCATACAGCAAAAGTTTACAGTTAACTCTAATGGGCATGGATGGTGACTCGGTGTTACTGTATTTGCAACAACAATTTGCTTCCCGTTGCTAAGATATGATTTAAACCAGTCAACAGACCCAGTGCCATGAGCCTGCAGTTTTTTGCATAGTACTGTATAACATAATTAACTGTGTTGAAGGCTTTTTGCAAGTTTAGCGTTACCATAACTGTAATTTTTCTGAAGTGCTTGGGATCTCATAGTCAATTAGATGGATCAAACTGGTGTCAGTTGAGTGAGAGCTCCTAAATCCTGATTGGTAGCTGTTCAAAATACTATACTCCTGGGGGGTATCTTTCAACCTAAACATACATTGCTCTCTCTAGAATTGTAGATATAATACACAGTATACTGACTGGCCTGGGAAGTGATAATCTGTCAACCAGCTCCTGAACACGAAAGCCAAAATATCAGGGAATGGGTAGATGAAGGGTAATGGTCCATGGCTTCCCATGTTGGAGATCTAGGGAAATGCTGTTTTCTCTACCAGCAGCGAGCCATTAGAGACTGCTGATGCATATCCAGTGGTGATACACCAGCATCCACCAGAAGACTGGTTATTGAGGAGGATCTAAAGGCCCCTGTGGTGAAAAGGATGCCAGCACGATGTATTGTATCGATGGTATTTAGCCTGGCTGGTGTGGCTAAAGAGTACAGTTCACATCTATATGCCAGCTTTGACCCCACAAAAGCATGGTAGTCTTAAGAGGGTCCTCCAGTTGACAGCCCGAGACCATGTGGGATAAGACCCTCAGAAAGATGGGACTTCTATGCTTGACATCTTAAGTGATCAAAGGTGAGGAATCCAGGTCATTCTCCTATCTACCACCAAGTCTAGGAAGTGTGTCTCTTCCACCACCGGATTTTAGGCTCCATATAATGTGAAGGTGGGGAACCTGGAACCGGCAGAAATGCATGGTTACAGTCTTAGAAGTTGAGAACCTGAAGCCACACTCCTCTGCCCATCAAGACACTCGATTCATTGCAAAATAAAGTTGTCGCTCAGCAACACATAGATGGGATTATGAAAAACTAATTTCTAAATCATTCACATATGAGGCGCTCAGCATTAGAAGGGGATGAAGCCCCACCCCAGCCAAAATGCGCTTTTTGATGGATATCACTATTTTCACCATTCCTCTACATGTTGCCGTTGGATGTAACCCTCTAGCTAGAATAGCAATATGGTAGAAAGTCCTTCAAAAATAAGGTGTGATTTCACCTCAGGCCGGGAGCTACATATCTGGCTGTGCGCTAAGTCAATGAAGGTGGCTACATCCCATTCAGAGTGAGAGGAGCGCAAGCCAATGACAGCGCGCCTCCCTCGGACCATACCCCCTGAGACAGCCAAATACAATGGATATCCCCTTGTTACGTCACAGCTCCTAAGCCAATCCGCGCACCCAGATGTTGCCTCCTTGTTAGTTTTGGCACATTGTATTGCATAAGGAGGTTCAGTGTACTTTCTACTGCTATTTTTTAGAACTTTTCGGCGTAACATTGACGTGCAATATCTGCCCGATATTAGAGCAAAACTCGAGTGAGGCCAGGCCTTCTGGTGTGGGTTCAGGAGCCTATTAATAATAATAATAATAATAATAATAATTAACGGTTTATTGAAAGAGCTTGGCAGCCAGAAGGCTGAAAATATACAGTTACATATTTGGGGAATGGGTTTCGAATTACAAATAATATACAAGTAACATAAGTGACACAAATAAGACATATAATAACAAGAAGGGGAAAAGCTCAAACTACAGTTCATTTCAACATAGTGACAGTGCAAGGAGTAGTGTTTACTGGGAGTGAATACACTGGTTTATTACAAGTTATTGATAATTTTTACAATGGTTGGGACTGGGCGTGTGTTTAGTGACGACAGTGCTCACGTGGACACCCTATGAATGCTTGGTGATAGTGATTTTGGTATACTCATAATACAAAAAGGGACTACTATGCATCACAAGACCTGTGTTCCGGTACAGAGTTACGTGACATGCACTGACGACAATAATGACGATGAAAGTGAAGATGAAAATAATTTAAAGTGAGTCTTATGGTAACACAAACAGTGACATTAATGTATCACAGCAAGAACCTACAGACTGTGAGGAGGTAGTAGTGGACAGTGACGAGACATGCATTGACCTTGGTAGTGATGAAAGTGAGCCTGACCCAGCGAAAGCTAGTGAGCCCGTAACTCAGTCATATGATGAATTTGAACTGTTGCCGCATCAATAATCAATGATTTAGCTGAAGAAGAATCTGTGTGGCGATTTTTAGATAGGGCAGAGAAAGACTTACATCAGTACGTGATTGATCATGACGAGTCCATTAAAGTTATACGCACTCCTCAGGATTTATGTACCTTCAAGTTACTACAATCTTCAGGGATAATAAAACGAAGGAAATAAACAAAGTAAGATTGCAATACTATTATCATAATATTCTTTTTACCAAAGATTTTTGGTGATCATTAACTTGTTTTACAGTATTAACCTACAATTATAATACAATTTTGCAGAAAAACGTGATTATTGTTGGTTTGAAGATCAAACAACTGTACATCACGGGTAGTTATTCTCATTCAACTCGTGATAAAATAATAACTATTCACAATACTAACTTACAGTTTTCACATTTCGCTACGAGAGGGATTGAGCTGCACGACAAAAAAAATTAATCCTCTGGCTTAAAAAACAACAAAGTTATGGTTGTTTGAACTTCAAATGACTTTAAACTCGTCTTCTCCGCTTTTTAAATTTGGCGCTTCACTCCCTTCTAATGCGGAGATCCTCATACTGTATAGTGTGTTAGACTCCTGGTGGAAAACATCAGGTGACACCATTAATTGCCATGACAGAAAGGATGTTTTCGCTTGCATTTGGCGGTCCACCAGCTGTAGTATTAGTCCGCCAATACAGTAATCGGTTCTAGGACTTAAATTCCTTGCTATTTTAGTAAATATCAAGAAGTTTGTACTATTCAATAATTTTAAAAGTTTTATTTTAAATTTTTTAGTCATTTTAACAATTATTGAACATAATTGAAGTACAGTATAGGAAGCTAGTTTTTTGGGCGTCAAACAGCCTGTCAACACACCATACAGGCATCAGTCTCTGTGTCTTTTCAGTGGAGGTAACATCTTGCTTCAGACTCTCTTCAACTATATACTTTTTTTCTGTGTTTCAAAGCAAAGTATTGGTCAATTTGAAATTTATTTTACATATTGACAATATACAGGTTGTACCTCTCCAGTCCAGCATTCTGTTGTCCGGAACGATTTTAGTTTGCCCAATAGCCAACATCCCTGATGTACCTCAAATGTAACTTTAGTTACAGTACCATCACTTCACTTTCGAAGAATAATTATGGTAGCATTAAAGGTAAATGAAATAGTATTTTAACAGTACAGTCCACCCTCGTTAATTCGGACTAATAGGGGGGGGGGGAAGGGTGTCCATTTTAGCCGATTGTCCGAATTAACCGATTTAGGGGTTAATATTGCATTATATTTCAAAGTCATTGTTTTCGTCACGATTTTATCCCACTTTCCACTGTAATACGTATATTATTTCAGCAAAAATATTACATTCCGTGAATTTATTATATCAAGCACAGTATGAATAGAATATCATTGTAATATAACAGTATTTTAACCGAAAACTAGTAAAAAAACGAATAACATCTCAAGAACATTGGAAGCTTAGGTAAAGTCTTTTGTTTTCGTCATGTATTTTATCCTATTTTACATTGAAATACATCACGTTTCAGCAAAACTACTGTTTATTTCCGAGAATTTATTCATTCAGGCACAGTTTAGGTAAAATATACGTGTGCTGTAACAGTTTGTTAACTGAAAACGATTCGAAAAACACGTACCCTCTAGCCCTGTTCAAGGACAGGACTGGGAGAAGCTGTTTGGTGCTGCAGACGATGACAAGGAAAATGATTTTGATGGATTTTAATGAAAATATTCAGAAATATGGTATCGTAGTATTTATTCAAGTCTATTAGGATAGAATATTATTGTAATACAACAGTTTTTTAACTGAAAACCAATCGAAAAGCGATTACGGTAACATCTTTTGAACGAAAGAAAGCGAAAGTCATTGTTTTCGTCATGATTTTATCCCACTTTCCACTGTAATACATACGTCATTTCAGCAAAGATATTACATTTCCGTGAATGCATTATATCAAGCACAGTATGAATAGAATACCATTGTAATATAACAGTATTTTAACAAAAAACTATTAAAAAAACGAGTAACTTCTCTTGAACATCGGAATGTTAGGTAAAATCTTTTGTTTTCGTCATGTATTTTATCCTATTTTACATTAAAATACATCACTTTTCAGCAAAACTACTATTTATTTCCGATTCGAAAAACACTTATACAGTGAGAAATATCAAAAAGGTTTTTATCACCGGTATTTTTTGTAGATGAATGAGAACTGTTATACTGTATATGATATGATAAGTTAGCCTGTGCTAAGAACTTTGTAGTGGACGTCTCCCCTACAAGCTGCCACGCACCACCTGTTACCGCCTTCCCTAGCAACCAAGCGTATCCGCATTCCATTGCCCGCCGTATCCTAGCAACGGAACTAGTCACCGGCTACTTCTCGGGTTTTCCCAACATGACTCATAGAGGACTGGCGGCTGCTGCTCGGTGTATATAAGCTCTGTCTCTCCATTGAGATGCATTCTGACCAATCTTCTTGAACAAGCAACATCTCCTCCAGCAAGCTCCACACTGTTAACATTTCATTCAACCAGGAGGCCAGCAACAGGCAACATCTTCTCTAACGGAGCTCCTGCACACATACCTCCTTAGACAAGCTACTCACCGCACGTCTCTACCAAGCAGCCCCTCACCACACAGCACCTCCAGCACCAGACTGTCTATCATATAACTTATATATTATACAAGAAAACCACATTAGAGTTTCCTTCCATCCTGAGTGCTAGACAACTTTAATATCTCGATACCCCTACAATGGTGACTCCCGGAGATAAGCACTCACACAGGATGGAGGACGGACGGATCTCTCTGCCGATTTTCAACCACAACGTCGAGGACTGGCTTGACCATGTGGAAGCAGCCCTCGCCGGCTCACGAGCGACCGACGAACAAAAGTATTGCGCCCTGCTTTGTGCCTTACCCACGGAAGTGGCCACGCGGGTCTCACAAACCATTTCCAACCCTCCAGATCACAACAAATTCGCTACCCTGCGGGCTGCCTTGAAGACGTGTTATCAACAGACCAGCCCCAATCTCCTGCAAGATCTATCCTCTACCTCCCTCGGGAACTCAACCCCGGGACGTCTCTGGGAGGAGATGTGTCGGCTGAACTCCCGTCACACAGACAGACTCCCCGACTCTATCCTGCGCCAGCTTCACGCACAAAAGCTACCCACAGAAGTACGCAACATCCTGTCCGCAGTAGATTACTCTACGACACCGGAACTATATGCAACCGCGGCGGATAGAATTTTTAACGAATGCGCTGCTGCACCCCTTGCCGCCACGGTCACACCAGTACCTACCATCGAACTTGTAAGCCGGGTCAACACCCCTCAGCCGAGCAATTCCTCACAAGACATCAAGGACCTGTTGCAAATTTTGAACCGCAGGATGGACACTGTTGAGCAGTTCTGCTCCTCCATACCCGCTGCTGCGCCGGTTCCTGACTCACACACTACGCCCTACAAGTTCCGACACACAGCAGCCAACCCCCAGCACAACAAATTTACCCTCTGCTGGTATCACCAGACTTTCGGCCGCTATGCTCGAAACTGTGAGCCCTATTGCACCTATTCGGGAAACGGCAACACCGGAGGCTGGTAGACGCCTCAGCCTCCGTCCCTCCAGGCGTCTCATTACTGCGCGTCACCGACCGCACCTCCGGCAAGAAGTTTCTCATCGACACCGGTTCATCGGTCAGCCTCATCCCTCCCTCACTACGAGACAAGTCAAAGCAACCCTCGTATGACCTGTTCGCTGCCAACGGTACCTCCATCGCCTCCTACGGCGTACGCACCCTCGCCTTAGACCTCGGTCTGCCCAAGACTCTGCGTTGGTTATTCGTGATAGCAGACGTGTCTCAACCCATCCTTGGTTTCGACTTCCTCACCTTCCACAAGCTCGGCGTCAAACCAAGTCATCTATGCCTCATTCATGAGCCTACAGCACGCAAGATCCAGGGTTCTCGTGCCAGACACACGGACGCTATCACCTGTCTTGCGCCTTCCAACGAGTTCTCCTCCCTGCTCGACGAATTCAAGGAGCTTTTCTCACCCCGAGTCTCCCTACCCCCACCACCTACGTCGGGAATTTTCCACCACATCGAAACCAAAGGACCACCAGTCTTTTCACGCCCTCGCCGCCTGCGCCCTGAGCTCCTGTACACAGCCAAAGCAGAATTCAACAAACTACTGCAAGACGGCATCATTCGCCCTTCAAGGAGTCCCTGGGCATCGCCTCTTCACATGGTTCCTAAGCAAACACCCGGCGAGTGGAGGGTGTGTGGCGACTACAGAGCCCTGAATCTCGTCACCAAACCTGACAGGTACCCTATTCCGCATGTCCAGGACTTTCACCACAAACTTCATGGCAAGACTATCTTCTCGAAGATCGACTTGGAGCGTGCCTTCCACCAGATCCCAGTAGCACCGGCAGATACCCAGAAGACAGCCATCACCACTCCGTTCGGACTCTTCGAGTACACTTTCATGAGTTTTGGCTTACGCAATGCAGCACAGACTTTCCAGAGGTTCATGGACCATATGCTTCGCGACCTCGATTTTGTCACCGTCTACATTGACGACATCCTCGTCGCATCTTCGACGCCTGCCGAGCACCACCACCACCTACAACTCCTTCTCCAACGCCTGCAGAACAACAACATGAAAGTTCATCCTGCTAAGTGCGTCTTTGGAACCTCGGCCATCGATTTCCTCGGTCACAGAGTCTCGCCCAGTGGCATACAACCCCTACCACAGAAGATAACCGCGATTAGGGAGTTCCCCAAACCTGAAACGGCGAAGAAACTCCGGGAGTTCCTGGGTTTAGTCAACTACTACCACCGCTTCATTGACAAAGCTGCCACCGTCCTAGCCCCCCTACACGACCTTCTCAAGGGACGCCCAAAGAAGTCTCACAAGTCTCTCATGTGGACTCAAGAGGCTACTACGGCATTCACCACTATCAAACAGCACATCACACGCCTCACCCTCCTGGCCCACCCCGCACCTAACGCCCGGACCACTCTCACAACAGACGCTTCTTCTACTGCAGTGGGCGCCGTCTTACAGCAGGAGATCAACGGAACTTTCATGCCCGTTGCTTTCTTCTCACAACGGCTTCAACCACCACACCTCAAGTACAGCGCTTTTGATCGAGAACTCCTGGCCATATACTTGGCTGTCAGACATTTCCAACACTTCCTCGAGGCCCGTCAGTTCACCATCTTCACTGATCACAAGCCCCTCGTCCACGCTTTCGCTTCAGCTTCCCAGTCACATACACCTCGTGTCCTGCGCCACTTGGCTTACATCTCGGAGTTCTCCAGCGACGTCCAACACATTAAAGGCAGCCACAACGAGATCGCCGACGCCCTCTCTCGTTGTATATCCGCCATTCTTCCCTCATCTCCACCCATTGATTATGGGCAGCTGGCCGCGGCTCAAGAGAAAGACGAAGACCTGGCAGCTTACAAGACATCCCCCTCAGGCCTCATACTCCAAGAACTCCCTGTTCCTGGCACAAAGATAAAATTGTGGTGCGACGTATCCTGTGGACAGCCTAGACCGTTCGTGCCTCACGTCCACCGCCGCGCTGTTTTCGACCGCATCCATGGTCTCAGCCACCCGGGTGTGCGGGCCTCCCAGCGCCTCCTCACGCAACGTGTCGTCTGGCCCGGCATCAAGTCTGATACTAAGAAATGGGCTGCCCAGTGCCTAGCCTGCCAGTCCTCCAAAATACATCGTCACATACGGGCCCCCTTACAAGCCTTTCCTATTCCCAAAGGACGTTTTCAAGTAGTACACCTCGACATCGTGGGACCTCTTCCATCATCCTACGGTAGCACCTACATCTTCACCTGCATCGACCGTTTCACCAGGTGGACAGAAGCAATTCCCATGCCCAACGCTACAGCAGAGACTACTGTCCGCGCCTTCATGTCCGGTTGGGTTTCCCGTTTTGGCCCCCCCCCCGCTACCGTAATCACTGACCGAGGAGTACAGTTTGAGTCACAACTCTGGCAGCACCTCCTACAGTTCCTCGGCACGTCTAGACAACGCACTACAGCATACCACCCTCAAGCCAACGGCATGGTAGAACGTTTTCACCGGCAGCTGAAGGACGCACTCAAGGCACAGCACGACCCTTACAGCTGGACTGATGCGCTTCCCTTAGTGCTCCTCGGCATCCGTGCGTCACACAAGGAGGATATGGACTGTAGCCCAGCAGATCTGACACTAGGCGAGCCCCTTCGGCTACCCGGGGATTTTTCACTCCCTCCTGATCCCAATCAAGCCACTCCAGCCGTTCGTCACGACTTACTCCAAAAGCTACGACAAGCAGTTTCTGCATTCAGAGCTACTGCTCCACGCCAGCCTACTCGGCGCCCTGAACACATCCCTCCTGCACTACTCACAGCCGAGTATGTTTTCGTCAGGCATGATGCTCACCGCAACCCATTACAACGCCCCTACGATGGACCCTTCCAGGTGGTTACCCGTTCTGCAAAGTTCCTGACAATTATCCGGAATGGCAGACATGACACCGTCAGCATAGACAGAGTCAAACCGGCCGCCTTACCCGTCGGGCCCCCAGCCCAGCAGCACCATCAACAAACTACGCCTGCACCAGTCCACCCGCAGTTACCACCGGCAGCAACACCACGCCCACGACATTTCTGGGCACCCTCCTTTCACCCTCATGTACAACCTGCTCCTGTCATAGAACCTGAACCTGTAGTAAGCCTCCCTCCTATCATAGAACCTGCTCCTGTCATAGACCCTCCTCCTGTCATAGAACCTGAACCTGCTCCTGCCATGGACCCTCCTCCTGACGCAGCCCCTGCAGCAGCAGGAGCACAACAACCATTGCTTGTACAACCTCCTCTAATCCCAAACCCTCTTTCTCCTCCTAATTCTCCCACAGGTTTTGTGTCACTGGACGGAGTTGTTACACGTAGCGGTCGAGTCGTACATACACCTGCCCGGTATGTGTTATGTGTGGGACACAACCCGGACAACATCCAGCCTCCCGCCGCGCCGGGAGGGGAGGGGGAGTATTGTAGTGGACGTCTCCCCTACAAGCTGCCACGCACCACCTGTTACCGCCTTCCCTAGCAACCAAGCGTATCCGCATTCCATTGCCCGCCGTATCCTAGCAACGGAACTAGTCACCGGCTACTTCTCGGGTTTTCCCAACATGACTCATAGAGGACTGGCGGCTGCTGCTCGGTGTATATAAGCTCTGTCTCTCCATTGAGATGCATTCTGACCAATCTTCTTGAACAAGCAACATCTCCTCCAGCAAGCTCCACACTGTTAACATTTCATTCAACCAGGAGGCCAGCAACAGGCAACATCTTCTCTAACGGAGCTCCTGCACACATACCTCCTTAGACAAGCTACTCACCGCACGTCTCTACCAAGCAGCCCCTCACCACACAGCACCTCCAGCACCAGACTGTCTATCATATAACTTATATATTATACAAGAAAACCACATTAGAGTTTCCTTCCATCCTGAGTGCTAGACAACTTTAATATCTCGATACCCCTACAACTTCAACATAGACTACTGAAAATACGTTGTAAGGTAATTTAGCCTATTGTAAGATGGTGAACTTCATTTGCTGACGAAACTGCACAACTTTTCATTACTAATTGGTACATATTTTACGTTTCCATTGTTTACTGGCAGTAAATGGTAAATATTTTTCATGTCTGAAGCTAAAAGTTGCATCCCCCCCCCCCCCCACACTAGTGGTGATGTTACATTTAACCAAAAAGACACTGGTGTTTTATCCCAGCAGTGGGTGAACCAGCATTTTAGCTTAAGGTCCATGTAGGTAATATTCCTACAAATTTAAAAAAAAAAAAAAGTTCGTTCAGATTTTGTCCGAATTATCCGAAATCCGGATTAAAGGGGTCCAAATTAACGAGGGTCAACTGTATTACTTTTTCTTGTTTATTTATTTCCGATCTTATGTTTTTATGCTTTATGTAGGGTGTTTTGAGGGTGAATTTCCATGGTCAGGAAATTTTCATGGTCCGGCACCGGTCAGGTCCCGAGGTTGCCGGACTAGAGAGGTACAACCTATATAGCAGTGATCCCTCGTTTAACGAGCGCCTCGGTTAATGATTTACCTTCCATAAGATTCTTAACTTCGGTTAACGAGCAATCCCTCGATTAACGAGTTTTTTACAAGCCGACCTCAACGTGTTTTCGCTTGCATTTGGCGGTCCACCAGCTGTAGTATTAGTCCGCCAATACAGTAATTGGTTTTAGGGCTTAAATTCCTTACTATTTTAGTAAATATCAAGAAGTTTATACTATTCAATAATTTTAAAAGTTTAATATTAAATTTTTTAGTTATTTTAACAATTATTGAACATAATCGAAGGTAAAGAAACTAGTTTCATGCGCGCCATCCAGCCTGGCAACACACCAAACAGGCGCCAGTCTCTCTCTCTCTCTTTTCAGTGGAGGTAACATCTTGCTTGAGACTCTCTTCAACTAAATGCTTTTTTTCTGCGTTTGCAAGCAAATTATTGGTCTATTTGAAATTTAATTTACATATTGACAATATATAATGCAGTGCAGTGTTGATTTAAAGAAAATAATCTTGAATTACACCAAGAGAACTAAAATTTTATGGGTGAAATGGCGCCATGGGGTGACTTCTCATCCACCCCAATGCCTTCTCTTCTTCCTTCTCCTCCACCCCCATTCTAATTCCCATCATCAGGAGCCTTCTACATACACAGCTCAAAGTAAGTTTACTTTTTTACCTTTTTTTGTTGAATTTAGGCAATTTTCGGTGAGCTGGAACCAATTACCCAAAAACCCATTGAAACAATGGTTTCGGTTAACGAGCAACCTGCTGGAACGGATTGTGCTCGTTAACTGAGGGACCACTGTAACGCAGTGCAGTGTTGATTTAAAGAAAATAAACTTGAATTACACCAAGAGAGCTAAAATTTTATTGGTGAAATGGCACCATGGGGTGACTTCTCTTCCACCCCAATGTTTTCTCTTCTCCCTTCTCCTCCACCCCCATTCTAATTCCCATCATCATCATCATCATCATCCAGGAGCCTTCTACATACACACCTCAAAGTAAGTGTAGTTTACTTCCTTTTTTTGTTGATTTTAGGCAATTTTTGGTGAGCTGGAACCAATTACCCAAAACCCATTGAAACAATGGTTTCGGTTAACAAGCAACCTTCTGGAACGAATTGTGCTCGTTAACCGAGGGACCACTGTATTCAACAAAGCACAACTGAGTTAAATTGACTTAATATGGTTGTGTGCAATACTGTACCTGATAGACGAGGAAGAAGCATCAAAAAGTGCGTGCTCGTCTCTCGTACATCAGTTATATACGGCATGATGCCACAAGAACTTGCTACATTCATTTAACTCAGTTGTGGTACACATTGAGCTATGATAATCAGTGTCATGGGTCACATTAATTTCTTCAGGCTAATTCTTACATTCTAAGCAGTATTTGAGGTTGCAATGCAATAATTAAATTGCAAACAGTGAGAGGATGGCACTCGCACTTTTTGCGTATTCTGTAAAACTTCCCACGGAGGCCTAAAGATGCCCAGTCGTTACATTTCAGAGCAGTGAGCAGTTTCAGAGCAGTGAGCAGTTGACAGGTTTCTTTAAAATGTTTAATGACTTTCTTAAATACAAAACTGACAATAATTTCAATAGTCATCAGATTTTCTGATGACTATGAATCAAAATAATCTGATTTCAGTGGTGAATAGAAATCTTGGAACATTTCACAGGGTAGAGACAGGATTCTCACTTCTAACATTCGACTTACTTGACAATTTCACTAAAAGTAATACAGTTGAAACTTTCAACATCACTCACAATGGATCTTGAATGTTAAGGCTATCAGCAGGCATATACTGCATATCTTTAAGTAATACAGATACATTCATTCATAATTTGAAATACACAAACATAAACACGGGATACTAGAGATTACTAGAGATTCTGAAACGCACGATAGATAAAAGACGTCTCAGTAGAGGGACTCAAGAAATAAGTTATAGCTTCATGTTTTATGGGCTATTGAGCATAATATGAATCATTTGATTTTACATTAACTAGCATGTATGAATGTGGTCAGTACATCACCATTACACAGAGGTTCCCACGATGGGGGTACCTACAACAAATCTGTCGCCTTTCTTGTGGATGTGTGTTACTATGGCATGCTTATACTCATCTGGTACAATAGTAGTGCTGTGGTCTTGTAGTGGTCCAGTTTATATTAATAATCCTTGAGAACAAAGTCCTCTGTCACTGTCTGGAATGACACCTTTCTTTCTGTAGTGGGATTTAAAGGCTTCTAATCTCACACTGTAATTGTTTGAGGCTACCAACAGTTTTTCAACTAAAGATGAGGCAACTGTCGTATAAAAGGAATTAAAGTGGTTTTCAACTGCAGATGCATCATGACAGCCACAAACCAAAAGAACATTCCAACTTACTGTGTCCCAAGAGTTTTTAGTTGCTTCCAGAGCCTTTTAAGGTTACTGTACTTTTGTTTTCCTCAATCTTATTGTTAAAGTATTCATTTTTATATAATACAATATTAACATCCTCAAACATATTAAATCAAATACCATTTGCATGTGATAATTGACTTGCGCCACACTAAACACCCGGTGAAATAAGACCTTCAAAACAAATCTCACAAACACCAGAGAACAATTATTTCTATAACCTGTAAATATCCTCTTCACACTTTTATGTTCATTTGGTCATACGATTTTTTTTTTGTGTACTTCTATTTGGGGGAAATATTACTGGGGTACTCATCACCTGGGTTGTGTCAACAGTGGGCCATCCTGCTGATCTGAACATGTTGGTAACCCTACCTAGTTGATAGGGATCTCGACCCATTGTAGTGCCTGAAGTACGAGCTTCAGGTGCCCGATGATCAGGTTCACTGTCGGACATGTCGGCTGTAAATACAGGCCTTGAAACGAAGCCTTGTAAGCATACGTTATATGACAGGAACGGAAACTTGGAGACAACACCACAGATTTAATGCTAACAATGGACTTTTTCTTGCCCCCTACTCCTGGTGTCATAAGTAAAATAGAATAAATTAAAACACAGAACTCTGACATGCTACATCATACTCATACAGTATTGTTGTCAAGGTAACAAAACATCTTTTTCTTAAAAAATATATAAAATAGTGTTTAAGATGTGACCCTTTTATATTACTGTATACAGCACAGGCCTACCCAGTTAACCGATGCATATAAGGACCGGGAAAAGTCGTTGGTTAGTGAATCAATGATTATCAAAGAAATTAATCCCATAAGAACGTAACGAATTCAGTGGGGTTAGGGACCAGCCACCTTCCAAAAACTCCCATCTACCCTTGATATATCTCTGTACTCCACACTGTCAAGCAAGAAAATAAAGCAGACATATAAAGCAAGCAAAATAAGCCTTAAATTAGCAATGTAAAGCATAAATTGAGACTTATTTACCTGTGTTGAGGATGGAAGAGACAGTCTAGGGTAGCACGTTTAAGTACGTACCACTCTTTGCTGGTCCATCACCACTCTTATTATGCCGTATTACATCACATAGAGTTGCCCAGCACAAGAGGAACTATCACTGGGGTGTTTAAGCGTGATTGAGTAACACACTAAGTCAGAAATAACGGAAAACACAAAGTCAGAGACACATAATAAGTGTGAACAAGAGCAAAGATTGCCAGCTCTGTTAATCATCGGATCTCTGGGGTATCAACGAAACTTGTTGGGTATATCTCCTACATTAAATCGTCAATTAGGCGAATTGGCTGTCAACGGGATGCGAGTTATCGGGTTCACCTGTATATTATAAACAGCAAAATGTATCTGTATTTAATATGGATAATAGATATGGTGTCAAAACTGTAGAAAAGCAAACTTTAATTTACAAAAAACAATGACCAATGATAAAAATTACCACAGAACTAAGTTTGGTTTCAGCAAAAGGGAGCTGGTTTCTCAATAAGTACTGTATGTACCATGTACTGTAAGTTTAAAGTGCTTTAACAAGTCTAATAATTCTACTGCTAATGACATCACATCTTGCTCTCTAAAAGGCATCATTTAACTAAATTGATAATTCAGAAATATCACAAAGCCTCATTGCATGCAGGGGTGATGCAGGCCCTAAAGAAATTAAAGGAATTTTTGGGGATACCTCAAGTAAGACAAGTTATTAAAAGCACAATAAAAAATAGCAATGCGTAAAGTATAAGAAGGCCCTAGATTGGTGGTACCAAACACTCTACCATGACCTCTTGAAAGAATGTAAGACACTCTACCATTCCATTTCCTGGGAGTGTACTACTATGGACCTACAATCTAAAAAAGGGGAATTAAATTAATAAAGTTTGTTTGCTGGTTTACATGTGCAGTGACTAAAGCTGTACAGTATACACTTAGAAATAGCAGAAGATTTAACTGCAAATACTTTTATTACTATTTTCAGAAAATTTATAGCTACACATTCCTGCCCTCAAGTAATTATTTTTGACAACGCCAGTAACTTTAAAGCAGGTGCTGAAATCCTAACTAATTTAGCTCAAGCCACAAAGGGAGAAGAGAATTCAAACATTTCAAAATCACTTGGAAGTTTATCCCTGCAAGGGCACCATGGCATGGTGGATTTTATGAGAGAATGGTAGGAATTGTCAAATCATTCATTGTTCAGAAAAGAAATTTTTATTCCAGAATCGCAAACCTTACTAGCTGAAATTAAAATCAATGATTATAATAGGCCTTTAACTAGCAGCTTAAATGGTATCCATGGTAGATATTGAATACCAATCCAATAAATCCTCATTATAATGAATACCTACCAGAACACCAGTAGGTAGTGAAGGTTTTGTAATTATGATTTAATTTTCTCCTTTCTGTCTACCTTCTTCTCTTTTTTTTTTTTTTTTATTTCTTAATTGGTCCTCTCTTCAAACTTACTTTCTTTCAATTTCTTACTTTATTAATTTCTTATGTTAGCTATTTCTTAATTACTTTTCTTCTCATAGATACCCACTAACCTCTTATCTGTGGTAGCATGACTTGAGGGTTAGGACACATGGGTTTATTGGGAAGAAACAAAGGTAAAATACTGCAGGGATAATGATACTCCTAATATACAATAAAGGTGGTTTATTAAAATAAATATGAATACAGGACACTTGATCCTAACATGCACCTACAGGTATGAATCACCCCTTGGGGTTCACTTAAGACTTGGCCAAATTTGCATTAACACCGAGACAAACTCCAAAGACTACTTGGTGTCACTTTACGTCGGCCACAAATATTCACGTCAACAGGACCTATGTTCAGTCAAAAGTACAGTACTACAGGTTCTGGTAACATTCTATGACAGTGACACACAACAAGGACTGGTTGTCCGCACTTCAATATTATTAATTACTACTAACACTTCATAGCATTTCTTAAATATCCATCACAAGATTGTTTGTGTACATAAAGTATTACTACTTTCCACACCTGGCAGATATATGTTGCTCTGGCCCACACACAGTTATCCCGACTTCACAAGTCAGTGATACAACAATTCCTCTCGTCTCTTACCAATCTCATACCTTTTTACGCTCCTCAAATCACAGGGCACTTCGGTATTTGTAAGATGTAGACATTATTGTTATATTGGTGCTACCTGGCAATTCCTGGTAATGAAGAGTCTGCGGTGCCATTTGCCTCCTGTCAGGCTTGTAGCATGGATCTCTACATTAAGGTTCTCTGATGCTACACGGTGCTTCTCCTTCCCTTCAAGAAAACCCCTAACATGGTGCAGTGAGTTTAGCAGTGAACTTGAACCTCAAGATGCTGCTCTACGGCCCTCAAGGGTTCTCAATTCCCTACACGACCCACCGTGGCCACACTTCTTCGGCGACACAAGCGATTCTGGCTCAAGCCCAGTCAGTGCTGCTGTCACATCAGCAAGCCATCGTCTCACTGCAGGCAAGTTTGGCTTTGATGTCAGCTCCACGCCAATCATCTCGGCCACGAGTCTCTATGGCCGCTGCACCTGAGAAATGTGACCTGGAGATGTCCTCAGCGGCCTTCTGGTCCTGAAGGCGCTCAACCGAGTGCTGGTTGCAGCTCAACAAGTGACCAGATGCTGATGCCGTCCTGCATATCTGCCTCCTGTGTGTTCCTGCTCTCCAGCATGCCTTGGATGCGAGGCTCCCTACTACTTAGTGGGGGTCCATGGCCCCTGTGGAGGCTTTGAATGCCATCAGCAAGTTTGTACTTTATGCTTCAAATCAAGCAGTGCATTGGTCTGATTTCTTACTGATGCTTAGGCTCCTAATGAGCCCATGAATGCGTATTTCTTATGATGCTCCCATCAAGCCATGCACTGTGGATTTCAGTGCCCCCAGTGTGACAGTAATATTTCGGACTATGTGCGATTGAGTAAGTTGATTGCTGGGCTGTGTGACTCGGCCTTAAGACTTGAAGTGTTTCAGAACTGTAATACATTCAGTGATATTGACAACCTCCGTGCCTATTACACCACATTCGAGGCTGTACAACACGATGCCCTTTTTGGCGGGAAATTTGGGTGCGAACCATCAGTGGCGACGGCTGAGAATGATGTCACACCCAAGAACACCATATTGGTGGCTGCCTCCCGCTCAGCTGTTCTCCCGGCCAAACCTTCCCCTGACCCTGTGGTAACTGTGGAGGCCACCATGCCCCTGACGACATCCTGCCCGGCCAAGGCATCTCTCTATCATGGCTGTGGGAAATTGGGCCACCTGAAGAAACTCTGCAGAAGTGCCAAAAAGCAGTACGGAGGCCAGATAGCCACAGACATGGTTACTGGTGCGGTGGTGGCTGATGCCCACCTGTGTCAGCAGCCACTGCTACGCATCGATGTGGCCCGCCCTGCTAGTAATATTCTCCGCCCAGCTATGGCCATCGCAGACACCGGCACCCAGTTGTGTGTGGCCGGTCCCACCCTAATGTCATCGCTGGGTTACGTGACCTGGCCAACATCTCGCTGGCCACTCTGGGTTCCATGCATTGTCGCATCAGCCTCCCCGACCGATCTACTCTCCAGGACGTGCACTTCATCATGTCTGTTGAGCACCTGAACCTATCACTCAATGCCTGTAAGGACCTCGGCTTGGTGCATGTGGACTTCCCGCTCCCACCCCCCCCCCCCCCCATTGCTGCTACGGGGACAGAGGATGGGGGTGACACCAGCCTCCCGCCCAGGCCACCTGTCATGCCACTCCACCCACTAGAAGAAAACGCCTCAGGGCTGGAGGAGTAGCTCCTCCGCCACTTCTTGTCTACCACCTTCAACACGGATAGGTATCCCCTCCCTGTGATGGCAGATGCCCCTCATCACATCCACCTGATACCTAGTGCCAAACCCCACGCTTGCCACACCCCCGCTTCGGTCCTCAAGCACTGGGAGATGGTGGTCAAACAGCAGCTTAACGACGATGTCAGGAGGGGGGTGATCCGCCTGGTCCCTGCAGGGGAAGCCACGGAATGATGCGCTCGGATGGTGGTGGTTTCCAAAAAGTCAGGCAGACCTCGCAGAACTGTTGATATACAAAAAATCAACACGTACTGCCTCCGGGAGACCCACCACACCACGACACCCTTCGATATGGTATCCGATGTCCCTCTTCACTCTTACAAAACAGTGGCAGATACCCACTGGGGTTTCCACCGGGTCGAGATCGACTAGGATAGCAGGCGCCTCACCACCTTCATAACACCCTGGGACCGTTATAAGTACTCTCGTACGCCCATGGATCATTGCTCAGCATCTGACGCCTACACTAAGTGGTTCGACGATGCCATCCAGGACTTGCCACGGAAGTACAAGTGTGTCGATGACACACACCTTTATGGTGCCAGCGTGGAGGAGGCCTTTTGGCACACCTATGACTTCTTTGGGTTATGTGCCAAAATGGGCGTGACCCTCAAGCCGGAGAAGTTCCAGTTCTGCCGGAAGGAGGTGGATTTTGTGGGTTTCCACCTGAGTTGGTACACCTACAAGCCCACAGATGATCGTCTCGAGAAGCCCTCCGGGAAGGTTTACTGGGATGACCAGTTGCAACAAAAGTTCCTCCAGGTCAAGGAGGTGATCTGACAGCTTGCCAAGGATGGGCTGTCTTACTACAACAGGACCAGGCCCACCGCCGTCATCACGGACTGGAGAAGGGATAGCATTGGATTCGTCATTCTCCAGCAGTACTGCACGTGCTCCTCTGTGAATGCACCTTTTTGCTGCAAAGGTGGATGATGCCTCGCCCTGTGTGGCCGCCAAGATGGGATACGTGGCCGTGGAAGGGGAAGCCTTGGCGGTGGCTTGCTGTCTCCGAAAAGCTTGGTTGTTCCTACAAGAGTGCCCCAACCAAGTCCTAGTAACAGACCATCATCCTCTGGTGAAGCTCTTGGGTGATAGGGCCCTCGCGGACATTGCTAATCCACATCTCTTCCGTCTGAAAGAGAAAACACTGCAGTACAGGTTCACAGTCTGCAACTTACCTGGGAAAAAAAACTGTGCCGCATAATTTTTGTCCCAGCATCCCGCCCTCAAGTCAACCCCTGACGACATGGATGACAACTAAGATGAGGACCTGTCAGTGGCCATGGTTGCAACCACTGTGGCGGCCCTGGACTTCAGCAACTGTGCCACCCTAGACGAGGAGGTCCTCCGAGCGTCACTCGAGGATCCTGTCCACCAGCTGTTCGTGGCCAAGGTGTTGGCTGATGACTAACACTCCCACAGATCGCAGGAGATTGCCTGCCTAAGGCCATTCTACAATGTCAGGGACAGGCTGTCCACATCTCATGGCCTGGTGACCTACACCTTCGATCAGGGTTGTGTATGTCTGGTCATCCCTGAGGGCCTCTGTCACCAGGTGGCCACCAACCTGCATGCAGGCCACCAGGGCCTTGACTCTATAATCAGAAAGACCAGGCAAACTGTCTACTGTGACACCTGCAACACCCACGCACCTTCCCAGCCACCTGAGCCCCTGCTTCTCATGCCACCCTCTGAATATCCCTTTCAGCAAACAGTGGTGGACATGTTCCACCTGGAGGGACACATATACCTGGCCTATGCTGACAGGCTGACTGGGTGGCTTGAGATTGCTCACTTCCCCAGTGGCACCTCCTCCGGCAAGATTATGGCTCGGCTTAGACACAACTTCACCAGGTGGGGTTCACCCGAGCAGATATCCACGGACAGTGGCATTAACCTGGTCAGCGAAGAAATAATGGAATTCATCTGGAAGTGGAGCGTCGCCGCTGTCCGTCTGTCTTCCACGCAATACCCCAAGTCCAATGGCAGGGCAGAAGCCACAGTGAAGACTGCTAAGAGGGTGCTCAGTAACAACACCGGGACTAATGGGAGCCTCGATGACGACAAGGTATCTCTCCCTTCTCCAGTATCTCAACACTCCCCTGCATGGTCCTCGGCCCAGCTGGCAACAGGTCGCCAGCCCCGTGATGGTGTCCCAACGGCCAAACAGAATTTCAAAATCGACAGACGTTGGAGACAGACACTCCGCCATCGGTGCCCCTTGGTGCCTGGCAGCCATGTCCGGGTCCAGAATCATTTCACTAAACCCTCTTTTCGTGGAAGTAGATTATCGACTTTTTGGGAGATATTAACATATTTTCCAAAGCAGATTATCATAGAAAATGGGAAATTTGTATCATAGGAAATGGGAAATATTTCTACTTTCTGGAAAAGTTGGTTATCTACTTATCATAGAAAACGGGAAACTTGTATCATAGAAAATGGAAAATATCTACTTTCTGTGAAAGTTGGTTATCTACTTTGCTGAAAAGTAGATTATCTACTTTTTGGGAAAGTAGATTTTCGACTTTTCGTGGAAGTAGATTATCGACTTTTTGGGAGATATTAACATATTTTCCAAAGTAGATTATCATAGAAAATGGGAAAATTGTATCACAAAAAATGTGAAATATTTCTACTTAATGGGAAAGTTGGTTATCTATACTTTCTGGAAAAGTTGGTTATATACTTATCATAGAAAATGGGCAAATTTGTATCAGAAAATGGGAAATATATACTTTCCCGAAAAGTATATTATCTTCTTTCCCGAAAAGTAGATTATCTACTTTCCCGAAAAGTAGATTATCTACTTTAAGGGAAAGTAGATTATCGACTTTTCGGGGGGGTATTAACATGTTTTCCAAAGTAGATTATCATTGAAAATGGGAAATTGTAATACAAAAAATGTGAAATATTTCTACTTTCTGGAAGGTGTTTATATAATTATCATAGAAAACGGGAAATTTGTACCATAGAAAATGGGAAATATCTGCTTTCTGGGAAAGTTGGTTATCTACTTTCCCAAAAAGTAGATTATCTACTTTTCGGGAAAGTAGATTTTCGACTTTTTGGGAGGCATTGTGGGGTATGGGTTGTTTGGTTCTCACTCAGGATGGGATGGAGAAAGGAAACTCACAATGTGCTCTCTGTATACATGTTGTAGTGGAATTCTCCCCTACAAACGCTGTTTGTCGCTGCCTAGCCGACCCCATCAATTCCCCAGTGTATGCCTCGTGGTCTAGGTCAACCAGCGCCGCCATACACCACGGAGCGGGGTTCAACTGCTAAGCCACGCCTACCCCCGCTATTTAAGACCTGACCTCGTGGTGCTCTCTCTCTTTACCTACAGCCACAGCCAGCAACACCTCCTCCTCCGCCCCTGCCCGGCGGGCCTCGCTCCTCCGCCTGCCTGGCGGTCCTCTCTCCCACCGGCGAGCATGGCGACCCACAAGCTGTCCTCCTGTGAGCATCCTCACCAACCAGCTCTCTCTACATCACGCTTGTAACCATGCTGCCTTCCCAGCACCAAGCTGCATTGTACATCCAATACAACATGTATATAGAGAGCACATTGTGAGTTTCCTTTCTCCATTCCATCCTGAGTGTGAACCAAACAATCTCATACCCCACAATGTACAATGCAGCTTGGTTGTGGGAAGGCAGCATGGTTACAAGCGTGATGTAGAGAGAGCTGATTGGTGAGGATGCTGAGAGGAGGACAGCTTATGGGTCACCATGCTCGCCGGCGGGAGCGAGGGCCGCCAGGCAGTGGCGGAGGAGGAGGAGGTGTTGCTTGCTGGTTGGTGTAGGTAGAAAGAGAGAGATCACCACGAGGTCAGGTCTTAAATAGCGGAGGGTTGGCGTGGCTTAGTAGTTGAACCCCCGCTCCGTGGGCGGCGCTGGTTGAGCTAGACCACGAGGCATACACTGGGGAATTCGTGGGGTCGGCTACGCAGCGATAAACAGCGTTTGTAGGGGAGAAATCCACCACAATAGTCCCTCCTTCCCTACAGGCGGTGTAGGAGACTTGTTGTCTGCAGGGTTGCATAGCACATGTGAGCCATAACGGGCGGTGCATGCCTCATGTGAGACAACGGCGATGGCGTGGATGAGCCGGCCGCTAGAGACAACTGTCTAGATACACAATATCTGTGGGAGTAGAGAGGGAGAAAAAGGGTGTGTGGAGGCGATGAATGTTGTGCTTCCCTCACGGCAGGTACAGAGTCGTCAGATGCGCCTGCTGGGGTGTGTTGGCCTGGGTCAGGAGCAGGGGCTGCGTCAGCAGAAGCGGATGAGGGCTCGTGACAGCAGCTGGGTCCACGACAGCAGCAGGGTGCAGGACATTAGCAGGGAGTACCTGAGGGAGAAAAGAGGGGTGTGCGAGTCCGCACTCAGGAGCAGGGGCCGCGTCAAGAGAAGCGGCAGGGGGTACTGCTGGGCCGGGGCGGCGTCTGAGGCAGGACGGGTGTGTTGGGGTCGGTAAGACGGGTGTGTTGGGGTCGGTAAGACGTGGTGCTTGAGGCAGGAATAGGAGCGGCTGTCTGCTGAGAGTGGCAGAGCTACTCTAGAGTGTCTAACCTGCGGTGTAGAGACAGTAGCTGTAGAGCCGATGAGAGCTGCCTCTGCGGGGGTAAGCCAGTCTTCCATGTTGCTTGAAGACTGGAAGAGTGATTGGTTTCTCCTCCATCCTGTGTGAGTGCGTCACTCTGGGGTCACCATTTGTGGGGTATGGGTGGTTTGTGTTCACACTCAGGATGGAATGGAGAAAGGAAACTCACAATGTGCTCTCTGTATACATGTTGTATTGGATGTACAATGCAGCTTGGTGCTGGGAAGGCAGCATGGTTACAAGCGTGATGTAGAGTGTGCTGATTGGTGAGGATGCTCAGAGGAGGACAGCTTGTGGGTCGCCATGCTCGCCGGCGGGAACGAGGGCCGCCAGGCAGCGGCGGAGGAGGAGGAGGTGTTGCTTCCTGGTTGGTGTAGGTAGAAAGAGAGAGATCAACATGAGGTCAGGTCTTAAATAGTGGGGATTGGCTTGGCTTAGTAGTTGACCCCAGCTCCATGGGCGGCGCTGGTTGACCTAGACCACGAGGCATACACTGGGGAATTCGTGGGTCGGCTACACAGCGATAAACAGCATTTGTAGGGGAGAAATCCATTAGAGTATTAACATGTTTTCCAAAGTACATTATCATAGAAAACGGGAAATTTGTATTACAAAAAATTTGAAATATTTCTACTTTCTGGGAAGTTGGTTATCTACTTATCATAGAAACCAGGAAATTTGTATATTAGAAAATGGGAAATATCTACTTTCTGGGAAAGTTGGTTATCTACTTTCCTGAAAAGTAGATTATCTACTTTTCGGGAAAGTAGATTTTCGACATTTCGCTGAAGTAGGTAATCGACTTTTTGGAAGATATTAACATTTTCCAAAGTAGATTATCATAGAAAACGGGAAATTTGTATCACAGAAAATGTGAAATATTTATACTTTCTGGGAAAGTTGGTTATCTACTTATCATAGAAAACGGGAAATTTGTATGATAGAAAATGGGAAATATCTACTTTCTGGGAAAGTTGGTTATCTACTTTCCTGAAAAGTAGATTATCTACTTTTCGGGAAAGTAGATTTTCGAATTTTCGTGGAAGTACATTATCGACTTTTTGGGGGAGTATTAACATATTTTCCAAAGCAGATTATCATAGAAAACGGGAAATTTGTATCACAGAGAATGTGAAATATTTCTACTTTCTGGGAAAGTTGGTTATCTACTTATCATAGAAAATGGGAAATATCTACTTTCCGGGAAAGTTGGTTATCTACTTTCCTGAAAAGTAGATTATCTACTTTGGAAAATATGTTAATACTCCCCGAAAAAGTCGATAATCTACTTCCACGAAAAGTCGAAAATCTACTTTCCCGAAAAGTAGATAATCTACTTTTCAGGAAAGTAGATAACCAACTTTCCCGGAAAGTAGATATTTCCCATTTTCTATGATAAGTAGATAACCAACTTTCCCAGAAAGTAGAAATATTTCACATTCTCTGTGATACAAATTTCCCGTTTTCTATGATAATCTGCTTTGGAAAATATGTTAATACTCCCCCAAAAAGTCGATAATCGACTTCCACGAAAAGTCGAAAATCTACTTTCCCGAAAAGTAGATAATCTACTTTTCAGGAAAGTAGATAACCAACTTTCCCGGAAAGTAGATATTTCCCATTTTCTATGAGACAAATTTCCCATTTTCTATGATAAGTAGATAACCAACTTTCCAAGAAAGTAGAAATATTTCACATTCTCTGTGATACAAATTTCCCGTTTTCTATGATAATCTGCTTTGGAAAATATGTTAATACTCCCCCAAAAAGTCGATAATCTACTTCCACGAAAAGTCGAAAATCTACTTTCCCGAAAAGTAGATAATCTACTTTTCAGGAAAGTAGATAACCAACTTTCCCGGAAAGTAGATATTTCCCATTTTCTATGATAAGTAGATAACCAACTTTCCCAGAAAGTAGAAATATTTCACATTCTCTGTGATACAAATTTCCCGTTTTCTATGATAATCTGCTTTGGAAAATATGTTAATACTCCCCCAAAAAGTCGATAATCGACTTCCACGAAAATTCGAAAATCTACTTTCCCGAAAAGTAGATAATCTACTTTTCAGGAAAGTAGATAACCAACTTTCCCGGAAAGTAGATATTTCCCATTTTCTATGAGACAAATTTCCCATTTTCTATGATAAGTAGATAACCAACTTTCCCAGAAAGTAGAAATATTTCACATTCTCTGTGATACAAATTTCCCGTTTTCTATGATGATCTGCTTTGGAAAATATGTTAATACTCCCCCAAAAAGTCGATAATCTACTTCCACGAAAAGTCGAAAATCTACTTTCCCGAAAAGTAGATAATCTACTTTTCAGGAAAGTAGATAACCAACTTTCCCAGAAAGTAGATATTTCCCATTTTCTATGATACAAATTTCCCATTTTCTATGATAAGTAGATAACCAACTTTCCCAGAAAGTAGAAATATTTCACATTCTCTGTGATACAAATTTCCCGTTTTCTATGATAATCTGCTTTGGAAAATATGTTAATACTCCCCCAAAAAGTCGATAATCTACTTCCACGAAAAGTCGAAAATCTACTTTCCCGAAAAGTAGATAATCTACTTTTCAGGAAAGTAGATAACCAACTTTCCCGGAAAGTAGATATTTCCCATTTTCTATGATAAGTAGATAACCAACTTTCCCAGAAAGTAGAAATATTTCACATTCTCTGTGATACAAATTTCCCGTTTTCTATGATAATCTGCTTTGGAAAATATGTTAATACTCCCCCAAAAAGTCGATAATCTACTTCCACGAAAAGTCGAAAATCTACTTTCCCGAAAAGTAGATAATCTACTTTTCAGGAAAGTAGATAACCAACTTTCCCGGAAAGTAGATATTTCCCATTTTCTATGACACAAATTTCCCATTTTCTATGATAAGTAGATAACCAACTTTCCCAGAAAGTAGAAATATTTCACATTCTCTGTGATACAAATTTCCCGTTTTCTATGATAATCTGCTTTGGAAAATATGTTAATACTTCCCCCAAAAAGTCGATAATCTACTTCCACGAAAAGTCGAAAATCTACTTTCCCGAAAAGTAGATAATCTACTTTTCAGGAAAGTAGATAACCATGTCTCCCAGAAAGTAGATATTTCCCATTTTCTATGATACAAATTTCCCATTTTCTATGATAAGTAGATAACCAACTTTCCCAGAAAGTAGAAATATTTCACATTCTCTGTGATACAAATTTCCCGTTTTCTATGATAATCTGCTTTGGAAAATATGTTAATACTCCCCCAAAAAGTCGATAATCTACTTCCACGAAAAGTCGAAAATCTACTTTCCCGAAAAGTAGATAATCTACTTTTCAGGAAAGTAGATAACCAACTTTCCCGGAAAGTAGATATTTCCCATTTTCTATGATAAGTAGATATCCAACTTTCCCAGAAAGTAGAAATATTTCACATTCTCTGTGATACAAATTTCCCGTTCTCTATGATAATCTGCTTTGGAAAATATGTTAATACTCCCCCAAAAAGTCGATAATCTACTTCCACGAAAAGTCGAAAATCTACTTTCCCGAAAAGTAGATAATCTACTTTTCAGGAAAGTAGATAACCAACTTTCCCGGAAAGTAGATATTTCCCATTTTCTATGAGACAAATTTCCCATTTTCTATGATAAGTAGATAACCAACTTTCCAAGAAAGTAGAAATATTTCACATTCTCTGTGATACAAATTTCCCGTTTTCTATGATGATCTGCTTTGGAAAATATGTTAATACTCCCCCAAAAAGTCGATAATCTACTTCCACGAAAAGTCGAAAATCTACTTTCCCGAAAAGTAGATAATCTACTTTTCAGGAAAGTAGATAACCAACTTTCCCGGAAAGTAGATATTTCCCATTTTCTATGATAAAAAATTTTCCATTTTCTATGATAAGTAGATAACCAACTTTCCCAGAAAGTAGAAATATTTCACATTCTCTGTGATACAAATTTCCCGTTTTCTGTGATAATCTGCTTTGGAAAATATGTTAATACTCCCCCAAAAAGTCGATAATCTACTTCCACGAAAAGTCGAAAATCTACTTTCCCGAAAAGTAGATAATCTACTTTTCAGGAAAGTAGATAACCAACTTTCCCGGAAAGTAGATATTTCCCATTTTCTATGATAAGTAGATAACCAACTTTCCCAGAAAGTAGAAATATTTCACATTCTCTGTGATACAAATTTCCCGTTTTCTATGATAATCTGCTTTGGAAAATATGTTAATACTCCCCCAAAAAGTCGATAATCTACTTCCACGAAAAGTCGAAAATCTACTTTCCCGAAAAGTAGATAATCTACTTTTCAGGAAAGTAGATAACCAACTTTCCCAGAAAGTAGATATTTCCCATTTTCTATGATACAAATTTCCCATTTTCTATGATAAGTAGATAACCAACTTTCCCAGAAAGTAGAAATATTTCACATTCTCTGTGATACAAATTTCCCGTTTTCTATGATAATCTGCTTTGGAAAATATGTTAATACTCCCCCAAAAAGTCGATAATCTACTTCCACGAAAAGTCGAAAATCTACTTTCCCGAAAAGTAGATAATCTACTTTTCAGGAAAGTAGATAACCAACTTTCCCGGAAAGTAGATATTTCCCATTTTCTATGATACAAATTTCCCATTTTCTATGATAAGTAGATAACCAACTTTCCCAGAAAGTAGAAATATTTCACATTCTCTGTGATACAAATTTCCCGTTTTCTATGATAATCTGCTTTGGAAAATATGTTAATACTCCCCCAAAAAGTCGATAATCTACTTCCACGAAAAGTCGAAAATCTACTTTCCCGAAAAGTAGATAATCTACTTTTCAGGAAAGTAGATAACCAACTTTCCCGGAAAGTAGATATTTCCCATTTTCTATGATACAAATTTCCCATTTTCTATGATAAGTAGATAACCAACTTTCCCAGAAAGTAGAAATATTTCACATTCTCTGTGATACAAATTTCCCGTTTTCTATGATAATCTGCTTTGGAAAATATGTTAATACTCCCCCAAAAAGTCGATAATCTACTTCCACGAAAAGTCGAAAATCTACTTTCCCGAAAAGTAGATAATCTACTTTTCAGGAAAGTAGATAACCAACTTTCCCGGAAAGTAGATATTTCCCATTTTCTATGATAAGTAGATAACCAACTTTCCCAGAAAGTAGAAATATTTCACATTCTCTGTGATACAAATTTCCCGTTTTCTATGATAATCTGCTTTGGAAAATATGTTAATACTCCCCCAAAAAGTCGATAATCTACTTCCACGAAAAGTCGAAAATCTACTTTCCCGAAAAGTAGATAATCTACTTTTCAGGAAAGTAGATAACCAACTTTCCCGGAAAGTAGATATTTCCCATTTTCTATGATAAGTAGATAACCAACTTTCCCAGAAAGTAGAAATATTTCACATTCTCTGTGATACAAATTTCCCGTTTTCTATGATAATCTGCTTTGGAAAATATGTTAATACTCCCCCAAAAAGTCGATAATCTACTTCCACGAAAAGTCGAAAATCTACTTTCCCGAAAAGTAGATAATCTACTTTTCAGGAAAGTAGATAACCAACTTTCCCAGAAAGTAGATATTCCCATTTTCTATGATACAAATTTCCCATTTTCTATGATAAGTAGATAACCAACTTTCCCAGAAAGTAGAAATATTTCACATTCTCTGTGATACAAATTTCCCGTTTTCTATGATAATCTGCTTTGGAAAATATGTTAATACTCCCCCAAAAAGTCGATAATCTACTTCCACGAAAAGTCGAAAATCTACTTTCCCGAAAAGTAGATAATCTACTTTTCAGGAAAGTAGATAACCAACTTTCCCGGAAAGTAGATATTTCCCATTTTCTATGATACAAATTTCCCATTTTCTATGATAAGTAGATAACCAACTTTCCCAGAAAGTAGAAATATTTCACATTCTCTGTGATACAAATTTCCCGTTTTCTATGATAATCTGCTTTGGAAAATATGTTAATACTCCCCCAAAAAGTCGATAATCTACTTCCACGAAAAGTCGAAAATCTACTTTCCCGAAAAGTAGATAATCTACTTTTCAGGAAAGTAGATAACCAACTTTCCCGGAAAGTAGATATTTCCCATTTCTATGATACCAAATTCCCATTTTCTATGATAAGTAGATAACCAACTTTCCCAGAAAGTAGAAATATTTCACATTCTCTGTGATACAAATTTCCCGTTTTCTATGATAATCTGCTTTGGAAAATATGTTAATACTCCCCCAAAAAGTCGATAATCTACTTCCACGAAAAGTCGAAAATCTACTTTCCCGAAAAGTAGATAATCTACTTTTCAGGAAAGTAGATAACCAACTTTCCCGGAAAGTAGATATTTCCCATTTTCTATGATACAAATTTCCCATTTTCTATGATAAGTAGATAACCAACTTTCCCAGAAAGTAGAAATATTTCACATTCTCTGTGATACAAATTTCCCGTTTTCTATGATAATCTGCTTTGGAAAATATGTTAATACTCCCCCAAAAAGTCGATAATCTACTTCCACGAAAAGTCGAAAATCTACTTTCCCGAAAAGTAGATAATCTACTTTTCAGGAAAGTAGATAACCAACTTTCCCGGAAAGTAGATATTTCCCATTTTCTATGATACAAATTTCCCATTTTCTATGATAAGTAGATAACCAACTTTCCCAGAAAGTAGAAATATTTCACATTCTCTGTGATACAAATTTCCCGTTTTCTGTGATAATCTGCTTTGGAAAATATGTTAATACTCCCCCAAAAAGTCGATAATCTACTTCCACGAAAAGTCGAAAATCTACTTTCCCGAAAAGTAGATAATCTACTTTTCAGGAAAGTAGATAACCAACTTTCCCGGAAAGTAGATATTTCCCATTTTCTATGATAAGTAGATAACCAACTTTCCCAGAAAGTAGAAATATTTCACATTCTCTGTGATACAAATTTCCCGTTTTCTATGATAATCTGCTTTGGAAAATATGTTAATACTCCCCCAAAAAGTCGATAATCTACTTCCACGAAAAGTCGAAAATCTACTTTCCCGAAAAGTAGATAATCTACTTTTCAGGAAAGTAGATAACCAACTTTCCCGGAAAGTAGATATTTCCCATTTTCTATGATAAGTAGATAACCAACTTTCCCAGAAAGTAGAAATATTTCACATTCTCTGTGATACAAATTTCCCGTTTTCTATGATAATCTGCTTTGGAAAATATGTTAATACTCCCCCAAAAAGTCGATAATCTACTTCCACGAAAAGTCGAAAATCTACTTTCCCGAAAAGTAGATAATCTACTTTTCAGGAAAGTAGATAACCAACTTTCCCAGAAAGTAGATATTTCCCATTTTCTATGATACAAATTTCCCATTTTCTATGATAAGTAGATAACCAACTTTCCCAGAAAGTAGAAATATTTCACATTCTCTGTGATACAAATTTCCCGTTTTCTATGATAATCTGCTTTGGAAAATATGTTAATACTCCCCCAAAAAGTCGATAATCTACTTCCACGAAAAGTCGAAAATCTACTTTCCCGAAAAGTAGATAATCTACTTTTCAGGAAAGTAGATAACCAACTTTCCCAGAAAGTAGATATTTCCCATTTTCTATGATACAAATTTCCCATTTTCTATGATAAGTAGATAACCAACTTTCCCAGAAAGTAGAAATATTTCACATTCTCTGTGATACAAATTTCCCGTTTTCTATGATAATCTGCTTTGGAAAATATGTTAATACTCCCCCAAAAAGTCGATAATCTACTTCCACGAAAAGTCGAAAATCTACTTTCCCGAAAAGTAGATAATCTACTTTTCAGGAAAGTAGATAACCAACTTTCCCGGAAAGTAGATATTTCCCATTTTCTATGATACAAATTTCCCATTTTCTATGATAAGTAGATAACCAACTTTCCCAGAAAGTAGAAATATTTCACATTCTCTGTGATACAAATTTCCCGTTTTCTATGATAATCTGCTTTGGAAAATATGTTAATACTCCCCCAAAAAGTCGATAATCTACTTCCACGAAAAGTCGAAAATCTACTTTCCCGAAAAGTAGATAATCTACTTTTCAGGAAAGTAGATAACCAACTTTCCCGGAAAGTAGATATTTCCCATTTTCTATGATACAAATTTCCCATTTTCTATGATAAGTAGATAACCAACTTTCCCAGAAAGTAGAAATATTTCACATTCTCTGTGATACAAATTTCCCGTTTTCTATGATAATCTGCTTTGGAAAATATGTTAATACTCCCCCAAAAAGTCGATAATCTACTTCCACGAAAAGTCGAAAATCTACTTTCCCGAAAAGTAGATAATCTACTTTTCAGGAAAGTAGATAACCAACTTTCCCGGAAAGTAGATATTTCCCATTTTCTATGATAAGTAGATAACCAACTTTCCCAGAAAGTAGAAATATTTCACATTCTCTGTGATACAAATTTCCCGTTTTCTATGATAATCTGCTTTGGAAAATATGTTAATACTCCCCCAAAAAGTCGATAATCTACTTCCACGAAAAGTCGAAAATCTACTTTCCCGAAAAGTAGATAATCTACTTTTCAGGAAAGTAGATAACCAACTTTCCCGGAAAGTAGATATTTCCCATTTTCTATGATAAGTAGATAACCAACTTTCCCAGAAAGTAGAAATATTTCACATTCTCTGTGATACAAATTTCCCGTTTTCTATGATAATCTGCTTTGGAAAATATGTTAATACTCCCCCAAAAAGTCGATAATCTACTTCCACGAAAAGTCGAAAATCTACTTTCCCGAAAAGTAGATAATCTACTTTTCAGGAAAGTAGATAACCAACTTTCCCGGAAAGTAGATATTTCCCATTTTCTATGATACAAATTTCCCATTTTCTATGATAAGTAGATAACCAACTTTCCCAGAAAGTAGAAATATTTCACATTCTCTGTGATACAAATTTCCCGTTTTCTATGATAATCTGCTTTGGAAAATATGTTAATACTCCCCCAAAAAGTCGATAATCTACTTCCACGAAAAGTCGAAAATCTACTTTCCCGAAAAGTAGATAATCTACTTTTCAGGAAAGTAGATAACCAACTTTCCCGGAAAGTAGATATTTCCCATTTTCTATGATACAAATTTCCCATTTTCTATGATAAGTAGATAACCAACTTTCCCAGAAAGTAGAAATATTTCACATTCTCTGTGATACAAATTTCCCGTTTTCTATGATAATCTGCTTTGGAAAATATGTTAATACTCCCCCAAAAAGTCGATAATCTACTTCCACGAAAAGTCGAAAATCTACTTTCCCGAAAAGTAGATAATCTACTTTTCAGGAAAGTAGATAACCAACTTTCCCGGAAAGTAGATATTTCCCATTTTCTATGATACAAATTTCCCATTTTCTATGATAAGTAGATAACCAACTTTCCCAGAAAGTAGAAATATTTCACATTCTCTGTGATACAAATTTCCCGTTTTCTATGATAATCTGCTTTGGAAAATATGTTAATACTCCCCCAAAAAGTCGATAATCTACTTCCACGAAAAGTCGAAAATCTACTTTCCCGAAAAGTAGATAATCTACTTTTCAGGAAAGTAGATAACCAACTTTCCCGGAAAGTAGATATTTCCCATTTTCTATGATACAAATTTCCCATTTTCTATGATAAGTAGATAACCAACTTTCCCAGAAAGTAGAAATATTTCACATTCTCTGTGATACAAATTTCCCGTTTTCTATGATAATCTGCTTTGGAAAATATGTTAATACTCCCCCAAAAAGTCGATAATCTACTTCCACGAAAAGTCGAAAATCTACTTTCCCGAAAAGTAGATAATCTACTTTTCAGGAAAGTAGATAACCAACTTTCCCGGAAAGTAGATATTTCCCATTTTCTATGATACAAATTTCCCATTTTCTATGATAAGTAGATAACCAACTTTCCCAGAAAGTAGAAATATTTCACATTCTCTGTGATACAAATTTCCCGTTTTCTATGATAATCTGCTTTGGAAAATATGTTAATACTCCCCCAAAAAGTCGATAATCTACTTCCACGAAAAGTCGAAAATCTACTTTCCCGAAAAGTAGATAATCTACTTTTCAGGAAAGTAGATAACCAACTTTCCCGGAAAGTAGATATTTCCCTTTTCTATGATACAAATTTCCCATTTTCTATGATAAGTAGATAACCAACTTTCCCAGAAAGTAGAAATATTTCACATTCTCTGTGATACAAATTTCCCGTTTTCTATGATAATCTGCTTTGGAAAATATGTTAATACTCCCCCAAAAAGTCGATAATCTACTTCCACGAAAAGTCGAAAATCTACTTTCCCGAAAAGTAGATAATCTACTTTTCAGGAAAGTAGATAACCAACTTTCCCGGAAAGTAGATATTTCCCATTTTCTATGATACAAATTTCCCATTTTCTATGATAAGTAGATAACCAACTTTCCCAGAAAGTAGAAATATTTCACATTCTCTGTGATACAAATTTCCCGTTTTCTATGATAATCTGCTTTGGAAAATATGTTAATACTCCCCCAAAAAGTCGATAATCTACTTCCACGAAAAGTCGAAAATCTACTTTCCCGAAAAGTAGATAATCTACTTTTCAGGAAAGTAGATAACCAACTTTCCCGGAAAGTAGATATTTCCCATTTTCTATGATACAAATTTCCCATTTTCTATGATAAGTAGATAACCAACTTTCCCAGAAAGTAGAAATATTTCACATTCTCTGTGATACAAATTTCCCGTTTTCTATGATAATCTGCTTTGGAAAATATGTTAATACTCCCCCAAAAAGTCGATAATCTACTTCCACGAAAAGTCGAAAATCTACTTTCCCGAAAAGTAGATAATCTACTTTTCAGGAAAGTAGATAACCAACTTTCCCGGAAAGTAGATATTTCCCATTTTCTATGATACAAATTTCCCATTTTCTATGATAAGTAGATAACCAACTTTCCCAGAAAGTAGAAATATTTCACATTCTCTGTGATACAAATTTCCCGTTTTCTATGATAATCTGCTTTGGAAAATATGTTAATACTCCCCCAAAAAGTCGATAATCTACTTCCACGAAAAGTCGAAAATCTACTTTCCCGAAAAGTAGATAATCTACTTTTCAGGAAAGTAGATAACCAACTTTCCCGGAAAGTAGATATTTCCCATTTTCTATGATACAAATTTCCCATTTTCTATGATAAGTAGATAACCAACTTTCCCAGAAAGTAGAAATATTTCACATTCTCTGTGATACAAATTTCCCGTTTTCTATGATAATCTGCTTTGGAAAATATGTTAATACTCCCCCAAAAAGTCGATAATCTACTTCCACGAAAAGTCGAAAATCTACTTTCCCGAAAAGTAGATAATCTACTTTTCAGGAAAGTAGATAACCAACTTTCCCGGAAAGTAGATATTTCCCATTTTCTATGATACAAATTTCCCATTTTCTATGATAAGTAGATAACCAACTTTCCCAGAAAGTAGAAATATTTCACATTCTCTGTGATACAAATTTCCCGTTTTCTATGATAATCTGCTTTGGAAAATATGTTAATACTCCCCCAAAAAGTCGATAATCTACTTCCACGAAAAGTCGAAAATCTACTTTCCCGAAAAGTAGATAATCTACTTTTCAGGAAAGTAGATAACCAACTTTCCCGGAAAGTAGATATTTCCCATTTTCTATGATACAAATTTCCCATTTTCTATGATAAGTAGATAACCAACTTTCCCAGAAAGTAGAAATATTTCACATTCTCTGTGATACAAATTTCCCGTTTTCTATGATAATCTGCTTTGGAAAATATGTTAATACTCCCCCAAAAAGTCGATAATCTACTTCCACGAAAAGTCGAAAATCTACTTTCCCGAAAAGTAGATAATCTACTTTTCAGGAAAGTAGATAACCAACTTTCCCGGAAAGTAGATATTTCCCATTTTCTATGATACAAATTTCCCATTTTCTATGATAAGTAGATAACCAACTTTCCCAGAAAGTAGAAATATTTCACATTCTCTGTGATACAAATTTCCCGTTTTCTATGATAATCTGCTTTGGAAAATATGTTAATACTCCCCCAAAAAGTCGATAATCTACTTCCACGAAAAGTCGAAAATCTACTTTCCCGAAAAGTAGATAATCTACTTTTCAGGAAAGTAGATAACCAACTTTCCCGGAAAGTAGATATTTCCCATTTTCTATGATACAAATTTCCCATTTTCTATGATAAGTAGATAACCAACTTTCCCAGAAAGTAGAAATATTTCACATTCTCTGTGATACAAATTTCCCGTTTTCTATGATAATCTGCTTTGGAAAATATGTTAATACTCCCCCAAAAAGTCGATAATCTACTTCCACGAAAAGTCGAAAATCTACTTTCCCGAAAAGTAGATAATCTACTTTTCAGGAAAGTAGATAACCAACTTTCCCGGAAAGTAGATATTTCCCATTTTCTATGATACAAATTTCCCATTTTCTATGATAAGTAGATAACCAACTTTCCCAGAAAGTAGAAATATTTCACATTCTCTGTGATACAAATTTCCCGTTTTCTATGATAATCTGCTTTGGAAAATATGTTAATACTCCCCCAAAAAGTCGATAATCTACTTCCACGAAAAGTCGAAAATCTACTTTCCCGAAAAGTAGATAATCTACTTTTCAGGAAAGTAGATAACCAACTTTCCCGGAAAGTAGATATTTCCCATTTTCTATGATACAAATTTCCCATTTTCTATGATAAGTAGATAACCAACTTTCCCAGAAAGTAGAAATATTTCACATTCTCTGTGATACAAATTTCCCGTTTTCTATGATAATCTGCTTTGGAAAATATGTTAATACTCCCCCAAAAAGTCGATAATCTACTTCCACGAAAAGTCGAAAATCTACTTTCCCGAAAAGTAGATAATCTACTTTTCAGGAAAGTAGATAACCAACTTTCCCGGAAAGTAGATATTTCCCATTTTCTATGATACAAATTTCCCATTTTCTATGATAAGTAGATAACCAACTTTCCCAGAAAGTAGAAATATTTCACATTCTCTGTGATACAAATTTCCCGTTTTCTATGATAATCTGCTTTGGAAAATATGTTAATACTCCCCCAAAAAGTCGATAATCTACTTCCACGAAAAGTCGAAAATCTACTTTCCCGAAAAGTAGATAATCTACTTTTCAGGAAAGTAGATAACCAACTTTCCCGGAAAGTAGATATTTCCCATTTCTATGATACAATTCCATTTCTATGATAAGTAGATAACCAACTTTCCCAGAAAGTAGAAATATTTCACATTCTCTGTGATACAAATTTCCCGTTTTCTATGATAATCTGCTTTGGAAAATATGTTAATACTCCCCCAAAAAGTCGATAATCTACTTCCACGAAAAGTCGAAAATCTACTTTCCCGAAAAGTAGATAATCTACTTTTCAGGAAAGTAGATAACCAACTTTCCCGAAAGTAGATATTTCCCATTTTCTATGATACAAATTTCCCATTTTCTATGATAAGTAGATAACCAACTTTCCCAGAAAGTAGAAATATTTCACATTCTCTGTGATACAAATTTCCCGTTTTCTATGATAATCTGCTTTGGAAAATATGTTAATACTCCCCCAAAAAGTCGATAATCTACTTCCACGAAAAGTCGAAAATCTACTTTCCCGAAAAGTAGATAATCTACTTTTCAGGAAAGTAGATAACCAACTTTCCCGGAAAGTAGATATTTCCCATTTTCTATGATACAAATTTCCCATTTTCTATGATAAGTAGATAACCAACTTTCCCAGAAAGTAGAAATATTTCACATTCTCTGTGATACAAATTTCCCGTTTTCTATGATAATCTGCTTTGGAAAATATGTTAATACTCCCCCAAAAAGTCGATAATCTACTTCCACGAAAAGTCGAAAATCTACTTTCCCGAAAAGTAGATAATCTACTTTTCAGGAAAGTAGATAACCAACTTTCCCGGAAAGTAGATATTTCCCATTTTCTATGATACAAATTTCCCATTTTCTATGATAAGTAGATAACCAACTTTCCCAGAAAGTAGAAATATTTCACATTCTCTGTGATACAAATTTCCCGTTTTCTATGATAATCTGCTTTGGAAAATATGTTAATACTCCCCCAAAAAGTCGATAATCTACTTCCACGAAAAGTCGAAAATCTACTTTCCCGAAAAGTAGATAATCTACTTTTCAGGAAAGTAGATAACCAACTTTCCCGGAAAGTAGATATTTCCCATTTTCTATGATACAAATTTCCCATTTTCTATGATAAGTAGATAACCAACTTTCCCAGAAAGTAGAAATATTTCACATTCTCTGTGATACAAATTTCCCGTTTTCTATGATAATCTGCTTTGGAAAATATGTTAATACTCCCCCAAAAAGTCGATAATCTACTTCCACGAAAAGTCGAAAATCTACTTTCCCGAAAAGTAGATAATCTACTTTTCAGGAAAGTAGATAACCAACTTTCCCGGAAAGTAGATATTTCCCATTTTCTATGATACAAATTTCCCATTTTCTATGATAAGTAGATAACCAACTTTCCCAGAAAGTAGAAATATTTCACATTCTCTGTGATACAAATTTCCCGTTTTCTATGATAATCTGCTTTGGAAAATATGTTAATACTCCCCCAAAAAGTCGATAATCTACTTCCACGAAAAGTCGAAAATCTACTTTCCCGAAAAGTAGATAATCTACTTTTCAGGAAAGTAGATAACCAACTTTCCCGGAAAGTAGATATTTCCCATTTTCTATGATACAAATTTCCCATTTTCTATGATAAGTAGATAACCAACTTTCCCAGAAAGTAGAAATATTTCACATTCTCTGTGATACAAATTTCCCGTTTTCTATGATAATCTGCTTTGGAAAATATGTTAATACTCCCCCAAAAAGTCGATAATCTACTTCCACGAAAAGTCGAAAATCTACTTTCCCGAAAAGTAGATAATCTACTTTTCAGGAAAGTAGATAACCAACTTTCCCGGAAAGTAGATATTTCCCATTTTCTATGATCAAATTCCCATTTTCTATGATAAGTAGATAACCAACTTTCCCAGAAAGTAGAAATATTTCACATTCTCTGTGATACAAATTTCCCGTTTTCTATGATAATCTGCTTTGGAAAATATGTTAATACTCCCCCAAAAAGTCGATAATCTACTTCCACGAAAAGTCGAAAATCTACTTTCCCGAAAAGTAGATAATCTACTTTTCAGGAAAGTAGATAACCAACTTTCCCGGAAAGTAGATATTTCCCATTTTCTATGATACAAATTTCCCATTTTCTATGATAAGTAGATAACCAACTTTCCCAGAAAGTAGAAATATTTCACATTCTCTGTGATACAAATTTCCCGTTTTCTATGATAATCTGCTTTGGAAAATATGTTAATACTCCCCCAAAAAGTCGATAATCTACTTCCACGAAAAGTCGAAAATCTACTTTCCCGAAAAGTAGATAATCTACTTTTCAGGAAAGTAGATAACCAACTTTCCCGGAAAGTAGATATTTCCCATTTTCTATGATACAAATTTCCCATTTTCTATGATAAGTAGATAACCAACTTTCCCAGAAAGTAGAAATATTTCACATTCTCTGTGATACAAATTTCCCGTTTTCTATGATAATCTGCTTTGGAAAATATGTTAATACTCCCCCAAAAAGTCGATAATCTACTTCCACGAAAAGTCGAAAATCTACTTTCCCGAAAAGTAGATAATCTACTTTTCAGGAAAGTAGATAACCAACTTTCCCGGAAAGTAGATATTTCCCATTTTCTATGATACAAATTTCCCATTTTCTATGATAAGTAGATAACCAACTTTCCCAGAAAGTAGAAATATTTCACATTCTCTGTGATACAAATTTCCCGTTTTCTATGATAATCTGCTTTGGAAAATATGTTAATACTCCCCCAAAAAGTCGATAATCTACTTCCACGAAAAGTCGAAAATCTACTTTCCCGAAAAGTAGATAATCTACTTTTCAGGAAAGTAGATAACCAACTTTCCCGGAAAGTAGATATTTCCCATTTTCTATGATACAATTTCCCATTTTCTATGATAAGTAGATAACCAACTTTCCCAGAAAGTAGAAATATTTCACATTCTCTGTGATACAAATTTCCCGTTTTCTATGATAATCTGCTTTGGAAAATATGTTAATACTCCCCCAAAAAGTCGATAATCTACTTCCACGAAAAGTCGAAAATCTACTTTCCCGAAAAGTAGATAATCTACTTTTCAGGAAAGTAGATAACCAACTTTCCCGGAAAGTAGATATTTCCCATTTTCTATGATACAAATTTCCCATTTTCTATGATAAGTAGATAACCAACTTTCCCAGAAAGTAGAAATATTTCACATTCTCTGTGATACAAATTTCCCGTTTTCTATGATAATCTGCTTTGGAAAATATGTTAATACTCCCCCAAAAAGTCGATAATCTACTTCCACGAAAAGTCGAAAATCTACTTTCCCGAAAAGTAGATAATCTACTTTTCAGGAAAGTAGATAACCAACTTTCCCGGAAAGTAGATATTTCCCATTTCTATGATAAAAAATTTCCCATTTTCTATGATAAGTAGATAACCAACTTTCCCAGAAAGTAGAAATATTTCACATTCTCTGTGATACAAATTTCCCGTTTTCTATGATAATCTGCTTTGGAAAATATGTTAATACTCCCCCAAAAAGTCGATAATCTACTTCCACGAAAAGTCGAAAATCTACTTTCCCGAAAAGTAGATAATCTACTTTTCAGGAAAGTAGATAACCAACTTTCCCGGAAAGTAGATATTTCCCATTTTCTATGATACAAATTTCCCATTTTCTATGATAAGTAGATAACCAACTTTCCCAGAAAGTAGAAATATTTCACATTCTCTGTGATACAAATTTCCCGTTTTCTATGATAATCTGCTTTGGAAAATATGTTAATACTCCCCCAAAAAGTCGATAATCTACTTCCACGAAAAGTCGAAAATCTACTTTCCCGAAAAGTAGATAATCTACTTTTCAGGAAAGTAGATAACCAACTTTCCCGGAAAGTAGATATTTCCCATTTTCTATGATACAAATTTCCCATTTTCTATGATAAGTAGATAACCAACTTTCCCAGAAAGTAGAAATATTTCACATTCTCTGTGATACAAATTTCCCGTTTTCTATGATAATCTGCTTTGGAAAATATGTTAATACTCCCCCAAAAAGTCGATAATCTACTTCCACGAAAAGTCGAAAATCTACTTTCCCGAAAAGTAGATAATCTACTTTTCAGGAAAGTAGATAACCAACTTTCCCGGAAAGTAGATATTTCCCATTTTCTATGATACAAATTTCCCATTTTCTATGATAAGTAGATAACCAACTTTCCCAGAAAGTAGAAATATTTCACATTCTCTGTGATACAAATTTCCCGTTTTCTATGATAATCTGCTTTGGAAAATATGTTAATACTCCCCCAAAAAGTCGATAATCTACTTCCACGAAAAGTCGAAAATCTACTTTCCCGAAAAGTAGATAATCTACTTTTCAGGAAAGTAGATAACCAACTTTCCCGGAAAGTAGATATTTCCCATTTTCTATGATACAAATTTCCCATTTTCTATGATAAGTAGATAACCAACTTTCCCAGAAAGTAGAAATATTTCACATTCTCTGTGATACAAATTTCCCGTTTTCTATGATAATCTGCTTTGGAAAATATGTTAATACTCCCCCAAAAAGTCGATAATCTACTTCCACGAAAAGTCGAAAATCTACTTTCCCGAAAAGTAGATAATCTACTTTTCAGGAAAGTAGATAACCAACTTTCCCGGAAAGTAGATATTTCCCATTTTCTATGATACAAATTTCCCATTTTCTATGATAAGTAGATAACCAACTTTCCCAGAAAGTAGAAATATTTCACATTCTCTGTGATACAAATTTCCCGTTTTCTATGATAATCTGCTTTGGAAAATATGTTAATACTCCCCCAAAAAGTCGATAATCTACTTCCACGAAAAGTCGAAAATCTACTTTCCCGAAAAGTAGATAATCTACTTTTCAGGAAAGTAGATAACCAACTTTCCCGGAAAGTAGATATTTCCCATTTTCTATGATACAAATTTCCCATTTTCTATGATAAGTAGATAACCAACTTTCCCAGAAAGTAGAAATATTTCACATTCTCTGTGATACAAATTTCCCGTTTTCTATGATAATCTGCTTTGGAAAATATGTTAATACTCCCCCAAAAAGTCGATAATCTACTTCCACGAAAAGTCGAAAATCTACTTTCCCGAAAAGTAGATAATCTACTTTTCAGGAAAGTAGATAACCAACTTTCCCGGAAAGTAGATATTTCCATTTCTATGATACAATTCCAATTTCTATGATAAGTAGATAACCAACTTTCCCAGAAAGTAGAAATATTTCACATTCTCTGTGATACAAATTTCCCGTTTTCTATGATAATCTGCTTTGGAAAATATGTTAATACTCCCCCAAAAAGTCGATAATCTACTTCCACGAAAAGTCGAAAATCTACTTTCCCGAAAAGTAGATAATCTACTTTTCAGGAAAGTAGATAACCAACTTTCCCAGAAAGTAGATATTTCCCATTTTCTATGATACAAATTTCCCATTTTCTATGATAAGTAGATAACCAACTTTCCCAGAAAGTAGAAATATTTCACATTCTCTGTGATACAAATTTCCCGTTTTCTATGATAATCTGCTTTGGAAAATATGTTAATACTCCCCCAAAAAGTCGATAATCTACTTCCACGAAAAGTCGAAAATCTACTTTCCCGAAAAGTAGATAATCTACTTTTCAGGAAAGTAGATAACCAACTTTCCCGGAAAGTAGATATTTCCCATTTTCTATGATACAAATTTCCCATTTTCTATGATAAGTAGATAACCAACTTTCCCAGAAAGTAGAAATATTTCACATTCTCTGTGATACAAATTTCCCGTTTTCTATGATAATCTGCTTTGGAAAATATGTTAATACTCCCCCAAAAAGTCGATAATCTACTTCCACGAAAAGTCGAAAATCTACTTTCCCGAAAAGTAGATAATCTACTTTTCAGGAAAGTAGATAACCAACTTTCCCGGAAAGTAGATATTTCCCATTTTCTATGATACAAATTTCCCATTTTCTATGATAAGTAGATAACCAACTTTCCCAGAAAGTAGAAATATTTCACATTCTCTGTGATACAAATTTCCCGTTTTCTATGATAATCTGCTTTGGAAAATATGTTAATACTCCCCCAAAAAGTCGATAATCTACTTCCACGAAAAGTCGAAAATCTACTTTCCCGAAAAGTAGATAATCTACTTTTCAGGAAAGTAGATAACCAACTTTCCCGGAAAGTAGATATTTCCCATTTTCTATGATACAAATTTCCCATTTTCTATGATAAGTAGATAACCAACTTTCCCAGAAAGTAGAAATATTTCACATTCTCTGTGATACAAATTTCCCGTTTTCTATGATAATCTGCTTTGGAAAATATGTTAATACTCCCCCAAAAAGTCGATAATCTACTTCCACGAAAAGTCGAAAATCTACTTTCCCGAAAAGTAGATAATCTACTTTTCAGGAAAGTAGATAACCAACTTTCCCGGAAAGTAGATATTTCCCATTTTCTATGATACAAATTTCCCATTTTCTATGATAAGTAGATAACCAACTTTCCCAGAAAGTAGAAATATTTCACATTCTCTGTGATACAAATTTCCCGTTTTCTATGATAATCTGCTTTGGAAAATATGTTAATACTCCCCCAAAAAGTCGATAATCTACTTCCACGAAAAGTCGAAAATCTACTTTCCCGAAAAGTAGATAATCTACTTTTCAGGAAAGTAGATAACCAACTTTCCCGGAAAGTAGATATTTCCCATTTTCTATGATACAAATTTCCCATTTTCTATGATAAGTAGATAACCAACTTTCCCAGAAAGTAGAAATATTTCACATTCTCTGTGATACAAATTTCCCGTTTTCTATGATAATCTGCTTTGGAAAATATGTTAATACTCCCCCAAAAAGTCGATAATCTACTTCCACGAAAAGTCGAAAATCTACTTTCCCGAAAAGTAGATAATCTACTTTTCAGGAAAGTAGATAACCAACTTTCCCGGAAAGTAGATATTTCCCATTTTCTATGATACAAATTTCCCATTTTCTATGATAAGTAGATAACCAACTTTCCCAGAAAGTAGAAATATTTCACATTCTCTGTGATACAAATTTCCCGTTTTCTATGATAATCTGCTTTGGAAAATATGTTAATACTCCCCCAAAAAGTCGATAATCTACTTCCACGAAAAGTCGAAAATCTACTTTCCCGAAAAGTAGATAATCTACTTTTCAGGAAAGTAGATAACCAACTTTCCCGGAAAGTAGATATTTCCCATTTTCTATGATCAATTTCCCATTTTCTATGATAAGTAGATAACCAACTTTCCCAGAAAGTAGAAATATTTCACATTCTCTGTGATACAAATTTCCCGTTTTCTATGATAATCTGCTTTGGAAAATATGTTAATACTCCCCCAAAAAGTCGATAATCTACTTCCACGAAAAGTCGAAAATCTACTTTCCCGAAAAGTAGATAATCTACTTTTCAGGAAAGTAGATAACCAACTTTCCCGGAAAGTAGATATTTCCCATTTTCTATGATACAAATTTCCCATTTTCTATGATAAGTAGATAACCAACTTTCCCAGAAAGTAGAAATATTTCACATTCTCTGTGATACAAATTTCCCGTTTTCTATGATAATCTGCTTTGGAAAATATGTTAATACTCCCCCAAAAAGTCGATAATCTACTTCCACGAAAAGTCGAAAATCTACTTTCCCGAAAAGTAGATAATCTACTTTTCAGGAAAGTAGATAACCAACTTTCCCGGAAAGTAGATATTTCCCATTTTCTATGATACAAATTTCCCATTTTCTATGATAAGTAGATAACCAACTTTCCCAGAAAGTAGAAATATTTCACATTCTCTGTGATACAAATTTCCCGTTTTCTATGATAATCTGCTTTGGAAAATATGTTAATACTCCCCCAAAAAGTCGATAATCTACTTCCACGAAAAGTCGAAAATCTACTTTCCCGAAAAGTAGATAATCTACTTTTCAGGAAAGTAGATAACCAACTTTCCCGGAAAGTAGATATTTCCCATTTTCTATGATACAAATTTCCCATTTTCTATGATAAGTAGATAACCAACTTTCCCAGAAAGTAGAAATATTTCACATTCTCTGTGATACAAATTTCCCGTTTTCTATGATAATCTGCTTTGGAAAATATGTTAATACTCCCCCAAAAAGTCGATAATCTACTTCCACGAAAAGTCGAAAATCTACTTTCCCGAAAAGTAGATAATCTACTTTTCAGGAAAGTAGATAACCAACTTTCCCGGAAAGTAGATATTTCCCATTTTCTATGATACAAATTTCCCATTTTCTATGATAAGTAGATAACCAACTTTCCCAGAAAGTAGAAATATTTCACATTCTCTGTGATACAAATTTCCCGTTTTCTATGATAATCTGCTTTGGAAAATATGTTAATACTCCCCCAAAAAGTCGATAATCTACTTCCACGAAAAGTCGAAAATCTACTTTCCCGAAAAGTAGATAATCTACTTTTCAGGAAAGTAGATAACCAACTTTCCCGGAAAGTAGATATTTCCCATTTTCTATGATACAAATTTCCCATTTTCTATGATAAGTAGATAACCAACTTTCCCAGAAAGTAGAAATATTTCACATTCTCTGTGATACAAATTTCCCGTTTTCTATGATAATCTGCTTTGGAAAATATGTTAATACTCCCCCAAAAAGTCGATAATCTACTTCCACGAAAAGTCGAAAATCTACTTTCCCGAAAAGTAGATAATCTACTTTTCAGGAAAGTAGATAACCAACTTTCCCGGAAAGTAGATATTTCCCATTTTCTATGATACAAATTTCCCATTTTCTATGATAAGTAGATAACCAACTTTCCCAGAAAGTAGAAATATTTCACATTCTCTGTGATACAAATTTCCCGTTTTCTATGATAATCTGCTTTGGAAAATATGTTAATACTCCCCCAAAAAGTCGATAATCTACTTCCACGAAAAGTCGAAAATCTACTTTCCCGAAAAGTAGATAATCTACTTTTCAGGAAAGTAGATAACCAACTTTCCCGGAAAGTAGATATTTCCCATTTTCTATGATAAGTAGATAACCAACTTTCCCAGAAAGTAGAAATATTTCACATTCTCTGTGATACAAATTTCCCGTTTTCTATGATAATCTGCTTTGGAAAATATGTTAATACTCCCCCAAAAAGTCGATAATCTACTTCCACGAAAAGTCGAAAATCTACTTTCCCGAAAAGTAGATAATCTACTTTTCAGGAAAGTAGATAACCAACTTTCCCGGAAAGTAGATATTTCCCATTTTCTATGATACAAATTTCCCATTTTCTATGATAAGTAGATAACCAACTTTCCCAGAAAGTAGAAATATTTCACATTCTCTGTGATACAAATTTCCCGTTTTCTATGATAATCTGCTTTGGAAAATATGTTAATACTCCCCCAAAAAGTCGATAATCTACTTCCACGAAAAGTCGAAAATCTACTTTCCCGAAAAGTAGATAATCTACTTTTCAGGAAAGTAGATAACCAACTTTCCCGGAAAGTAGATATTTCCCATTTTCTATGATACAAATTTCCCATTTTCTATGATAAGTAGATAACCAACTTTCCCAGAAAGTAGAAATATTTCACATTCTCTGTGATACAAATTTCCCGTTTTCTATGATAATCTGCTTTGGAAAATATGTTAATACTCCCCCAAAAAGTCGATAATCTACTTCCACGAAAAGTCGAAAATCTACTTTCCCGAAAAGTAGATAATCTACTTTTCAGGAAAGTAGATAACCAACTTTCCCGGAAAGTAGATATTTCCCATTTTCTATGATACAAATTTCCCATTTTCTATGATAAGTAGATAACCAACTTTCCCAGAAAGTAGAAATATTTCACATTCTCTGTGATACAAATTTCCCGTTTTCTATGATAATCTGCTTTGGAAAATATGTTAATACTCCCCCAAAAAGTCGATAATCTACTTCCACGAAAAGTCGAAAATCTACTTTCCCGAAAAGTAGATAATCTACTTTTCAGGAAAGTAGATAACCAACTTTCCCGGAAAGTAGATATTTCCCATTTTCTATGATACAAATTTCCCATTTTCTATGATAAGTAGATAACCAACTTTCCCAGAAAGTAGAAATATTTCACATTCTCTGTGATACAAATTTCCCGTTTTCTATGATAATCTGCTTTGGAAAATATGTTAATACTCCCCCAAAAAGTCGATAATCTACTTCCACGAAAAGTCGAAAATCTACTTTCCCGAAAAGTAGATAATCTACTTTTCAGGAAAGTAGATAACCAACTTTCCCGGAAAGTAGATATTTCCCATTTTCTATGATACAAATTTCCCATTTTCTATGATAAGTAGATAACCAACTTTCCCAGAAAGTAGAAATATTTCACATTCTCTGTGATACAAATTTCCCGTTTTCTATGATAATCTGCTTTGGAAAATATGTTAATACTCCCCCAAAAAGTCGATAATCTACTTCCACGAAAAGTCGAAAATCTACTTTCCCGAAAAGTAGATAATCTACTTTTCAGGAAAGTAGATAACCAACTTTCCCGGAAAGTAGATATTTCCCATTTTCTATGATACAATTTCCCATTTTCTATGATAAGTAGATAACCAACTTTCCCAGAAAGTAGAAATATTTCACATTCTCTGTGATACAAATTTCCCGTTTTCTATGATAATCTGCTTTGGAAAATATGTTAATACTCCCCCAAAAAGTCGATAATCTACTTCCACGAAAAGTCGAAAATCTACTTTCCCGAAAAGTAGATAATCTACTTTTCAGGAAAGTAGATAACCAACTTTCCCGGAAAGTAGATATTTCCCATTTTCTATGATACAAATTTCCCATTTTCTATGATAAGTAGATAACCAACTTTCCCAGAAAGTAGAAATATTTCACATTCTCTGTGATACAAATTTCCCGTTTTCTATGATAATCTGCTTTGGAAAATATGTTAATACTCCCCCAAAAAGTCGATAATCTACTTCCACGAAAAGTCGAAAATCTACTTTCCCGAAAAGTAGATAATCTACTTTTCAGGAAAGTAGATAACCAACTTTCCCGGAAAGTAGATATTTCCCATTTTCTATGATACAAATTTCCCATTTTCTATGATAAGTAGATAACCAACTTTCCCAGAAAGTAGAAATATTTCACATTCTCTGTGATACAAATTTCCCGTTTTCTATGATAATCTGCTTTGGAAAATATGTTAATACTCCCCCAAAAAGTCGATAATCTACTTCCACGAAAAGTCGAAAATCTACTTTCCCGAAAAGTAGATAATCTACTTTTCAGGAAAGTAGATAACCAACTTTCCCGGAAAGTAGATATTTCCCATTTTCTATGATACAAATTTCCCATTTTCTATGATAAGTAGATAACCAACTTTCCCAGAAAGTAGAAATATTTCACATTCTCTGTGATACAAATTTCCCGTTTTCTATGATAATCTGCTTTGGAAAATATGTTAATACTCCCCCAAAAAGTCGATAATCTACTTCCACGAAAAGTCGAAAATCTACTTTCCCGAAAAGTAGATAATCTACTTTTCAGGAAAGTAGATAACCAACTTTCCCGGAAAGTAGATATTTCCCATTTTCTATGATACAAATTTCCCATTTTCTATGATAAGTAGATAACCAACTTTCCCAGAAAGTAGAAATATTTCACATTCTCTGTGATACAAATTTCCCGTTTTCTATGATAATCTGCTTTGGAAAATATGTTAATACTCCCCCAAAAAGTCGATAATCTACTTCCACGAAAAGTCGAAAATCTACTTTCCCGAAAAGTAGATAATCTACTTTTCAGGAAAGTAGATAACCAACTTTCCCGGAAAGTAGATATTTCCCATTTTCTATGATACAAATTTCCCATTTTCTATGATAAGTAGATAACCAACTTTCCCAGAAAGTAGAAATATTTCACATTCTCTGTGATACAAATTTCCCGTTTTCTATGATAATCTGCTTTGGAAAATATGTTAATACTCCCCCAAAAAGTCGATAATCTACTTCCACGAAAAGTCGAAAATCTACTTTCCCGAAAAGTAGATAATCTACTTTTCAGGAAAGTAGATAACCAACTTTCCCGGAAAGTAGATATTTCCCATTTTCTATGATACAAATTTCCCATTTTCTATGATAAGTAGATAACCAACTTTCCCAGAAAGTAGAAATATTTCACATTCTCTGTGATACAAATTTCCCGTTTTCTATGATAATCTGCTTTGGAAAATATGTTAATACTCCCCCAAAAAGTCGATAATCTACTTCCACGAAAAGTCGAAAATCTACTTTCCCGAAAAGTAGATAATCTACTTTTCAGGAAAGTAGATAACCAACTTTCCCGGAAAGTAGATATTTCCCATTTTCTATGATACAAATTTCCCATTTTCTATGATAAGTAGATAACCAACTTTCCCAGAAAGTAGAAATATTTCACATTCTCTGTGATACAAATTTCCCGTTTTCTATGATAATCTGCTTTGGAAAATATGTTAATACTCCCCCAAAAAGTCGATAATCTACTTCCACGAAAAGTCGAAAATCTACTTTCCCGAAAAGTAGATAATCTACTTTTCAGGAAAGTAGATAACCAACTTTCCCGGAAAGTAGATATTTCCCATTTTCTATGATACAAATTTCCCATTTTCTATGATAAGTAGATAACCAACTTTCCCAGAAAGTAGAAATATTTCACATTCTCTGTGATACAAATTTCCCGTTTTCTATGATAATCTGCTTTGGAAAATATGTTAATACTCCCCCAAAAAGTCGATAATCTACTTCCACGAAAAGTCGAAAATCTACTTTCCCGAAAAGTAGATAATCTACTTTTCAGGAAAGTAGATAACCAACTTTCCCGGAAAGTAGATATTTCCCATTTTCTATGATACAAATTTCCCATTTTCTATGATAAGTAGATAACCAACTTTCCCAGAAAGTAGAAATATTTCACATTCTCTGTGATACAAATTTCCCGTTTTCTATGATAATCTGCTTTGGAAAATATGTTAATACTCCCCCAAAAAGTCGATAATCTACTTCCACGAAAAGTCGAAAATCTACTTTCCCGAAAAGTAGATAATCTACTTTTCAGGAAAGTAGATAACCAACTTTCCCGGAAAGTAGATATTTCCCATTTTCTATGATACAAATTTCCCATTTTCTATGATAAGTAGATAACCAACTTTCCCAGAAAGTAGAAATATTTCACATTCTCTGTGATACAAATTTCCCGTTTTCTATGATAATCTGCTTTGGAAAATATGTTAATACTCCCCCAAAAAGTCGATAATCTACTTCCACGAAAAGTCGAAAATCTACTTTCCCGAAAAGTAGATAATCTACTTTTCAGGAAAGTAGATAACCAACTTTCCCGGAAAGTAGATATTTCCCATTTTCTATGATACAAATTTCCCATTTTCTATGATAAGTAGATAACCAACTTTCCCAGAAAGTAGAAATATTTCACATTCTCTGTGATACAAATTTCCCGTTTTCTATGATAATCTGCTTTGGAAAATATGTTAATACTCCCCCAAAAAGTCGATAATCTACTTCCACGAAAAGTCGAAAATCTACTTTCCCGAAAAGTAGATAATCTACTTTTCAGGAAAGTAGATAACCAACTTTCCCGGAAAGTAGATATTTCCCATTTTCTATGATACAAATTTCCCATTTTCTATGATAAGTAGATAACCAACTTTCCCAGAAAGTAGAAATATTTCACATTCTCTGTGATACAAATTTCCCGTTTTCTATGATAATCTGCTTTGGAAAATATGTTAATACTCCCCCAAAAAGTCGATAATCTACTTCCACGAAAAGTCGAAAATCTACTTTCCCGAAAAGTAGATAATCTACTTTTCAGGAAAGTAGATAACCAACTTTCCCGGAAAGTAGATATTTCCCATTTTCTATGATACAAATTTCCCATTTTCTATGATAAGTAGATAACCAACTTTCCCAGAAAGTAGAAATATTTCACATTCTCTGTGATACAAATTTCCCGTTTTCTATGATAATCTGCTTTGGAAAATATGTTAATACTCCCCCAAAAAGTCGATAATCTACTTCCACGAAAAGTCGAAAATCTACTTTCCCGAAAAGTAGATAATCTACTTTTCAGGAAAGTAGATAACCAACTTTCCCGGAAAGTAGATATTTCCCATTTTCTATGATACAAATTTCCCATTTTCTATGATAAGTAGATAACCAACTTTCCCAGAAAGTAGAAATATTTCACATTCTCTGTGATACAAATTTCCCGTTTTCTATGATAATCTGCTTTGGAAAATATGTTAATACTCCCCCAAAAAGTCGATAATCTACTTCCACGAAAAGTCGAAAATCTACTTTCCCGAAAAGTAGATAATCTACTTTTCAGGAAAGTAGATAACCAACTTTCCCGGAAAGTAGATATTTCCCATTTTCTATGATACAAATTTCCCATTTTCTATGATAAGTAGATAACCAACTTTCCCAGAAAGTAGAAATATTTCACATTCTCTGTGATACAAATTTCCCGTTTTCTATGATAATCTGCTTTGGAAAATATGTTAATACTCCCCCAAAAAGTCGATAATCTACTTCCACGAAAAGTCGAAAATCTACTTTCCCGAAAAGTAGATAATCTACTTTTCAGGAAAGTAGATAACCAACTTTCCCGGAAAGTAGATATTTCCCATTTTCTATGATACAAATTTCCCATTTTCTATGATAAGTAGATAACCAACTTTCCCAGAAAGTAGAAATATTTCACATTCTCTGTGATACAAATTTCCCGTTTTCTATGATAATCTGCTTTGGAAAATATGTTAATACTCCCCCAAAAAGTCGATAATCTACTTCCACGAAAAGTCGAAAATCTACTTTCCCGAAAAGTAGATAATCTACTTTTCAGGAAAGTAGATAACCAACTTTCCCGGAAAGTAGATATTTCCCATTTTCTATGATACAAATTTCCCATTTTCTATGATAAGTAGATAACCAACTTTCCCAGAAAGTAGAAATATTTCACATTCTCTGTGATACAAATTTCCCGTTTTCTATGATAATCTGCTTTGGAAAATATGTTAATACTCCCCCAAAAAGTCGATAATCTACTTCCACGAAAAGTCGAAAATCTACTTTCCCGAAAAGTAGATAATCTACTTTTCAGGAAAGTAGATAACCAACTTTCCCGGAAAGTAGATATTTCCCATTTTCTATGATACAAATTTCCCATTTTCTATGATAAGTAGATAACCAACTTTCCCAGAAAGTAGAAATATTTCACATTCTCTGTGATACAAATTTCCCGTTTTCTATGATAATCTGCTTTGGAAAATATGTTAATACTCCCCCAAAAAGTCGATAATCTACTTCCACGAAAAGTCGAAAATCTACTTTCCCGAAAAGTAGATAATCTACTTTTCAGGAAAGTAGATAACCAACTTTCCCGGAAAGTAGATATTTCCCATTTTCTATGATACAAATTTCCCATTTTCTATGATAAGTAGATAACCAACTTTCCCAGAAAGTAGAAATATTTCACATTCTCTGTGATACAAATTTCCCGTTTTCTATGATAATCTGCTTTGGAAAATATGTTAATACTCCCCCAAAAAGTCGATAATCTACTTCCACGAAAAGTCGAAAATCTACTTTCCCGAAAAGTAGATAATCTACTTTTCAGGAAAGTAGATAACCAACTTTCCCGGAAAGTAGATATTTCCCATTTTCTATGATACAAATTTCCCATTTTCTATGATAAGTAGATAACCAACTTTCCCAGAAAGTAGAAATATTTCACATTCTCTGTGATACAAATTTCCCGTTTTCTATGATAATCTGCTTTGGAAAATATGTTAATACTCCCCCAAAAAGTCGATAATCTACTTCCACGAAAAGTCGAAAATCTACTTTCCCGAAAAGTAGATAATCTACTTTTCAGGAAAGTAGATAACCAACTTTCCCGGAAAGTAGATATTTCCCATTTTCTATGATACAAATTTCCCATTTTCTATGATAAGTAGATAACCAACTTTCCCAGAAAGTAGAAATATTTCACATTCTCTGTGATACAAATTTCCCGTTTTCTATGATAATCTGCTTTGGAAAATATGTTAATACTCCCCCAAAAAGTCGATAATCTACTTCCACGAAAAGTCGAAAATCTACTTTCCCGAAAAGTAGATAATCTACTTTTCAGGAAAGTAGATAACCAACTTTCCCGGAAAGTAGATATTTCCCATTTTCTATGATACAAATTTCCCATTTTCTATGATAAGTAGATAACCAACTTTCCCAGAAAGTAGAAATATTTCACATTCTCTGTGATACAAATTTCCCGTTTTCTATGATAATCTGCTTTGGAAAATATGTTAATACTCCCCCAAAAAGTCGATAATCTACTTCCACGAAAAGTCGAAAATCTACTTTCCCGAAAAGTAGATAATCTACTTTTCAGGAAAGTAGATAACCAACTTTCCCGGAAAGTAGATATTTCCCATTTTCTATGATACAAATTTCCCATTTTCTATGATAAGTAGATAACCAACTTTCCCAGAAAGTAGAAATATTTCACATTCTCTGTGATACAAATTTCCCGTTTTCTATGATAATCTGCTTTGGAAAATATGTTAATACTCCCCCAAAAAGTCGATAATCTACTTCCACGAAAAGTCGAAAATCTACTTTCCCGAAAAGTAGATAATCTACTTTTCAGGAAAGTAGATAACCAACTTTCCCGGAAAGTAGATATTTCCCATTTTCTATGATACAAATTTCCCATTTTCTATGATAAGTAGATAACCAACTTTCCCAGAAAGTAGAAATATTTCACATTCTCTGTGATACAAATTTCCCGTTTTCTATGATAATCTGCTTTGGAAAATATGTTAATACTCCCCCAAAAAGTCGATAATCTACTTCCACGAAAAGTCGAAAATCTACTTTCCCGAAAAGTAGATAATCTACTTTTCAGGAAAGTAGATAACCAACTTTCCCGGAAAGTAGATATTTCCCATTTTCTATGATACAAATTTCCCATTTTCTATGATAAGTAGATAACCAACTTTCCCAGAAAGTAGAAATATTTCACATTCTCTGTGATACAAATTTCCCGTTTTCTATGATAATCTGCTTTGGAAAATATGTTAATACTCCCCCAAAAAGTCGATAATCTACTTCCACGAAAAGTCGAAAATCTACTTTCCCGAAAAGTAGATAATCTACTTTTCAGGAAAGTAGATAACCAACTTTCCCGGAAAGTAGATATTTCCCATTTTCTATGATACAAATTTCCCATTTTCTATGATAAGTAGATAACCAACTTTCCCAGAAAGTAGAAATATTTCACATTCTCTGTGATACAAATTTCCCGTTTTCTATGATAATCTGCTTTGGAAAATATGTTAATACTCCCCCAAAAAGTCGATAATCTACTTCCACGAAAAGTCGAAAATCTACTTTCCCGAAAAGTAGATAATCTACTTTTCAGGAAAGTAGATAACCAACTTTCCCGGAAAGTAGATATTTCCCATTTTCTATGATACAAATTTCCCATTTTCTATGATAAGTAGATAACCAACTTTCCCAGAAAGTAGAAATATTTCACATTCTCTGTGATACAAATTTCCCGTTTTCTATGATAATCTGCTTTGGAAAATATGTTAATACTCCCCCAAAAAGTCGATAATCTACTTCCACGAAAAGTCGAAAATCTACTTTCCCGAAAAGTAGATAATCTACTTTTCAGGAAAGTAGATAACCAACTTTCCCGGAAAGTAGATATTTCCCATTTTCTATGATACAAATTTCCCATTTTCTATGATAAGTAGATAACCAACTTTCCCAGAAAGTAGAAATATTTCACATTCTCTGTGATACAAATTTCCCGTTTTCTATGATAATCTGCTTTGGAAAATATGTTAATACTCCCCCAAAAAGTCGATAATCTACTTCCACGAAAAGTCGAAAATCTACTTTCCCGAAAAGTAGATAATCTACTTTTCAGGAAAGTAGATAACCAACTTTCCCGGAAAGTAGATATTTCCCATTTTCTATGATACAAATTTCCCATTTTCTATGATAAGTAGATAACCAACTTTCCCAGAAAGTAGAAATATTTCACATTCTCTGTGATACAAATTTCCCGTTTTCTATGATAATCTGCTTTGGAAAATATGTTAATACTCCCCCAAAAAGTCGATAATCTACTTCCACGAAAAGTCGAAAATCTACTTTCCCGAAAAGTAGATAATCTACTTTTCAGGAAAGTAGATAACCAACTTTCCCGGAAAGTAGATATTTCCCATTTTCTATGATACAAATTTCCCATTTTCTATGATAAGTAGATAACCAACTTTCCCAGAAAGTAGAAATATTTCACATTCTCTGTGATACAAATTTCCCGTTTTCTATGATAATCTGCTTTGGAAAATATGTTAATACTCCCCCAAAAAGTCGATAATCTACTTCCACGAAAAGTCGAAAATCTACTTTCCCGAAAAGTAGATAATCTACTTTTCAGGAAAGTAGATAACCAACTTTCCCGGAAAGTAGATATTTCCCATTTTCTATGATACAAATTTCCCATTTTCTATGATAAGTAGATAACCAACTTTCCCAGAAAGTAGAAATATTTCACATTCTCTGTGATACAAATTTCCCGTTTTCTATGATAATCTGCTTTGGAAAATATGTTAATACTCCCCCAAAAAGTCGATAATCTACTTCCACGAAAAGTCGAAAATCTACTTTCCCGAAAAGTAGATAATCTACTTTTCAGGAAAGTAGATAACCAACTTTCCCGGAAAGTAGATATTTCCCATTTTCTATGATACCTATGATAAGTAGATAACCAACTTTCCCAGAAAGTAGAAATATTTCACATTCTCTGTGATACAAATTTCCCGTTTTCTATGATAATCTGCTTTGGAAAATATGTTAATACTCCCCCAAAAAGTCGATAATCTACTTCCACGAAAAGTCGAAAATCTACTTTCCCGAAAAGTAGATAATCTACTTTTCAGGAAAGTAGATAACCAACTTTCCCGGAAAGTAGATATTTCCCATTTTCTATGATACAAATTTCCCATTTTCTATGATAAGTAGATAACCAACTTTCCCAGAAAGTAGAAATATTTCACATTCTCTGTGATACAAATTTCCCGTTTTCTATGATAATCTGCTTTGGAAAATATGTTAATACTCCCCCAAAAAGTCGATAATCTACTTCCACGAAAAGTCGAAAATCTACTTTCCCGAAAAGTAGATAATCTACTTTTCAGGAAAGTAGATAACCAACTTTCCCGGAAAGTAGATATTTCCCATTTTCTATGATACAAATTTCCCATTTTCTATGATAAGTAGATAACCAACTTTCCCAGAAAGTAGAAATATTTCACATTCTCTGTGATACAAATTTCCCGTTTTCTATGATAATCTGCTTTGGAAAATATGTTAATACTCCCCCAAAAAGTCGATAATCTACTTCCACGAAAAGTCGAAAATCTACTTTCCCGAAAAGTAGATAATCTACTTTTCAGGAAAGTAGATAACCAACTTTCCCGGAAAGTAGATATTTCCCATTTTCTATGATACAAATTTCCCATTTTCTATGATAAGTAGATAACCAACTTTCCCAGAAAGTAGAAATATTTCACATTCTCTGTGATACAAATTTCCCGTTTTCTATGATAATCTGCTTTGGAAAATATGTTAATACTCCCCCAAAAAGTCGATAATCTACTTCCACGAAAAGTCGAAAATCTACTTTCCCGAAAAGTAGATAATCTACTTTTCAGGAAAGTAGATAACCAACTTTCCCGGAAAGTAGATATTTCCCATTTTCTATGATACAAATTTCCCATTTTCTATGATAAGTAGATAACCAACTTTCCCAGAAAGTAGAAATATTTCACATTCTCTGTGATACAAATTTCCCGTTTTCTATGATAATCTGCTTTGGAAAATATGTTAATACTCCCCCAAAAAGTCGATAATCTACTTCCACGAAAAGTCGAAAATCTACTTTCCCGAAAAGTAGATAATCTACTTTTCAGGAAAGTAGATAACCAACTTTCCCGGAAAGTAGATATTTCCCATTTTCTATGATACAAATTTCCCATTTTCTATGATAAGTAGATAACCAACTTTCCCAGAAAGTAGAAATATTTCACATTCTCTGTGATACAAATTTCCCGTTTTCTATGATAATCTGCTTTGGAAAATATGTTAATACTCCCCCAAAAAGTCGATAATCTACTTCCACGAAAAGTCGAAAATCTACTTTCCCGAAAAGTAGATAATCTACTTTTCAGGAAAGTAGATAACCAACTTTCCCGGAAAGTAGATATTTCCCATTTTCTATGATACAAATTTCCCATTTTCTATGATAAGTAGATAACCAACTTTCCCAGAAAGTAGAAATATTTCACATTCTCTGTGATACAAATTTCCCGTTTTCTATGATAATCTGCTTTGGAAAATATGTTAATACTCCCCCAAAAAGTCGATAATCTACTTCCACGAAAAGTCGAAAATCTACTTTCCCGAAAAGTAGATAATCTACTTTTCAGGAAAGTAGATAACCAACTTTCCCGGAAAGTAGATATTTCCCATTTTCTATGATACAAATTTCCCATTTTCTATGATAAGTAGATAACCAACTTTCCCAGAAAGTAGAAATATTTCACATTCTCTGTGATACAAATTTCCCGTTTTCTATGATAATCTGCTTTGGAAAATATGTTAATACTCCCCCAAAAAGTCGATAATCTACTTCCACGAAAAGTCGAAAATCTACTTTCCCGAAAAGTAGATAATCTACTTTTCAGGAAAGTAGATAACCAACTTTCCCGGAAAGTAGATATTTCCCATTTTCTATGATACAAATTTCCCATTTTCTATGATAAGTAGATAACCAACTTTCCCAGAAAGTAGAAATATTTCACATTCTCTGTGATACAAATTTCCCGTTTTCTATGATAATCTGCTTTGGAAAATATGTTAATACTCCCCCAAAAAGTCGATAATCTACTTCCACGAAAAGTCGAAAATCTACTTTCCCGAAAAGTAGATAATCTACTTTTCAGGAAAGTAGATAACCAACTTTCCCGGAAAGTAGATATTTCCCATTTTCTATGATACAAATTTCCCATTTTCTATGATAAGTAGATAACCAACTTTCCCAGAAAGTAGAAATATTTCACATTCTCTGTGATACAAATTTCCCGTTTTCTATGATAATCTGCTTTGGAAAATATGTTAATACTCCCCCAAAAAGTCGATAATCTACTTCCACGAAAAGTCGAAAATCTACTTTCCCGAAAAGTAGATAATCTACTTTTCAGGAAAGTAGATAACCAACTTTCCCGGAAAGTAGATATTTCCCATTTTCTATGATACAAATTTCCCATTTTCTATGATAAGTAGATAACCAACTTTCCCAGAAAGTAGAAATATTTCACATTCTCTGTGATACAAATTTCCCGTTTTCTATGATAATCTGCTTTGGAAAATATGTTAATACTCCCCCAAAAAGTCGATAATCTACTTCCACGAAAAGTCGAAAATCTACTTTCCCGAAAAGTAGATAATCTACTTTTCAGGAAAGTAGATAACCAACTTTCCCGGAAAGTAGATATTTCCCATTTTCTATGATACAAATTTCCCATTTTCTATGATAAGTAGATAACCAACTTTCCCAGAAAGTAGAAATATTTCACATTCTCTGTGATACAAATTTCCCGTTTTCTATGATAATCTGCTTTGGAAAATATGTTAATACTCCCCCAAAAAGTCGATAATCTACTTCCACGAAAAGTCGAAAATCTACTTTCCCGAAAAGTAGATAATCTACTTTTCAGGAAAGTAGATAACCAACTTTCCCGGAAAGTAGATATTTCCCATTTTCTATGATACAAATTTCCCATTTTCTATGATAAGTAGATAACCAACTTTCCCAGAAAGTAGAAATATTTCACATTCTCTGTGATACAAATTTCCCGTTTTCTATGATAATCTGCTTTGGAAAATATGTTAATACTCCCCCAAAAAGTCGATAATCTACTTCCACGAAAAGTCGAAAATCTACTTTCCCGAAAAGTAGATAATCTACTTTTCAGGAAAGTAGATAACCAACTTTCCCGGAAAGTAGATATTTCCCATTTTCTATGATACAAATTTCCCATTTTCTATGATAAGTAGATAACCAACTTTCCCAGAAAGTAGAAATATTTCACATTCTCTGTGATACAAATTTCCCGTTTTCTATGATAATCTGCTTTGGAAAATATGTTAATACTCCCCCAAAAAGTCGATAATCTACTTCCACGAAAAGTCGAAAATCTACTTTCCCGAAAAGTAGATAATCTACTTTTCAGGAAAGTAGATAACCAACTTTCCCGGAAAGTAGATATTTCCATTTTCTATGATACAAATTCCCATTTTCTATGATAAGTAGATAACCAACTTTCCCAGAAAGTAGAAATATTTCACATTCTCTGTGATACAAATTTCCCGTTTTCTATGATAATCTGCTTTGGAAAATATGTTAATACTCCCCCAAAAAGTCGATAATCTACTTCCACGAAAAGTCGAAAATCTACTTTCCCGAAAAGTAGATAATCTACTTTTCAGGAAAGTAGATAACCAACTTTCCCGGAAAGTAGATATTTCCCATTTTCTATGATACAAATTTCCCATTTTCTATGATAAGTAGATAACCAACTTTCCCAGAAAGTAGAAATATTTCACATTCTCTGTGATACAAATTTCCCGTTTTCTATGATAATCTGCTTTGGAAAATATGTTAATACTCCCCCAAAAAGTCGATAATCTACTTCCACGAAAAGTCGAAAATCTACTTTCCCGAAAAGTAGATAATCTACTTTTCAGGAAAGTAGATAACCAACTTTCCCGGAAAGTAGATATTTCCCATTTTCTATGATACAAATTTCCCATTTTCTATGATAAGTAGATAACCAACTTTCCCAGAAAGTAGAAATATTTCACATTCTCTGTGATACAAATTTCCCGTTTTCTATGATAATCTGCTTTGGAAAATATGTTAATACTCCCCCAAAAAGTCGATAATCTACTTCCACGAAAAGTCGAAAATCTACTTTCCCGAAAAGTAGATAATCTACTTTTCAGGAAAGTAGATAACCAACTTTCCCGGAAAGTAGATATTTCCCATTTTCTATGATACAAATTTCCCATTTTCTATGATAAGTAGATAACCAACTTTCCCAGAAAGTAGAAATATTTCACATTCTCTGTGATACAAATTTCCCGTTTTCTATGATAATCTGCTTTGGAAAATATGTTAATACTCCCCCAAAAAGTCGATAATCTACTTCCACGAAAAGTCGAAAATCTACTTTCCCGAAAAGTAGATAATCTACTTTTCAGGAAAGTAGATAACCAACTTTCCCGGAAAGTAGATATTTCCCATTTTCTATGATACAAATTTCCCATTTTCTATGATAAGTAGATAACCAACTTTCCCAGAAAGTAGAAATATTTCACATTCTCTGTGATACAAATTTCCCGTTTTCTATGATAATCTGCTTTGGAAAATATGTTAATACTCCCCCAAAAAGTCGATAATCTACTTCCACGAAAAGTCGAAAATCTACTTTCCCGAAAAGTAGATAATCTACTTTTCAGGAAAGTAGATAACCAACTTTCCCGGAAAGTAGATATTTCCCATTTTCTATGATACAAATTTCCCATTTTCTATGATAAGTAGATAACCAACTTTCCCAGAAAGTAGAAATATTTCACATTCTCTGTGATACAAATTTCCCGTTTTCTATGATAATCTGCTTTGGAAAATATGTTAATACTCCCCCAAAAAGTCGATAATCTACTTCCACGAAAAGTCGAAAATCTACTTTCCCGAAAAGTAGATAATCTACTTTTCAGGAAAGTAGATAACCAACTTTCCCGGAAAGTAGATATTTCCCATTTTCTATGATACAAATTTCCCATTTTCTATGATAAGTAGATAACCAACTTTCCCAGAAAGTAGAAATATTTCACATTCTCTGTGATACAAATTTCCCGTTTTCTATGATAATCTGCTTTGGAAAATATGTTAATACTCCCCCAAAAAGTCGATAATCTACTTCCACGAAAAGTCGAAAATCTACTTTCCCGAAAAGTAGATAATCTACTTTTCAGGAAAGTAGATAACCAACTTTCCCGGAAGTAGATATTTCCCATTTTCTATGATACAAATTTCCCATTTTCTATGATAAGTAGATAACCAACTTTCCCAGAAAGTAGAAATATTTCACATTCTCTGTGATACAAATTTCCCGTTTTCTATGATAATCTGCTTTGGAAAATATGTTAATACTCCCCCAAAAAGTCGATAATCTACTTCCACGAAAAGTCGAAAATCTACTTTCCCGAAAAGTAGATAATCTACTTTTCAGGAAAGTAGATAACCAACTTTCCCGGAAAGTAGATATTTCCCATTTTCTATGATACAAATTTCCCATTTTCTATGATAAGTAGATAACCAACTTTCCCAGAAAGTAGAAATATTTCACATTCTCTGTGATACAAATTTCCCGTTTTCTATGATAATCTGCTTTGGAAAATATGTTAATACTCCCCCAAAAAGTCGATAATCTACTTCCACGAAAAGTCGAAAATCTACTTTCCCGAAAAGTAGATAATCTACTTTTCAGGAAAGTAGATAACCAACTTTCCCGGAAAGTAGATATTTCCCATTTTCTATGATACAAATTTCCCATTTTCTATGATAAGTAGATAACCAACTTTCCCAGAAAGTAGAAATATTTCACATTCTCTGTGATACAAATTTCCCGTTTTCTATGATAATCTGCTTTGGAAAATATGTTAATACTCCCCCAAAAAGTCGATAATCTACTTCCACGAAAAGTCGAAAATCTACTTTCCCGAAAAGTAGATAATCTACTTTTCAGGAAAGTAGATAACCAACTTTCCCGGAAAGTAGATATTTCCCATTTTCTATGATACAAATTTCCCATTTTCTATGATAAGTAGATAACCAACTTTCCCAGAAAGTAGAAATATTTCACATTCTCTGTGATACAAATTTCCCGTTTTCTATGATAATCTGCTTTGGAAAATATGTTAATACTCCCCCAAAAAGTCGATAATCTACTTCCACGAAAAGTCGAAAATCTACTTTCCCGAAAAGTAGATAATCTACTTTTCAGGAAAGTAGATAACCAACTTTCCCGGAAAGTAGATATTTCCCATTTTCTATGATAAGTAGATAACCAACTTTCCCAGAAAGTAGAAATATTTCACATTCTCTGTGATACAAATTTCCCGTTTTCTATGATAATCTGCTTTGGAAAATATGTTAATACTCCCCCAAAAAGTCGATAATCTACTTCCACGAAAAGTCGAAAATCTACTTTCCCGAAAAGTAGATAATCTACTTTTCAGGAAAGTAGATAACCAACTTTCCCGGAAAGTAGATATTTCCCATTTTCTATGATACAAATTTCCCATTTTCTATGATAAGTAGATAACCAACTTTCCCAGAAAGTAGAAATATTTCACATTCTCTGTGATACAAATTTCCCGTTTTCTATGATAATCTGCTTTGGAAAATATGTTAATACTCCCCCAAAAAGTCGATAATCTACTTCCACGAAAAGTCGAAAATCTACTTTCCCGAAAAGTAGATAATCTACTTTTCAGGAAAGTAGATAACCAACTTTCCCGGAAAGTAGATATTTCCCATTTTCTATGATACAAATTTCCCATTTTCTATGATAAGTAGATAACCAACTTTCCCAGAAAGTAGAAATATTTCACATTCTCTGTGATACAAATTTCCCGTTTTCTATGATAATCTGCTTTGGAAAATATGTTAATACTCCCCCAAAAAGTCGATAATCTACTTCCACGAAAAGTCGAAAATCTACTTTCCCGAAAAGTAGATAATCTACTTTTCAGGAAAGTAGATAACCAACTTTCCCGGAAAGTAGATATTTCCCATTTTCTATGATACAAATTTCCCATTTTCTATGATAAGTAGATAACCAACTTTCCCAGAAAGTAGAAATATTTCACATTCTCTGTGATACAAATTTCCCGTTTTCTATGATAATCTGCTTTGGAAAATATGTTAATACTCCCCCAAAAAGTCGATAATCTACTTCCACGAAAAGTCGAAAATCTACTTTCCCGAAAAGTAGATAATCTACTTTTCAGGAAAGTAGATAACCAACTTTCCCGGAAAGTAGATATTTCCCATTTTCTATGATACAAATTTCCCATTTTCTATGATAAGTAGATAACCAACTTTCCCAGAAAGTAGAAATATTTCACATTCTCTGTGATACAAATTTCCCGTTTTCTATGATAATCTGCTTTGGAAAATATGTTAATACTCCCCCAAAAAGTCGATAATCTACTTCCACGAAAAGTCGAAAATCTACTTTCCCGAAAAGTAGATAATCTACTTTTCAGGAAAGTAGATAACCAACTTTCCCGGAAAGTAGATATTTCCCATTTTCTATGATACAAATTTCCCATTTTCTATGATAAGTAGATAACCAACTTTCCCAGAAAGTAGAAATATTTCACATTCTCTGTGATACAAATTTCCCGTTTTCTATGATAATCTGCTTTGGAAAATATGTTAATACTCCCCCAAAAAGTCGATAATCTACTTCCACGAAAAGTCGAAAATCTACTTTCCCGAAAAGTAGATAATCTACTTTTCAGGAAAGTAGATAACCAACTTTCCCGAAAGTAGATATTTCCCATTTTCTATGATACAAATTTCCCATTTTCTATGATAAGTAGATAACCAACTTTCCCAGAAAGTAGAAATATTTCACATTCTCTGTGATACAAATTTCCCGTTTTCTATGATAATCTGCTTTGGAAAATATGTTAATACTCCCCCAAAAAGTCGATAATCTACTTCCACGAAAAGTCGAAAATCTACTTTCCCGAAAAGTAGATAATCTACTTTTCAGGAAAGTAGATAACCAACTTTCCCGGAAAGTAGATATTTCCCATTTTCTATGATACAAATTTCCCATTTTCTATGATAAGTAGATAACCAACTTTCCCAGAAAGTAGAAATATTTCACATTCTCTGTGATACAAATTTCCCGTTTTCTATGATAATCTGCTTTGGAAAATATGTTAATACTCCCCCAAAAAGTCGATAATCTACTTCCACGAAAAGTCGAAAATCTACTTTCCCGAAAAGTAGATAATCTACTTTTCAGGAAAGTAGATAACCAACTTTCCCGGAAAGTAGATATTTCCCATTTTCTATGATACAAATTTCCCATTTTCTATGATAAGTAGATAACCAACTTTCCCAGAAAGTAGAAATATTTCACATTCTCTGTGATACAAATTTCCCGTTTTCTATGATAATCTGCTTTGGAAAATATGTTAATACTCCCCCAAAAAGTCGATAATCTACTTCCACGAAAAGTCGAAAATCTACTTTCCCGAAAAGTAGATAATCTACTTTTCAGGAAAGTAGATAACCAACTTTCCCGGAAAGTAGATATTTCCCATTTTCTATGATACAAATTTCCCATTTTCTATGATAAGTAGATAACCAACTTTCCCAGAAAGTAGAAATATTTCACATTCTCTGTGATACAAATTTCCCGTTTTCTATGATAATCTGCTTTGGAAAATATGTTAATACTCCCCCAAAAAGTCGATAATCTACTTCCACGAAAAGTCGAAAATCTACTTTCCCGAAAAGTAGATAATCTACTTTTCAGGAAAGTAGATAACCAACTTTCCCGGAAAGTAGATATTTCCCATTTTCTATGATACAAATTTCCCATTTTCTATGATAAGTAGATAACCAACTTTCCCAGAAAGTAGAAATATTTCACATTCTCTGTGATACAAATTTCCCGTTTTCTATGATAATCTGCTTTGGAAAATATGTTAATACTCCCCCAAAAAGTCGATAATCTACTTCCACGAAAAGTCGAAAATCTACTTTCCCGAAAAGTAGATAATCTACTTTTCAGGAAAGTAGATAACCAACTTTCCCGGAAAGTAGATATTTCCCATTTTCTATGATACAAATTTCCCATTTTCTATGATAAGTAGATAACCAACTTTCCCAGAAAGTAGAAATATTTCACATTCTCTGTGATACAAATTTCCCGTTTTCTATGATAATCTGCTTTGGAAAATATGTTAATACTCCCCCAAAAAGTCGATAATCTACTTCCACGAAAAGTCGAAAATCTACTTTCCCGAAAAGTAGATAATCTACTTTTCAGGAAAGTAGATAACCAACTTTCCCGGAAAGTAGATATTTCCCTTTTCTATGATCAAATTCCCATTTTCTATGATAAGTAGATAACCAACTTTCCCAGAAAGTAGAAATATTTCACATTCTCTGTGATACAAATTTCCCGTTTTCTATGATAATCTGCTTTGGAAAATATGTTAATACTCCCCCAAAAAGTCGATAATCTACTTCCACGAAAAGTCGAAAATCTACTTTCCCGAAAAGTAGATAATCTACTTTTCAGGAAAGTAGATAACCAACTTTCCCGGAAAGTAGATATTTCCCATTTTCTATGATACAAATTTCCCATTTTCTATGATAAGTAGATAACCAACTTTCCCAGAAAGTAGAAATATTTCACATTCTCTGTGATACAAATTTCCCGTTTTCTATGATAATCTGCTTTGGAAAATATGTTAATACTCCCCCAAAAAGTCGATAATCTACTTCCACGAAAAGTCGAAAATCTACTTTCCCGAAAAGTAGATAATCTACTTTTCAGGAAAGTAGATAACCAACTTTCCCGGAAAGTAGATATTTCCCATTTTCTATGATACAAATTTCCCATTTTCTATGATAAGTAGATAACCAACTTTCCCAGAAAGTAGAAATATTTCACATTCTCTGTGATACAAATTTCCCGTTTTCTATGATAATCTGCTTTGGAAAATATGTTAATACTCCCCCAAAAAGTCGATAATCTACTTCCACGAAAAGTCGAAAATCTACTTTCCCGAAAAGTAGATAATCTACTTTTCAGGAAAGTAGATAACCAACTTTCCCGGAAAGTAGATATTTCCCATTTTCTATGATACAAATTTCCCATTTTCTATGATAAGTAGATAACCAACTTTCCCAGAAAGTAGAAATATTTCACATTCTCTGTGATACAAATTTCCCGTTTTCTATGATAATCTGCTTTGGAAAATATGTTAATACTCCCCCAAAAAGTCGATAATCTACTTCCACGAAAAGTCGAAAATCTACTTTCCCGAAAAGTAGATAATCTACTTTTCAGGAAAGTAGATAACCAACTTTCCCGGAAAGTAGATATTTCCCATTTTCTATGATACAAATTTCCCATTTTCTATGATAAGTAGATAACCAACTTTCCCAGAAAGTAGAAATATTTCACATTCTCTGTGATACAAATTTCCCGTTTTCTATGATAATCTGCTTTGGAAAATATGTTAATACTCCCCCAAAAAGTCGATAATCTACTTCCACGAAAAGTCGAAAATCTACTTTCCCGAAAAGTAGATAATCTACTTTTCAGGAAAGTAGATAACCAACTTTCCCGGAAAGTAGATATTTCCCATTTTCTATGATACAAATTTCCCATTTTCTATGATAAGTAGATAACCAACTTTCCCAGAAAGTAGAAATATTTCACATTCTCTGTGATACAAATTTCCCGTTTTCTATGATAATCTGCTTTGGAAAATATGTTAATACTCCCCCAAAAAGTCGATAATCTACTTCCACGAAAAGTCGAAAATCTACTTTCCCGAAAAGTAGATAATCTACTTTTCAGGAAAGTAGATAACCAACTTTCCCGGAAAGTAGATATTTCCCATTTTCTATGATACAAATTTCCCATTTTCTATGATAAGTAGATAACCAACTTTCCCAGAAAGTAGAAATATTTCACATTCTCTGTGATACAAATTTCCCGTTTTCTATGATAATCTGCTTTGGAAAATATGTTAATACTCCCCCAAAAAGTCGATAATCTACTTCCACGAAAAGTCGAAAATCTACTTTCCCGAAAAGTAGATAATCTACTTTTCAGGAAAGTAGATAACCAACTTTCCCGGAAAGTAGATATTTCCCATTTTCTATGATACAAATTTCCCATTTTCTATGATAAGTAGATAACCAACTTTCCCAGAAAGTAGAAATATTTCACATTCTCTGTGATACAAATTTCCCGTTTTCTATGATAATCTGCTTTGGAAAATATGTTAATACTCCCCCAAAAAGTCGATAATCTACTTCCACGAAAAGTCGAAAATCTACTTTCCCGAAAAGTAGATAATCTACTTTTCAGGAAAGTAGATAACCAACTTTCCCGGAAAGTAGATATTTCCCATTTTCTATGATACAAATTTCCCATTTTCTATGATAAGTAGATAACCAACTTTCCCAGAAAGTAGAAATATTTCACATTCTCTGTGATACAAATTTCCCGTTTTCTATGATAATCTGCTTTGGAAAATATGTTAATACTCCCCCAAAAAGTCGATAATCTACTTCCACGAAAAGTCGAAAATCTACTTTCCCGAAAAGTAGATAATCTACTTTTCAGGAAAGTAGATAACCAACTTTCCCGGAAAGTAGATATTTCCCATTTTCTATGATACAAATTTCCCATTTTCTATGATAAGTAGATAACCAACTTTCCCAGAAAGTAGAAATATTTCACATTCTCTGTGATACAAATTTCCCGTTTTCTATGATAATCTGCTTTGGAAAATATGTTAATACTCCCCCAAAAAGTCGATAATCTACTTCCACGAAAAGTCGAAAATCTACTTTCCCGAAAAGTAGATAATCTACTTTTCAGGAAAGTAGATAACCAACTTTCCCGGAAAGTAGATATTCCCATTTTCTATGATACAAATTTCCCATTTTCTATGATAAGTAGATAACCAACTTTCCCAGAAAGTAGAAATATTTCACATTCTCTGTGATACAAATTTCCCGTTTTCTATGATAATCTGCTTTGGAAAATATGTTAATACTCCCCCAAAAAGTCGATAATCTACTTCCACGAAAAGTCGAAAATCTACTTTCCCGAAAAGTAGATAATCTACTTTTCAGGAAAGTAGATAACCAACTTTCCCGGAAAGTAGATATTTCCCATTTTCTATGATACAAATTTCCCATTTTCTATGATAAGTAGATAACCAACTTTCCCAGAAAGTAGAAATATTTCACATTCTCTGTGATACAAATTTCCCGTTTTCTATGATAATCTGCTTTGGAAAATATGTTAATACTCCCCCAAAAAGTCGATAATCTACTTCCACGAAAAGTCGAAAATCTACTTTCCCGAAAAGTAGATAATCTACTTTTCAGGAAAGTAGATAACCAACTTTCCCGGAAAGTAGATATTTCCCATTTTCTATGATACAAATTTCCCATTTTCTATGATAAGTAGATAACCAACTTTCCCAGAAAGTAGAAATATTTCACATTCTCTGTGATACAAATTTCCCGTTTTCTATGATAATCTGCTTTGGAAAATATGTTAATACTCCCCCAAAAAGTCGATAATCTACTTCCACGAAAAGTCGAAAATCTACTTTCCCGAAAAGTAGATAATCTACTTTTCAGGAAAGTAGATAACCAACTTTCCCGGAAAGTAGATATTTCCCATTTTCTATGATACAAATTTCCCATTTTCTATGATAAGTAGATAACCAACTTTCCCAGAAAGTAGAAATATTTCACATTCTCTGTGATACAAATTTCCCGTTTTCTATGATAATCTGCTTTGGAAAATATGTTAATACTCCCCCAAAAAGTCGATAATCTACTTCCACGAAAAGTCGAAAATCTACTTTCCCGAAAAGTAGATAATCTACTTTTCAGGAAAGTAGATAACCAACTTTCCCGGAAAGTAGATATTTCCCATTTTCTATGATACAAATTTCCCATTTTCTATGATAAGTAGATAACCAACTTTCCCAGAAAGTAGAAATATTTCACATTCTCTGTGATACAAATTTCCCGTTTTCTATGATAATCTGCTTTGGAAAATATGTTAATACTCCCCCAAAAAGTCGATAATCTACTTCCACGAAAAGTCGAAAATCTACTTTCCCGAAAAGTAGATAATCTACTTTTCAGGAAAGTAGATAACCAACTTTCCCGGAAAGTAGATATTTCCCATTTTCTATGATACAAATTTCCCATTTTCTATGATAAGTAGATAACCAACTTTCCCAGAAAGTAGAAATATTTCACATTCTCTGTGATACAAATTTCCCGTTTTCTATGATAATCTGCTTTGGAAAATATGTTAATACTCCCCCAAAAAGTCGATAATCTACTTCCACGAAAAGTCGAAAATCTACTTTCCCGAAAAGTAGATAATCTACTTTTCAGGAAAGTAGATAACCAACTTTCCCGGAAAGTAGATATTTCCCATTTTCTATGATACAAATTTCCCATTTTCTATGATAAGTAGATAACCAACTTTCCCAGAAAGTAGAAATATTTCACATTCTCTGTGATACAAATTTCCCGTTTTCTATGATAATCTGCTTTGGAAAATATGTTAATACTCCCCCAAAAAGTCGATAATCTACTTCCACGAAAAGTCGAAAATCTACTTTCCCGAAAAGTAGATAATCTACTTTTCAGGAAAGTAGATAACCAACTTTCCCGGAAAGTAGATATTTCCCATTTTCTATGATACAAATTTCCCATTTTCTATGATAAGTAGATAACCAACTTTCCCAGAAAGTAGAAATATTTCACATTCTCTGTGATACAAATTTCCCGTTTTCTATGATAATCTGCTTTGGAAAATATGTTAATACTCCCCCAAAAGTCGATAATCTACTTCCACGAAAAGTCGAAAATCTACTTTCCCGAAAAGTAGATAATCTACTTTTCAGGAAAGTAGATAACCAACTTTCCCGGAAAGTAGATATTTCCCATTTTCTATGATACAAATTTCCCATTTTCTATGATAAGTAGATAACCAACTTTCCCAGAAAGTAGAAATATTTCACATTCTCTGTGATACAAATTTCCCGTTTTCTATGATAATCTGCTTTGGAAAATATGTTAATACTCCCCAAAAAGTCGATAATCTACTTCCACGAAAAGTCGAAAATCTACTTTCCCGAAAAGTAGATAATCTACTTTTCAGGAAAGTAGATAACCAACTTTCCCGGAAAGTAGATATTTCCCATTTTCTATGATACAAATTTCCCATTTTCTATGATAAGTAGATAACCAACTTTCCCAGAAAGTAGAAATATTTCACATTCTCTGTGATACAAATTTCCCGTTTTCTATGATAATCTGCTTTGGAAAATATGTTAATACTCCCCCAAAAAGTCGATAATCTACTTCCACGAAAAGTCGAAAATCTACTTTCCCGAAAAGTAGATAATCTACTTTTCAGGAAAGTAGATAACCAACTTTCCCGGAAAGTAGATATTTCCCATTTTCTATGATACAAATTTCCCATTTTCTATGATAAGTAGATAACCAACTTTCCAGAAAGTAGAAATATTTCACATTCTCTGTGATACAAATTTCCCGTTTTCTATGATAATCTGCTTTGGAAAATATGTTAATACTCCCCAAAAAGTCGATAATCTACTTCCACGAAAAGTCGAAAATCTACTTTCCCGAAAAGTAGATAATCTACTTTTCAGGAAAGTAGATAACCAACTTTCCCGGAAAGTAGATATTTCCCATTTTCTATGATACAAATTTCCCATTTTCTATGATAAGTAGATAACCAACTTTCCCAGAAAGTAGAAATATTTCACATTCTCTGTGATACAAATTTCCCGTTTTCTGTGATAATCTGCTTTGGAAAATATGTTAATACTCCCCAAAAAGTCGATAATCTACTTCCACGAAAAGTCGAAAATCTACTTTCCCGAAAAGTAGATAATCTACTTTTCAGGAAAGTAGATAACCAACTTTCCCAGAAAGTAGATATTTCCCATTTTCTATGATAAGTAGATAACCAACTTTCCCAGAAAGTAGAAATATTTCACATTCTCTGTGATACAAATTCCCGTTTTCTATGATAATCTGCTTTGGAAAATATGTTAATACTCCCCCAAAAAGTCGATAATCTACTTCCACGAAAAGTCGAAAATCTACTTTCCCGAAAAGTAGATTATCTACTTTTCAGGAAAGTAGATAACCAACTTTCCCAGAAAGTAGATATTTCCCATTTTCTATGATACAAATTTCCCATTTTCTATGATAAGTAGATAACCAACTTTCCCAGAAAGTAGAAATATTTCACATTCTCTGTGATACAAATTTCCCGTTTTCTATGATAATCTGCTTTGGAAAAATATGTTAATACTCCCCCAAAATTCGATAATCTACTTCCACGAAAAGTCGAAAATCTACTTTCCCGAAAAGTAGATAATCTACTTTTCAGGAAAGTAGATAACCAACTTTCCCGGAAAGTAGATATTTCCCATTTTCTATGATACAAATTTCCCATTTTCTATGATAAGTAGATAACCAACTTTCCCAGAAAGTAGAAATATTTCACATTCTCTGTGATACAAATTTCCCGTTTTCTATGATAATCTGCTTTGGAAAATATGTTAATACTCCCCCAAAAAGTCGATAATCTACTTCCACGAAAAGTCGAAAATCTACTTTCCCGAAAAGTAGATAATCTACTTTTCAGGAAAGTAGATAACCAACTTTCCCGGAAAGTAGATATTTCCCATTTTCTATGATACAAATTTCCCATTTTCTATGATAAGTAGATAACCAACTTTCCCAGAAAGTAGAAATATTTCACATTCTCTGTGATACAAATTTCCCGTTTTCTATGATAATCTGCTTTCGAAAATATGTTAATACTCCCGCAAAAAGTCGATAATCTACTTCCACGAAAAGTCGAAAATTTACTTTCCCGAAAAGTAGATAATCTACTTTTCAAGAAAGTAGATAACCAACTTTCCCGGAAAGTAGATATTTCCCATTTTCTATGATACAAATTTCCCATTTTCTATGATAAGTAGATAACCAACTTTCCCAGATAAGTAGAAATATTTCACATTCTCTGTGATACAAATTTCCCGTTTTCTATGATAATCTGCTTTGGAAAATATGTTAATACTCCCCCAAAAAGTCGATAATCTACTTCCACGAAAAGTCGAAAATCTACTTTCCCGAAAAGTAGATAATCTACTTTTCAGGAAAGTAGATAACCAACTTTCCCGGAAAGTAGACATTTCCCATTTTCTATGATACAAATTTCCCATTTTCTATGATACGTAGATAACCAACTTTCCCAGAAAGTAGAAATATTTCACATTCTCTGTGATACAAATTTCCCGTTTTCTATGATAATCTGCTTTGGAAAATATGTTAATACTCCCCCAAAATTCGATAATCTACTTCCACGAAAAGTCGAAAATCTACTTTCCCGAAAAGTAGATAATCTACTTTTCAGGAAAGTAGATAACCAACTTTCCCGGAAAGTAGATATTTCCCATTTTCTATGATACAAATTTCCCATTTTCTATGATAAGTAGATAACCAACTTTCCCAGAAAGTAGAAATATTTCACATTCTCTGTGATACAAATTTCCCGTTTTCTATGATAATCTGCTTTGGAAAAATATGTTAATACTCCCCCAAAAAGTCGATAATCTACTTCCACGAAAAGTCGAAAATCTACTTTCCCGAAAAGTAGATAATCTACTTTTCAGGAAAGTAGATAACCAACTTTCCCGGAAAGTAGATATTTCCCATTTTCTATGATACAAATTTCCCATTTTCTATGATAAGTAGATAACCAACTTTCCCAGAAAGTAGAAATATTTCACATTCTCTGTGATACAAATTTCCCGTTTTCTATGATAATCTGCTTTGGAAAATATGTTAATACTCCCCCAAAAAGTCGATAATCTACTTCCACGAAAAGTCGAAAATCTACTTCCCGAAAAGTAGATAATCTACTTTTCAGGAAAGTAGATAACCAACTTTCCCGGAAAGTAGATATTTCCCATTTTCTATGATACAAATTTCCCATTTTCTATGATAAGTAGATAACCAACTTTCCCAGAAAGTAGAAATATTTCACATTCTCTGTGATACAAATTTCCCGTTTTCTATGATAATCTGCTTTGGAAAAATATGTTAATACTCCCCAAAAAGTCGATAATCTACTTCCACGAAAAATCGAAAATCTACTTCCCGAAAAGTAGATAATCTACTTTTCAGGAAAGTAGATAACCAACTTTCCCGGAAAGTAGATATTTCCCATTTTCTATGATAATTTTTCATTTTCTATGATAAGTAGATAACCAACTTTCCCAGAAAGTAGAAATATTTCACATTCTCTGTGATACAAATTTCCCGTTTTCTATGATAATCTGCTTTGGAAAATATGTTAATACTCCCCCAAAAAGTCGATAATCTACTTCCACGAAAAGTCGAAAATCTACTTTCCCGAAAAGTAGATAATCTACTTTTCAGGAAAGTAGATAACCAACTTTCCCGGAAAGTAGATATTTCCCATTTTCTATGATACAAATTTCCCATTTTCTATGATAAGTAGATAACCAACTTTCCCAGAAAGTAGAAATATTTCACATTCTCTGTGATACAAATTTCCCGTTTTCTATGATAATCTGCTTTGGAAAATATGTTAATACTCCCCCAAAAAGTCGATAATCTACTTCCACGAAAAGTCGAAAATCTACTTTCCCGAAAAGTAGATAATCTACTTTTCAGGAAAGTAGATAACCAACTTTCCCGGAAAGTAGATATTTCCCATTTTCTATGATACAAATTTCCCATTTTCTATGATAAGTAGATAACCAACTTTCCCAGAAAGTAGAAATATTTCACATTCTCTGTGATACAAATTTCCCGTTTTCTATGATAATCTGCTTTGGAAAATATGTTAATACTCCCCCAAAAAGTCGATAATCTACTTCCACGAAAAGTCGAAAATCTACTTTCCCGAAAAGTAGATAATCTACTTTTCAGGAAAGTAGATAACCAACTTTCCCGCGAAAGTAGATATTTCCCATTTCTATGATACAAATTTCCCATTTTCTATGATAAGTAGATAACCAACTTTCCCAGAAAGTAGAAATATTTCACATTCTCTGTGATACAAATTTCCGTTTTCTATGATAATCTGCTTTGGAAAATATGTTAATAATCCCCCAAAAAGTCGATAATCTACTTTCCACGAAAAGTTCGAAAATCTACTTTCCCGAAACAGTAGATTAATCTAACTTTTCCGGAAAGTAGATAACCAACTTTCCCGGAAAAGGAGATTATTTCCCATTTTCTATGATAAGTTTAGATACCCAACTTGCCCAGAAAGTTAGGAAATATTTCACATTCTCTGTGATACAAAATTCCCGTCTTTTCTAGGATAATCTGCCCTTTGGAAAATATGTTAATACTCCCCCAAAATAGTCGA